>CM056143.1:25021808-25116808 GCA_029620275.1 Acrossocheilus wenchowensis | reverse complement strand
GGTTGCTAGGGTATTCAGGGTGGTTGGTAGGGTACCCAGGATGGTTGCTAGGGTGTTGCTAGGCAGTTACTAGTTGTCACAGATCGTTACTATGAAGTTTTATAGAGTTCTTAGTTTGAATTAGCACTTAGCTAATCACTATTAGCATGTAGCTATTCACCGCTAGCATGTGTGACATGTTTGGAAGTCCTATTTGTTAGCATGAGTCAAAAGAACCAACTCCCAAGTCTATACGACATTCTGATGCAAAGATATAGGACTTGATAAATGGTTGCTAGGGTACTCTGTTTGGTTGTTAGGAAGTGGCTTGGCAGCTGCCAATGATAATGCTCCAAAGACTGTTTGCCAGTATGAATAATATAAACTAACCCCCATGTCTGTATGACATTCAGATTTGAAGATATGCCTGTTTGAGTTTGGGTTGCTAGGGTGCTCGACATTGGTTGCTAGGGAGTGGGTAGGAAGTGTCTTTGGTGATTCATGGTTGACTGTTTACTGCCCTGAGTCAAACGAGCCCACCCCCATGTCTCTATGACATTCAGATTTGAAGATATGCCTGTTTGGGTTTGGGTTGCTAGGGTGCTTGATAATGGTTGCTAGGGCGTGGCTAGGAAGTGTCTATGGTGATTCATGATTGGCTGTTTGCTGCCCCGAGTCAAACGAGCCCACCCCCATGTCTCTGTGATATTCAGATTGAAAGATATGGCCGTTGGGGTTTGGGTTGCTAGGGTGCTTGATAATGGTTGCTAGGGCGTGGCTAGGAAGTGTCTATGGTGATTCATGATTGGCTGTTTGCTGCCCCGAGTCAAATGAGTCCACCCCCATGTCTCTATGACACTGTGATCCGAAGATATCCATTTGGGCTTTTAACATGGCAGTCTATGGGATCAGTTGCTAGGGTGCTCTAAATGGTTGCTAGGGCGTGGCTTGATAGCTTCATAATGATCCTGAGAATATGATTGGTTGGCTGAGTAAAATGAGCCCACCCCCATGTCTCTATGATATTGTGATGCAGAGTTATGTTCAATGCAAAATTCCAATGTAAATTACCATAGTAGGAAAAACGTGTGCTGTTTCATGGGCCGTCCCTCACCATGTTATGTCAATGGGGCAATTTTGGGGCGCTCTTGTGCCCCAGGGGTACAACGTATACCCCATTGCAGGGTATGTTCTCGCACAGCTTGATAGCCTCTCTAAATGTGGTGATTCATATGTTTCTACGAAATTCTTGCTCTGAGCTACGACTCGTCAAAGTTTGCCGCAATGTTAAGTCTATGGGATTTTTCGGCTGATTTTTCGCCCACTGTACGATTATCGTACGCCCGATCGCTTAGAAAAGATATAGCACACCCGGCGAGATCAGTCTGAAGATCTGGGCTGTTTGGAGTCTGTAGAGTTAAAGCTCTAGGAGGAGTAGCAGTCAGAAGTTTAGTCTCAGAAGAATAATAATAATAACTAGATAAAAAAGTTCGTCGAGACAAACTTTAAGTTGGCTTGAGAAAGCCGGACCAGAAAGTTAGAAAAGTTTAAAAAGTTTGAAAAGTTTAAGAAGTTTAAAAAGTTTAAGTTTGAAAAATGTTAAACGTTTTAAGTTTGATGGATTTCAGTCTGAAATAGTTTTAAGTTTAAAGTAGTTTTAAAAGCTTAAAGTTTGATAGATAGATAGATGATAGATAGATAGATAGATAGATAGATAGATAGATAGATAGATAGATAGATAGATAGATAGATAGATAGATAGATAGATAGATAGATAGATACAGTCAGATGATAGATAGATAGATAGATAGATAGATAGATAGATAGATAGATAGATAGATAGATAGATAGATAGATAGATAGATACAGTCAGATGATAGATAGATAGATAGATAGATAGATAGATGATAGATAGATAGATAGATAGATAGATAGATAGATAGATAGATAGATAGATAGATAGATAGATAGATAGATAGATAGATACAGTCAGATGATAGATAGATAGATACAGTCAGATGATAGATAGATAGATAGATAGATAGATAGATAGATAGATAGATAGATAGATAGATAGATAGATAGATAGATAGATAGATAGATAAGAAACATTAGATAGATGAGTTTGAATGGATTAGAAATAGTATTGGATCAGTATGACCTCAATCAACTTTCTTTAGTTAAAAAATGTTTCCCTTCATCTCAGCGGAATAAGATTTTGTGACTTTTCAACATTTTCTATCTGTATTCACATAAAATAAAGGGCATAATTCGGTTGTTCTGAAGGTATGTAATTGTTTATTTTTTTTTACTAATATGGTCTTTGTGGTCAATATGACCCCAATTGAAAATGAATGGGAAATGCGAAAAAATCTATATATTTTTTTTTAATTTGTCAAAAAATAATAAATCCAGCATAGGTCTGAAAATTTTCACACAGAAATGAAGGCCTGGTACTAGATCACAAATGCAATGTAGAAAAGACGCGTACACACACATACAAAAACACACATGTGTGACTGCAACAAAGAGCATTTTTATAGAAATTGGCAAATAAAATCAATAAATTCTGCATAAATCTGAAAATGTCCACACAACAAAATTAAAGCCTGATACTAGAGCACAAATGCAATGTGGAACGAGCATACTCACTCACGTACGTACACACATGCACACACACACACACACACACACACACACACACCACACACACACACACTCTCTTACACACATACCCACCATTCATATCTGCTTATTGCAGTTGTTTTTTAGTTTAGTTTTTTTTTTTTTTTTTTTTACATTTATGTAAAAAAAAAAATGTTTTTTAATTTTATTTTACTTTTTAGATTGAAATAAATATGTACCTGCAATCAAGTTTTAGTGACAACTTGTGTGGCATTTCTGCAAATTTATGTGGCATTATTGCAAAAGCTAGGGTTGTTCCGATTCCGATACTAGTATCGGAAATTCCACCGATACCACAAAAAATTCTGGCATCGGTATCGGCGAGTACTTGAACCCATGTACCGATCCGATACCATTTTAGTTATGCGCGCTAGCTTTGCTTAACGCTGCAAATCGGAAATCAATTCTTCTTCGCTGCTCAGAATGCAAACACAGGAAGTTGTGCTGTGTTGCCACACAAGCAACCACTATTTAGAGCAGCGAAGAAGAAATACAAACGTACTGGCACATTGCCAGTAAGTTAAATCACTCGCATATGCGACTAAATCTTCACCCTGGGCGACTAAATGATGTCTAATATAAGCCACTGGCTAATAAATGATCAGATTTTACTGGGAGGCTATTTTTCAGATCATCTGAATGAATGCGCAGCGCACCTGTATTTGACGTACCGTAAGCTCTAGTGTGAAGCGCACGACTCGCCGTCGCTTTGCTTTTTTCCTCACACGCAGAGAGAGAGGGAGAGGGAGCGAGAGAGTCTTACGAGTAGCGTGTCAATTCTGCATGGTATGTAAACGTTATACTTTGTTGTATTTTCCTGTCAAAATAACGGAGTTCGTTTGGAATTCTTCAGCTTTTAAGAACTGCCGGGTTCTCCTGTAGTGGGCGGAGCTAATGAGCAAACGACAATCTCATTGGCTGGCGCTCACCTATTATCCTCCCTGTTTTGATTTCAGCAAATAAGTTCGAGCCGATGCAGACAACCTGATTAATATTCATGAATCCAGCAGCTCGTTAATCCTTAGTGCGTTTTATGTTGTTCTTAGCAGAATTCATAGTATGATTATTATCTATCTATCTATCTATCTATCTATCTATCTATCTATGGTGAAGCACACCATAAAATAATTGTATCAATTCATACAGATCTAGTAGTACATACAGCTGTATAACCAGATACACACCCAGGTATCGGATCAGTACTCGGTATCGGCCGATACCCTGAGCCTAGGTATCGGAATCGGTATCGGGAAGGGAAAAAGGGTATCGGAACATCTCTAGCAAAAGCGAGCACTTATACAGTTTTTAATGTATTTTATAATGTTTAAATATATAATTACAAAATATATATCATAAAAGTTGTGTATTTTATAATGTTTAAATATATAATTACCAAATATATAGCAGAAAATTTGTGAGAGGAGTTGACCACTTCCAGAAAAATGAAAGGCTCTCTATGGGCCTCTGCTGGATATATATGGTCATTACACTATTCTTTCAAAATCTGATTTCTACAAGTTTTTCTCTAACCACCAGATGGCAGTATTGTACACCTAACACCTAGATCAATATCCAGAAACAGTTTAAATTAAATTTAGATCATCATTTAAGATATTTATTCATAAAAATGTAATATTTCACATCCAAGCTAATGGTGTAGTTGAGGATTTTTGTGGTAAACAGATACAAAAGTACTTCATATCTCCCAAAACACAGCATTAATGTATAGATGAGAAGTAAACAAAACAAAAAATGATATATTATTTGTATGATTAAAAATGTATAAATGTTTTACAATTACTCTTTCAATCTTCACATTTTCTGTCTATTTCTTGTGTGCGTGTGTTTGTGTGTGTTAAATAGGGAAAGTATGTTTGCTTGTGTGTGTGTGTGTGTGTGTGTGTGTGTGTGTGTGTGTGTGTGTGTGTGTGTGTGTGTGTGTGTGTGTGTTAGATAAAGAATGAATGGAGAGTGAACGTCCTTTAGATAGATAGATAGATAGATAGATAGATAGATAGATAGATAGATAGATAGATAGATAGATAGATAGATAGATAGAAATAGTCAGATGATAGATAGATAGACTGATAGACTGATAGATAGATAGATAGATAGATAGATAGATAGATAGATTAGATAGATAGATAGATAGATAGATAGATAGATAGATAGATAGATTTGAATGAGTTTAAATGTGTCAGAAATAGTACATAGAAGGGAAGTCTGATTGAGTCTAACGGGTTTCAGTGTGTTTAGATTTAAATTTTGACAGTTGGAGTTTGACGGAATGTTCAGATGAGCCAAGACTTTTCAATGTAAGTCTATGGGATTTTTTATGATTTTTAATCTTTATTTTTATGAAAACCGTAAGTCGGATCAGTTATAAAAGATATAGCACACCCGGCGTGATTAGTCTGAAGATCTGGGCTGAGTTTGGAGTTTGTAGAGTTAAAGCTCTAGGAGGAGTAGCAGTCAGAAATTTTAGTCTCAGAAAAAGAATAATAATAATAATAATAATAATAAGTTTAAGTACAATATCAGTAAGTTGGCTTTCTCAAGCCAACTTAATAATAACTAGACAAATAAAGTTTGTGAACAAACTTTGAAGTTGGCTTAAGAAAGTCTGACCTATTAAATGTAGTTTTAAAAGCTTGCAGTTTGAAGGTGTTCAGTTAAAGAAGTCTGAAGTTTAAATAAGATAGATAGGAATATTAAATAGATAGACAGACAGATAGATAGATAGATAGATAGATAGATAGATAGATAGATAGATAGATAGATAGATAGATAGATAGACAGATAGATAGATAGATAGATAGATAGATAGATAGATAGATAGATAGATAGATAGATAGATAGATAGATAGATAGAAAAAATCTATATATATTTTTTTTAATTTGTCAAAAAATAATAATAAATCCAGCATAATTCTGAAAATTTTCACACAGAAATGAAGGCCTGGTACTAGATCACAAATGCAATGTAGAAAAGACGCGCACACACACATACAAAAACACATGTGTGACTGCAACAAAGAGCATTTTTATAGAAATAAAATCAATAAATTCTGCATAAATCTGAAAATGTCCACACAACAAAACTAAAGTCTGATACTAGAGCACAAATGCAATGTGGAACGAGCATACTCACTCACGTATGTACACATGCACACACACACTCTCTCTCTCTTACACACATACCCACCATTCATATCTGCTTATTGCAGTTGTTTTTTAGTTTAGTTTTTTTTTTCGTTTTGATTTTATTTACATGTAAAAAAAAAAAAAAAATTAAATTAAATTTTACTTTTTAGATTGAAATAAATATGATTTAGTTTTAGTGACAACTTGTGTGGCATTTCTGCAAATTTATGTGGCATTATTGCAAAAGCGAGCACTTCAAAATACATCAAACAAACAAAAACAAATTCTAACCTTTGGGAAAAATACTGTTTTTAATGTATTTTATAATGTTTCAATATATAATTACAAAATATATATCAGAAAATTTGTGAGAGGAGTTGACCACTTCCAGAAAAATGAAAGGCTCTCTATGGGCCTCTGCTGGATATATATGGTCATTACACTATTCTTTCAAAATCTGTGATTTCTACAAGTTTTTCTCTAACCACCAGATGGTTGTATTGTACACCTAACACCGAGATCAATATCAAGAAACAATTTAAATTAAATTTAGATCATCATTTATGAGATTTATTCTTGAAAATGTAATATTTCACATGCAAGCTAATGGTGTAATTGAGGATTTTTGTGGTAAACAGGTACAAAAGTACTTCATATCTCCCAAAACACAGCATTAATGTATAGATGAGAAGTAAACAAAACAAAAACAAAAAAATATATATTATTTGTATGATTAAAAATTTATAATTTTTTTACAATTACTCTTTCAATTATACTCTTGATTTTGTCTTTCTTGATCATTTTATAACAAATATTGTGTAGATAGATAGATAGATAGATAGATAGATAGATAGATAGATAGATAGATAGATAGATAGATAGATAGATAGATAGATAGATGAGTTTGAATGGGTTAGAAATAGTACATAGAAGGGAAGCTTGATTGAGTCTAATAGGCTTCAGTGTGTTTAGATTTGAATGTTTGTCAGTTGGAGCTGGCAAGGTCTGGGCTCATCTGAACATTCCGTCACTGTAAGTCTATGGGATTTTTATGATTTGTAATCTTCATTTTTATGAAAACCGTAAGTCGGATCAGTTAGAAAAGATATAGCACGCTAAGTTAGATCAGTCTCAAGACTTGGGCTGAGTTTGGTGTTTGTAGAGTTAAAGCTCTAGGAGGAGTTAGAATCAGAAATTTTAGTCTCAGAAGAATAATAATAACTAGATTAAAAAGTTCGTCGAGACAAACTTTAGGTTGGCTTGAGAAAGCCTAGCCTGAATGTTTAAAGCAGTTGTGAAAGCTTGAAGTTTAAAAGTTTTCAGTTTGAAATAGGCTAGTTAAGTGTTCATTTACTGGTTTTTAAAAGTTAAAAACCAGAAAAATGTTGATAGCATGATTAGCAATTGACTAGCATGTCGCTAGCATGTTTTTAACATGATTAGCATGTTACTAGCATGTTGCTAGCGTGACTAGCAAGTGACTAGCATGTCGCTAGCATGTTTCTAACTTGATTAGCATGTTACTAGCATGTCGCTAGCATGTTTTAACACGATTAGCATGTTATTAGCATATTGCTAGCATGACTAGCAAGTGACTAGCATGTCACTAGCATGTATGTAGCATGATTAGCCAGTTACTAGCATGTCACTAGCATGTTTCTAACATGATTAGCATGCTACTAGCATGTTGCTAGCATGACTAGCAAATTGACTAGCATGTCGCTAGCATGTTTCTAACATGATTAGCATGTTACTAGCATGTTGATAGCATGATTAGCAAGTGACTAGCATCTTGCTAGCATGACTAGCAAGTGACTAGCATTTCGCTAGCATGTTTCTAACATTATTAGAATGCTACTAGCATGTTGCTAGCATGACTAGCATGTCGCTAGCATGTTTCTAACATGATTAGCATGTTACTAGCATGTTGCTAGCATGACTAGCAAGTGACTAGCATGTCGCTAGCATGTTTCTAACATGATTATCATGTTACTAGCATGTTGATAGCATGATTAGCAAGTGACTAGCATCTTGCTAGCATGACTAGCATGTCGCTAGCATGTTTCTAACATGATTACCATGCTACTAGCAAGTTGCTAGCATGACTAGCATGTCGCTAACATGTTTCTAACATGATTAGCATGTTACTAGCATGTCGCTAGCATGTTTCTAGCATGGTTAGTATGTGGCTAGGATAGATAGAAAGATTAGAAATATTAGATAGATGAGTTTGAATGTATTAGAAATAGTACATAGAAGGGAAGCTTGATTGAGTCTCAAAGATTCTGGTAGTTTAAAATGTGTATTTTGACAGTTGGAGTTTGAATTGTCTTGGCTCATTTGAACATTCCGTAATGATAAGTCAATGGGATTTTATGATTTTTAATCTTCAGTTTTATGAAAACTATAAGTCCAATCAGTTAGAAAAGATATAGCACACTAAGTGAGATCAGTCTGAACAGCTGGGCTGAGTTTGGTGATTCTAGCTTGAAAGCTCTAGGAGGAGATGGATTCAGAAATTTAGTCTAAGAAGAATAATAATAACTAGATAAAAAAGTTCGTCGAGACAAACTTTAAGTTGGCTTGAGAAAGCCGGACCAGAAAGTTTGAAAAAGTTTAAAAAGTTTAAGAAGTTTAAAAAAGTTTTAAGTTTGATGGTTTTCAGTATGAAATAGTTTGAAGTTTAAAGTAGTTTTACAAACTTAAGGCAATACAGTCTGACATAGATAGATAGAGAGATAGATAGATAGATAGATAGATAGATAGATAGATAGATAGATAGATAGATAGATAGATAGATAGATAGATAGATAGATAGGAATTTTAAATAGATAGATAGATAGATAGATAGATAGATAGATAGATAGATAGATAGATAGATAGATAGATAGATAGATAGGAATTTTAAATAGATAGATAGATAGATAGATAGATAGATAGATAGATAGATAGATAGATAGATAGATAGATAAAGATAGATAAAGTCAGATTATAGATAGATAGATAAGAAACATTAGATAGATGAGTTTGAATGGATTAGAAATAGTATTGAGGTCAGTATGACCCCAATCAACTTTCTTTAGTTAAAAAATGTTTCCCTTCATCTCAGCGGAATAAGATTTTGTGACTTTTCAACATTTTCTATCTGTAATCACATAAATTTTTTTTAAAAAAGGCTTGATTCGGTTGATCTGAAGGTATGTATTATCATTATTATTTTTTTTACTAATATGGTCTTTGGGGTCAATATGACCCCAATTGAAAATGAATGGGAAATACAAAAAAATCTATATATATTTTTTTAAATTTGTCAAAAAATAATAATAAATCCAGCATAGGTCTGAAAATTTTCACACAGAAATGAAGGCCTGGTACTAGATCACAAATGCAATGTAGAAAAGACGCACGCACACACATACAAAAACACACATGTGTGACTGCAACAAAGAGCCTTTTTATAGAAATTGGCAAATAAAATCAATAAATTCTGCATAAATCTGAAAATGTCCACACAAAAAAATCAAAGCGTGATACTAGAGCACAAATGCAATGTGTAACGAGCATACTCACTCACGTACGTACACATGCACACACACACTGTCTCTTACACACATACCCACCATTCATATCTGCTTATTGCAGTTGCTTTTTAGTTTAGTTTTTTTTCCGTTTTGATTTTATTTACATTTATGTCAAAAAAATATATATATATATTTTAGTCTTTAGATTGAAATAAATATGTACCTGCAATCAAGTTTTAGTGACAACTTGTGTGGCATTTCTGCAAATTTGTGTGGCATTATTGCAAAAGCGAGCACTTATACAGTTTTTAATGTATTTTATAATGTTTAAATATGTAATTACAAAATATATATCATAAAAGTTGTGTATTTTATAATGTTTAAATATATAATTACCAAATATATATCAGAAAATTTGTGAGAGGAGTTGACAACTTCCAGAAAAATGAATGGCTCTCTATGGGCCTCTGCTGGATATATATGGTCATTACACTATTCTTACAAAATCTGTGATTTCTTCAAGTTTTTCTCTAACCACCAGATGGCAGTATTGTACACCTAACACCTAGATCAATATCCAGAAACAGTTTAAATTAAATTTAGATCATCATTTAAGAGATTTATTCATAAAACTGTAATATTTCACATGCAAGCTAATGGTGTAGTTGAGGATTTTTGTGGTAAACGGGTACAAAAGTACTTCATATCTACTTCATAGATAGATAGATAGATAGATAGATAGATAGATAGATAGATAGATAGATAGATAGATAGATAGATAGATAGATAGATAGATAGATAAGAAACATTAGATAGATGAGTTTGAATGGATTAGAAATAGTATTGGATCAGTATGACCCCAATCAACTTTCTTTAGTTAAAAAATGTTTCCCTTCATCTCAGTGCAATAAGATTTTGTGACTTTTCAACATTTTCTATCTGTATTCACATAAAAAAAAAAAAAAAAAAGGGCTTGATTCGGTTGTTCTGAAGGTATGTAATGGTTTATTTTTTTTTACTAATATGGTCTTTGTGGTCAATATGACCCCAATTGAAAATGAATGGGAAATACGAAAAAATCTATATATTTTTTTTTAATTTGTCAAAAAATAATAAATCCAGCATAGGTCTGAAAATTTTCACACAGAAATGAAGGCCTGGTACTAGATCACAAATGCAATGTAGAAAAGACGCGTTCACACACATACAAAAACACACATGTGTGACTGCAACAAAGAGCATTTTTATAGAAATTGGCAAATAAATCAATAAATTCTGCACAAATCTGAAAATGTCCACACAACAAAATTAAAGCCTGATACTAGAGCACAAATGCAATGTGGAAGGAGCGTACTCACTCACGTACGTACACACACACACACACACACAAACACACACACACACACACACACACACACACACACACACTCTCTCTCTCTTACACACATACCCACCATTCATATCTGCTTATTGCAGTTGCTTTTTAGTTTAGTTTTTTTTTCGTTTCTACATTTATGTAAAAAAAATAAATTTATATTTTACTTTTTAGATTGAAATAAATATGTACCTGCAGTCAAGTTTTAGTGACAACTTGTGTGGCATTTCTGCAAATTTATGTGGCATTATTGCAAAAGCGAGCACTTATACAGTTTTTAATGTATTTTATAATGTTTAAATATATAATTACAAAATATATATCATAAAAGTTGTGTATTTTATAATGTTTAAATATATAATTACCAAATATATAGCAGAAAATTAGTGAGAGGAGTTGACCACTTCCAGAAAAATGAATGGCTCTCTATGGGCCTCTGCTGGATATAGATGGTCATTACACTATTCTTTCAAAATCTTCAAAATTCTACAAGTTTTTCTCTAACCACCAGATGGCAGTATTGTACACCTAACACCTAGATCAATATCCAGAAACAGTTTAAATTAAATTTAGATCATCATTTAAGATATTTATTCATAAAAATTTAATATTTCACATCCAAGCTAATGGTGTAGTTGAGGATTTTTGTGTTAAACAGGTACAAAAGTACTTCATATCTCCCAAAACACAGCATTAATGTATAGATGAGAAGTAAACAAAAAAAATGATATATTATTTGTATGATTAAAAATTTATAAATGTTTTACAATTACTCTTTCAATCTTCACATTTTCTGTCTATTTCTTGTGTGCGTGTGTTTGTGTGTGTTAAATAGGGAAAGTATGTTTGCTTGTGTGTGTGTGTGTGTGTGTGTGTGTGTGTGTGTGTGTGTGTGTGTGTGTGTGTGTGTGTGTGTGTGTGTGTGTGTGTGTGTGCTTGTGTGTGTGTGTGTGTTAGATAAAGAATGAATGGAGAGTGAATATCCTTTAGATAGATGGATAGAAATAGTCAGATGATAGATAGATAGATAGATAGATAGATAGATAGATAGATAGATAGATAGATAGATAGATAGATAGATAGATAGATAGATAGATAGATAGATAGATAGATAGATAGATGAGTTTGATTGGGTTAGAAATAGTACATAGAAGGGAAGTCTGATAGATAGATAGATAGATAGATAGATAGATAGATAGATAGATAGATAGATAGATAGATAGATAGATAGATAGATAGATAGATAGATAGATAGATAGATAGATAGATTTGAATGAGTTTAAATGGGTTAGAAATAGTACATAGAAGGGAAGTCTGATTGAGTCTAATGGGCTTCAGTGTGTTTAGATTTAAATTTTGACAGTTGGAGTTTGACGGAATGTTCAGATGAGCCAATGTAAGTCTATGGGATTTTTTATGATTTTTAATCTTTATTTTTATGAAAACCGTAAGTCCGATCAGTTAGAAAAGATATAGCACGCTAAGTTAGATCAGTCTCAAGACTTGGGCTGAGTTTGGAGTTTGTAGAGTTAAAGCTCTAGGAGGAGTTAGAGTCAGAAATTTTAGTCTCAGAAGAATAATAATAATAATAATAAGTTTAAATAGCATTTCAGTAAGTTGGCTTTCTCAAGCCAACTTAATAAGCTTAAGTAGCAGATCAGTAGGTTGGCTTTCTCAAGCCAACCTAATAATAATAATAACGAGACAAACTTTAGGTTGGCTTGAGAAAGCCTAGCCTGAATGTTTAAAGCAGTTGTGAAAGCTTGAAGTTTAAAGGTTTTCAGTTTGAAATAGGCTAGTTAAATGTTCATTTACTAGTTTTTAAAAGGTAAAAACCAGAAAAAGGTTTATAGCATGATTAGCAAGTGACTAGCATGTAGCTAGCATGTTTTTAACATGATTAGCATGTTACTAGCATTTTGCTAGCATGATTGCTTTTCTTACCGACAGACCACAGTCTGTTAGGATTCGTAATCACACCTCCTCTGTCCTCACTCTAAATACTGGGGTACCGCAGGGCTGTGTGCTGAGCCCAATTTTCTACTCCCTTTTCACCTACGACTGCATACCTTTGTATGGCTCTAACTCCATAATTAAGTTTGCAGATGACACCACGGTGGTAGGCCTGATCAGCGGCAATGATGAGACGGCCTACAGGGAAGAAGTTCTGCATTTAGCAACGTGGTGTGTCAATAACAACCTTGCACTCAACACCCAGAAGACCAAAGAGTTGATTGTAGACTACCGACGGACTAAAAAGGACCACACACACACTCCCATCTATATTGATGGGGCTGAGGTGGAGCGCGTGGCGAGCTTCAAGTTCCTTGGTGTCCATCTCTCAGAGGATTTTTCCTGGACCCTTAATACCTCTAAACTGATTAAAAAGGCACGACAGCGCCTTTACTTCCTTAGGAAACAAAGGGAAGCCCAACTGTCCCCTCACATCCTGCTGAACTTTTACCGTTGCACCATTGAAAGTATTCTCACAAACTGCATCACAGTGTGGTATGGTAACTGCACTGTTTTTGACCAGGAAGCCCTCCAGCGGGTGGTGAAAACTGCCCAATACATCACTGGTGTTGGGCTACCCCCCATCAAAGAAGTTTATCACAAACGCTGCTTAAGGAGAGTGAGAAGCATCACCAAAGTAATATTTCACATGCAAGCTAATGGTGTAGTTGAGGATTTTTGTGGTAAACAGGTACAAAAGTACTTCATATCTCCCAAAACACAGCATTAATGTATAGATGAGAAGTAAACAAAAAAAATTAAATATTATTTGAATGATTAAAAATTTATAAATGTTTTACAATTACTCTTTCAATCTTCACATTTTATGTCTATTTCTTGTGTGTGTGTGTGTGTGTTTGTGTGTTAAATAGGGAAGGTATGTTTGTTTGTTTGTGTGTGTGTGTGTGTGTGTGTGTGTGTGTGTGTGTGTGTGTGTGTGTGTGTGTGTGTGTGTGTGTGTGTGTGTGTGTGTGTGTGTTAAAGAATGAATGGAGAGTGAATGTCCTATAGATAGATAGATAGATAGATAGATAGATAGATAGATAGATAGATAGATAGATAAGAAGCATTAGATAGATGAGTTTGAATGAGTTAGAAATAGTACATAGAAGGGAAGTCTGATTGAGTCTAATGGGCTTCAGTGTGTTTACATTTGTATTTTGACAGTTGGAGCTGGCAAGGTATGGGCTCATCTGAACACATTTTTTTTTTTAATTTGTCAAAAAATAATAATAAATCCAGCATAATTCTGAAAATTTTCACACAGAAATGAAGGCCTGGTACTAGATCACAAATGCAATGTAGAAAAGACGCGCACACATACATACAAAAACACACACGTGTGACTGCAACAAAGAGCATTTTTATAGAAATTGGCAAATAAAATCAATAAATTCTGCATAAATCTGAAAATGTTCACACAAAAAAATCAAAGCCTGATACTAGAGCACAAATGCAATGTGTAACGAGCATACTCACTCACGTACGTACACATGCACACACACACACACACTCTCTCTTACACACATACTCACCATTCATATCTGCTTATTGCAGTTGTTTTTTAGTTTAGTTTTTTTTTTTTCGTTTTGATTTTATTTACATGTAATTAAAAAAAATTTAAATTTTACTTTCTAGATTGAAATAAATATGTTTTAGTTTTAGTTTTAGTGACAACTTGTGTGGCATTTCTGCAAATTTATGTGGCATTATTGCAAAAACGAGCACTTCAAAATACATCAAACAAACAAAAACAAATTCTAACCTTTGGGAAAAATACAGATAAGATGAGATATAGATGAGAAGTAAACAAAAAAATGATATAATATTTGTATTATTAAAAATTTATAAATGTTTTACAATTACTCTTTCAAAGGACACAGGTGTAAACAGGAAAAACAGGTCTTATGAGGGTTAAGAAATAATGCTAATGCAAATGCAAATAAATGCAGTGTATATATTAAAGCTTCACATTTTCTGTCTGTTTCTTGTGTGTGTGTGTGTGTGTGTGTGTGTGTGTGTGTGTGCGTGCGTGCATGTGTGTGTGTGTGTGTGTGTGTGTGTGTGTGTTAGATAAAGAATAAATGGAGAGTGAATGTCCTTTAGATAGATAGATAGATAGATAGATAGATAGATAGATAGATAGATAGATAGATAGATAGATAGATAGATAGATAGAGTCACATTATAGATAGATAGATAGACAGAAAGACAGATAGATAGATAGATAGATAGATAGATAGATAGATAGATAGATAGATAGATAGATAGATAGATAGATAGATAGATAGATAGATAGATAGATAGATAGATAGAAGGAGTGGTTGCTATGATGGTTGCTAGGCTAACTTTGGTGGTTGCTAAGGTGTTGCTACGCTGTTGCTAAGGTTCCCGGGGCAGTTGCTAAGGTGTTGCTATGCGGTTGCTAGGGTACATGGGGTGGTTGCTAGGGTGTTGCTAAATGGTTTCTAAGGTACCTGGGGTGGTTGCTAGGGTGTTTCTAGGTGGTTGCTAAGGTACCCGGTGTGGTTGCTAGGGTGTTGCTATGCGGTTGCTAGGGTACCCAGGGTGGTTGCTAGGGTGTTGCTATGCGGTTGCTAGGGTACCCAGGGCGGTTGCTAAGGTACCCATGGTGGTTGCTAGGGTGTTGATAGGTGGTTGCTAAGGTACCCGGGGTGGTTGCTAGGGTGTTGCTAAGGTACCCGGGGTGGTTGCTAGGGTGTTGCTAGGTGGTTGCTAAGGTACCCGGGGTGGTTGCTAAGGTGTTGCTATGCGGTTGCTAAGGTACCCAGGGTGGTTGCTATGGAATGTCTATGCGGTTGCTAGGGTACCTGGAGTGGTTGCTAAGGTGTTACTATAATGTTGTTAACATGATTAGCAAGTGACTAGCATGTTTCTAGCATGATTAACAAGTGACTAGCATGTTGCTAGCATTATTAGCAAGTTGCTAGCATATCGCTAGCATGTTTCTAGCATGATTAGCATGCCACTAGCATGTTGCTAGCATGATTAGCAAGTGACTAGTATGTCGGTAGCATGTTTCTAGCATGATTAACATGTTACTAGCATGTTTCTAGCATGATTAGCAAGTGACTAGCTTATTATTAGCATGATTAGCATTTCACTAGGATGGATAGATAGATAGATAGATAGATAGATAGATAGATAGATAGATAGATAGATAGATAGATAGATAGATAGATAGATAGATAGATAGATAGATAGATAGATTTGAATGAGTTTAAATGGGTTAGAAATAGTACATAGAAGGGAAGTCTGATTGAGTCTAATGGGCTTCAGTGTGTTTAGATTTAAATTTTGACAGTTGGAGTTTGACGGAATGTTCAGATGAGCCAAGACTTTTCAATGTAAGTCTATGGGATTTTTTATGATTTTTAATCTTTATTTTTATGAAAACCGTAATTCGGATCAGTTAGAAAAGATATAGCACACCCGGCGTTATCAGTCTGAAGATCTGGTGTGAGTTTTGAGTCTGTAGAGTTAAAGCTCTAGGAGGAGTTAGAGTTGATAGTTTAGTCTCAGAATAATAATAATAACTAGAATATACATTTCCTGAAGAAAATGTGAGTGGTGCTTGCAGTGGCAAAACTCGGCGCTGGGCAGATACTGCAGTGTTCCGCGCGATTGTAGAGAGCCAACTCCCATGTCTGTACGATGTTGTGGAGCTGAGATATGACTTCTTTATGTTGCTATACGTATACGGTTGCTAGGGTTCTCTAAGTGGTTGCTAAGGTGTAGCTGCACAGTCACCATGGTGATACTTACAGACTGGTTTTTCAGCCCGAACAAAATAGGCCACGCCGATATCTATACCACTTTCTGGTGCTGAGAAATTGCTTATTCATGAGTTTGTTCAGTTGCTAAGGTACTCTAAATGGTTGCTATGGTGTGGCCATACAGTTTATGGCATGATATTTAAAGACTATTTGACAGTCTGAATCAGCAGAGCCCTATCCTGTGTTTCTACAATGTTTTGGTGCTGAAAAATTGTTTTTTAATGTCCTTTTACGGTTGCTAGGGTGCTGTAAGTGGTTGCTAGGGCATAGCTATGAAGTTGTCATGTCAGTACTTATTGGCTGCTTGATAGGCCGAGTCAAAAGAGCCCTCCCTGAAGTCTCTGTGACTTCCTGATCCAAAGATATAATCTCACTAATTTTGTGCCAATGTTAAGTCTATGGGACTTTTTCGCCCAAATTTTTTCATCCACCAGACGAACATCGTACACTCAATTACTTATAAAAGATATAGCACACCTCTATAACTGGGAGGTTACTAAGCGTGTTGCTAAGCGGTTGGTAGTTGTCACACATTACTATGTAGTTTTAGTTTTAAGATGAGTCAAATGAGTGTGTGTGAGTTAGGAACCCCTTCTCTCTCTCTCTCTCTAAGGGCCTGCTTGTGTGTGTGTGTGTGTGTGTGTGTGAGAAAGTGACAGTTGAGATTCAAATTCACGAACATTCCGCCATTGTAAGTCAATGGGATTTTTTGCCTGCTTTTTCGTCCGCTGTGCGAACATCGTAGGTCCGATCACTTAGAAAAGATATAGCCGAAATCTCCTCAATGAGCCGGTCGATTTGACACCTCATTCATGGGTCTGTGACAAAAGGTGCAGGAGGAGTAGCGAATTGGGCTTTTAAAATGGCAGTCTATGGGATCAGTTGCTAGGGTGCTATAAATGGTTGCTAGGGCGTGGCTTGATAGCTTCATAATGATCCTGAGAGTCTGATTGGTTGGCTGAGTAAAATGAGCCCACCCCCATGTCTCTATGATATTGTGATGCAGAGTTATGTTCAATGCAAAATTCCTATGTAAATTACCATAGTAGGAAAAATGTGTGCCAATGGGGCAATTTTGGGGCACTCTTGTGCCCCAGGGATACAACTTATACCCCATTGCGGGGTATGTTCTCGCACAGTTTGAAAGCCTCTCTAAATATGGTAATTCATATGTTTCTACGAAATTCTAGCTCTGAGCTATGACTCGTCAAAATTGGCCGTAATGTTAAGTCTATGGGATTTTTCGGCCGATTTTTCGCCCACTGTACGATTATTATACGCCCAATCGCTTATAAAAGATATAGCACACCATTCCTCAATAAGCCGCACGATTTGACGCCTCTTTCATGGGTCTGTGATGAACGGTGCAGAAGGAGTAGCGGACCGAAGTTTTGTCCAGAGGAAGAAGAAGCAGAATAATAATAAGTATGCAAGATAACAATAGTGATGCCTTGCCTTTGGCAAGCACCACTAATAATAATAAGTATGCAAGATAACAATAGTGATGCCTTGCCTTTGGCAAGCACCACTAATAATAATAAGAAGTTTAAATAGCATTTAAGTAAGTTGGCTTTCTCAAGCCAACTTAATAAGAAGCTTAAGTACAATATCAGTAAGTTGGCTTTTCAAGAGCTACACATGCATCGACATCTTTTCTTGTTAAATGTACGAGAGTGTATTTTGAACCATAACACTGGTGTTAATTAATATTTAGAAACAGATTTTCTTTTCAAAGTAACCCCTATTTTTTTTTTTTATAAAATTGTGCATACCCCCTCATTTTGTGTGCTCTGGCACCGACCCAAAATGAGGAATTCACATTTTGATATCCTAAAAACAGACTTTAGTCACATGAATGACTGTAAACAATTAATTAACAAAATGTACTGTATCCTAACTGCGTGAGCTTAATCAGACTTATTTTTTAACAAAAATATCTGGGGGACCCCCTTAGTCTATTTCTTTGTTTTCAATCTGTGCTTCTCATCTGTTCTGCAGTCTATGGGTAGCGCAGCGTCACCATACACTGTAAAAACTAAAGGTGCCTCAAATATCCTTTTGAGTACTCGAGGAACTTCAAAATGTAATTTAAGTGCCTCAAAGCTCTTTTTTTTCATAATAGGGTTCCTGGAGGAACCATTTCAGTCTTTGCAGTTCTTGCAAGAACTTATGGGATCCTTGAAGCACTTTGTTTCCAGTTCTGAGGTTCTGGAGTCACCCTTTCTTTACACTGAGACCTCAAAGTGCTCTGGAGGTTCCTGGAGGAACTCAAATTTTTAAAAAGGGATATTGTAAGATCTATTAACATTGAAATGGTTCCTGGAATATCTGACTTGTAAAAGCCAGCATCTGGAGGAACCCAGAGATTCATGTGACAGAAATGAAATAGGACTGATTATTATTATTAAGTTGGCTTGAAAAAGCCAACTTACTGATATCGTACTTAAGCTTCTTATTAGTGGTGCTTGCCAAAGGCAAGGCATCACTATTGTTATCTTGCATACTTATTATTATTATTCTGCTTATTCTTATTCTTCTTCTGGACAAAACTTCGGTTCGCTACTCCTCCTGTACCGTTCGTCACAGAACCATGAATGACGCGTCAAATCATGCGGCTTATTGAGGAATGGTGTGCTATATATTTTTTAAGCGATCAGGCGTACGATAATCGTACAGTGGGCGAAAAATCGGCCGAAAAATCCCATAGACTTAACATTGCGGCCAACTTTGATGAGTCGTAGCTCAGAGCGAGAATTTCTTAGAAACATATGAATCACCACATATAGAGAGGCTATCAAGCTGTGCGAGAAAATACCCCGCAATGGGGTATAAGTTGTACCCCTGGGGCACAAGAGCGCCCCAAAATTACCCCATTGACATACTATGGTGAGGGACGGCGCATGAAACAGCACACGTTTTTCTTACTATGGTAATTTACATAGGAATTCAGCCAACCAATCAGACTCTCAGGATCATTATCAAGCCACGCCCTAGCAACCATTTATAGCACCCTAGCAACTGATCCCATAGACTGCCATGTTAAAAGCCCAGATGGATATCTTCGGATCACAATGTCATAGAGACATAGGGGGTGGGCTCATTTGACTCAGGGCAGCAAACAGCCAATCAAGATTCACCATATATACTTCCTAGCCACGCCCTAGCAACTATTACCAAGCACCCTAGCAACCCAAACCCAAACAGCCGTATCTTTCAATCTTAATATCATAGAGACATGGGGGGTGGGCTCGTTTGACTCGAGGCAGCAAACAGCCAATCATGAATCACCATAGACACTTCCTAGCCACTCCCTAGCAACCAATGTCGAGTACTCTAGCAACCCAAACCCAAACAGGCATATCTTTCAATCTGAATGTCATATACAGATGGGGGTTGGTTTATATTATTCATACTGGCAAATAGCCTTTGGAGTATCATCATTGACAGCTACCAAGCCACTTCCTAACAACCATACAGAGTACCCTAGCAACCATTTGTCAAGTCCTATATCTTTGCATCATAATGCCGTATAGAATTGGGAGTTGGTTCTTTTGGCTCATGCTAAGAAATAGGACTTCCAAACATGCTACAGATGCTAGCAGTGAATAGCTACATGCTAATAGTGATTAGCTAAATGCTAATTCAAACTAAGAACTCTATAAAACTCCATAGTAATGATCTGTGACAACTAGTAACTGCCTAGCAACACCATAGCAACCACCCCAGGTACCCTAGCAACCACCCCAAGTACCATAGCAACTGCATAGCAACACCCTAGCAACCACCCCAAGTACCCTATCAACGGCCCTAGCAACCATTATGGGTACCATTGCAATCACCCTGAATACCCTAGCAACTGCATAGCAACACCTTAGCAACCATCCTGGGTACCCTAGCAACCACCCTGAGTAACCTAGCAACCGCATAGCAACACCCTAGCAACCACCCCAAGTACCCTAGCAACCACATAGCAACAACCTAGCAACCGCCCCAAGTACCCTAGCAACCACATAGCAACTCCTTAGCAACAAACCCAAGGACCCTAGCAACCGCATAGCAACACCCTAGCAACCACCCCATTCACCTTAGCAACCACCCTGGGTACCCTAGCAACCATCCTAGGTACCCTAACAACCGCATAGCAACAGCCTAGCAACCACCTCAAGTACCTTAGCAACCACATAGCAACATCCTAGCAACCACCCTGGTTACCCTAGCAACCACTCCGAGTACCCTAGCAACCGCATAGCAACACCTTAGCAACCACCCTGATTACCCTAGCAACCGCATAGCGACAACCTACCAACCACCCTGGGTACCCTAGCAACCACCCTATGTACCCTAGCAACCACATAGCAACATCCTAGCAACCACCCTGGGTACCCCAGCAACCACCCCGAGTGCCCTAGCAACCGCCTAGCAGTGCCGTGGAAACCACTCATGCCGACCTAGCAACTGAGGGCCAAATTTTGCCATGGCAAGCACCACTCACATTTTCTTCAGGAAATGTACATTCTAGTTATTATTATTATTCTTAGACTAAATTTCTGAATGCATCTCCTCCTAGAGCTTTCAAGCTAGAATCACCAAACTCAGCCCAGCTGTTCAGACTGATCTGACTTAGTGTGCTATATCTTTTCTAACTGATTGGACTTATAGTTTTCATAAAACTGAAGATTAAAATCATAAAATCCCATTGACTTATCATTACGGAATGTTCAAATGAGCCAAGACAATTCAAACTGCCACAATACACATTTTAAACTCCCAGAATCCTTTGAGACTCAATCAAGCTTCCCTTCTATGTACTATTTCTAATCCATTCAAACCCATTCAAACTCATCAATCTAATATTTCTAATCTTTCTATCTATCCTAGCAAAATACTAACCATGCTAGAAACATGCTAGCGACATGCTAGTCACATGCTAATCATGCTAGCAACATGCTAGTAGCATGGTAATAATGTTAGAAACATCCTAGCGACATGCTAGTCACTTGCTAGTCATGCTAGCAACATGCTAGTAGCATGCTAATCATGTTAGAAACATGCTAGCGACAAGCTAGTAAATTTGCTAGTCTTGCTAGCAAGATGCTAATCATGCTAGCAACATGGTAGTAACATGCTAATCATGTTAGAAACATGCTAGTGACATGCTAGTCACTTGCTAGTCATGCTAGCAACATGCTAGTAGAATGCTAATCATGTTAGAAACATGCTAGTGACATGCTAGTCACTTGCTAGTTATGCTAGTAAGAAGCTAGTCTCTTGCTAATCATGCTAGCAACATGCTAGAAACATGCTAATCATGTTAGAAACATGCTAGCGACATTCTAGTCACTTGCTAGTCACTTGCTAATCATGTTAGCAACATGCTAATCATGTTAGAAACATGCTAACAATATGCTAGTAACATGCTAATAATCTTAAAAACATGCTAGCGACATGCTAGTCACTTGCTAGTCATGCTAGCAACATGCTAGTAGCATGCTAATCATGTTAGAAACATGCTAACAATATGCTATTAACATGCTAATCATGTTAAAAACATGCTAGCGACATGCTAGTCACTTGCTAATCATGCTAGCAATACGTTAGCATTATGCTAGTCACTTGCTAATCATGCTATCAAACTTTTTCTGGTTTTTAACATTTAAAAAACAGTAAATGAACACTTAACTAGCCTATTTCAAACTGAAAACTTTTAAACTTCAAGCTTTCACAACTAGCCACTCCCTAGCAACCAATGTCGAGTACCCTAGCAACCCAAACCCAAACAGGCATATATTCAAATCTGAATGTCATAGAGACATGGGGGTTGGCTTGTTTGACTCGGGGCAGCAAACAGGCAATCATGAATCACCATAGAAACTTCCTAGCCACTCCCTAGCAACCAGTATCAAGCGCCCTAGCAACCCAAACCCAAACAGCCATATATTTAAATCTGAATGTCATAGAGACATTGGGGTTGGTTTATATTATTCATACTGGCAAAGAGCCTTTGGAGTATTATCATTGGCAGCTGCCAAGCCACTTCCTAACAACCAAACAGAGTACCCTAGCAACCATTTATCAAGTCCTATATCTTTGCATCAGAATGTCGTATAGACTTGGGAGTTGGTTCTTTTGACTCATGCTAACAAATAGGACTTCCAAACATGCTACACATGCTAGCAGTGAATAGCTACATGCTAATAGTGATTAGCGAAGTGCTCATTCAAACTAAGAACTCTATAAAACTCCATAGTACCAATCTGTGACAAATAGTAACTGCCTAGCAACACCATAGCAACCACCCCAGGTACCCTAGCAACCACCCCAAGTACCGTAGCAACTGCATAGCAACACCCTAGCAACCACCCCATTTACCTTAGCAACCACCCTGGGTACCCTAGCAACAGCCCTAGCAACCACCCTGGGTACCCTAGCTACGGCCCTAGCAACCATCCTGGGTACTCTAGCAACCACCCCAAGTACCCTAGCAACCACATAGTAACATCCTAGCAACCATCATGGGTACCCTAGCAACCACATAGCAACATCCTAGCAACCACCCTTAGTAAACTAGCAACCACCCCAAGTACCCTAGCAACCACATAGCAACTCCTTAGCAACAAACCCAAGGACCCTAGCAACCGCATAGCAACACCCTAGCAACCTCATAGCAACCGAGGGCCGAGTTCTGCCACTGCAAGCACCACTCACATTTTCTTCAGGAAATGTACATTCTAGTTAAGTTGGCTTGAGAAAGCCAACTTACTGAAATCCTATTTAAACTTATTAAGTTGGCTTGAGAAAGCCATCTTACTGAAATCCTATTTAAACTTATTATTATTAAGCTGGCTTGAGAAAGCCAGCTTACTTAAATGCTATTTAAACTTCTTCTTATTAGTGGTGCTTGCCAAAGGCAAGGCATCACTATTGTTCTCTTGCATACTTATTAGGTTGACTTGAGAAAGCCAACCTACTGATCTGCTACTTAAGCTTATTAAGTTGGCTTGAGAATTTAAACTTCTTCTTATGAGAACGTGCCACGGCAAGCACCACTCACATTTTCTTCAGGAAATGTATATTCTAGTTATTAGTAGTGCTTGCCAAAGGCAAGGCATCACTATTGTTCTCTTGCATACTTATTATTATTATTAGTGGTGCTTGCCAAAGGCAAGGCATCACTATTGTTCTCTTGCATACTTATTATTATTAAGTTGGCTTGAGAAAGCCAACTTACTGAAATGCTATTTAAACTTCTTCTTCTTATTATTATTATTATTATTCTTCTTCTGATCCTAAACTATCAACTCTAACTCCTCCTAGAGCTTTAACTCTACAAACTCCAAACTCGCACCAGATCTTCAGACTGATCACGCCGGGTGTGCTATATCTTTTCTAACTGATCCGACTTACGGTTTTCATAAAAATGAAGATTAAAAATCATAAAAATCCCATAGACTTACAGTGACGGAATGTTCAGATGAGCCCAGACCTTGCCAGCTCCAACTGACAAACATTCAAATCTAAACACACTGAAGCCTATTAGACTCAATCAAGCTTCCCTTCTATGTACTATTTCTAACCCATTCAAACTCATCTATCTATCTATCTATCTATCTATCTATCTATCTATCTATCTATCTATCTATCTATCTATCTATCTATCATCTATCTACATAATATTTGTTATAAAATGATCAAGAAAGACAAAATCAAGAGTATAATTGAAAGCTAATTGTAAAAAAAATTATAAATTTTTAATCATACAAATAATATATCTTTTTTTTTTGTTTGTTTACTTCTCATCTATACATTAATGCTGTGTTTTGGGAGGTATGAAGTACTTTTGTACCTGTTTACCACAAAAATCCTCAACTACACCATTAGCTTGCATGTGAAATATTACATTTTCATGAATAAATGTCATAAATGATGATCTAAATTTAATTTAAATTGTTTTTGATATTGATCTCGGTGTTAGGTGTACAATACTGCCATCTGGTGGTTAGAGAAAAACTTGTAGAAATCACAGATTTTGAAAGAATAGTGTAATGACCATATATATCCAGCAGAGGCCCATAGAGAGCCATTCATTTTTCTGGAAGTGGTCAACTCCTCTCACAACTTTTATGATATATATTTTGTAATTATATATTGAAACATTATAAAATACATTAAAAACAGTATTTTTCCCAAAGGTTAGAATTTGTTTTTGTTTGTTGATGTATTTTGAAGTGCTCGCTTTTGCAATAATGCCACATAAATTTGCAGAAATGCCACACAAGTTGTCACTAAAACTAAAACATATTTATTTCAATCTAAAAGTAAAATTCAATTTTTTTTTTTTTTTTTTTTTACATGTAAATAAAATCAAAACGAAAAAAAAACTAAACTAAAAAACAACTGCAATAAGCAGATATGAATGGTGGGTATGTGTGTAAGAGTGTGTGTGTGTGTGTGTGTGTGTGTGTGTGTGTGTGTGTGTGTGTGTGTGTGTGTGTGTGTGTGTGTGTGTGTGTGTGTGTGTGTGTGTGTATGTGTACGTGAGTGAGTATGCTCGTTCCACATTGCATTTGTGCTCTAGTATCACGCTTTGATTTTTTTTTTGTGTGAACATTTTCAGATTTATGCAGAATTTATTGATTTTATTTGCCATTTTCTATAAAAATGCTCTTTGTTGCAGTCACACGTGTGTGCGCGCGTCTTTTCTACATTGCATTTGTGATCTAGTAGCAGGCCTTCATTTCTGTGTGAAAATTTTCAGAATTATGCTGGATTTATTATTATTTTCTGACAAATTAAAAAAATATGTGTTCAGATGAGCCCAGACCTTGCCAGCTCCAACTGTCAAAATACAAATGTAAACACACTGAAGCCCATTAGACTCAATCAGACTTCCCTTCTATGTACTATTTCTAACCATTCAAACTCATCTATCTGTCTATCTGTCTATCTACACAATATTTGTTATAAAATGATCAAGAAAGACAAAATCAAGTGTATAATTGAAAGAGCAATTGTAAAAAATTTATACATTTTTAATCATACAACTAATATATCTTTTTTTTTTTTTTTTTTTTTTTTTAACTTCTCATCAATACATTAATGCTGTGTTTTGGGAGGTATGAAGTACTTTTGTACCTGTTTACCACAAAAATCCTCAATTACACCATTAGCTTGCATGTGAAATATTACATTTTCATGAATAAATCTCATAAATGATGATCTAAATTTAATTTAAATTGTTTCTTGATATTGATCTCGGTGTTAGGTGTACAATACTGCCATCTGGTGGTTATAGAAAAACTTGTAGAAATCACAGATTTTGAAAGAATAGTGTAATGACCATATATATCCAGCAGAGGCCCATAGAGAGCCATTCATTTTTCTGGAAGTGCTCAACTCCTCTCACAACTTTTCTGATATATATTTGGTAATTATATATTGAAACCTTATAAAATACATTAAAAACAGTATTTTTCCCAAAGGTTAGAATTTGTTTTTGTTTGTTTGATGTATTTTGAAGTGCTCGCTTTTGCAATAATGCCACATAAATTTGCAGAAATGCCACACAAGTTGTCACTAAAACTAAAACATATTTATTTCAATCTAAAAAGTAAAATTTAATTGTATTTATTTATTTTTTTTACATGTAAATAAAATCAAAACGGAAAAAAAAAACTAAACTAAAAAACAACTGCAATAAGCAGATATGAATGGTGGGTATGTGTGTAAGAGTGTGTGTGTGTGTGTGTGTGTGTGTGTGTGTGTGTGTGTGTGTGTGTGTGTGTGTGTGTGTGTGTGTGTGTGTGTGTGTGTGTGTGTGTGTGTGTGTGTGTGTGTGTGTGTTTGTGTGTGTGCATGTGTGTGTACGTGAGTGAGTATGCTCGTTCCACATTGCATTTGTGCTCTAGTATCAGACTTTAGTTTTGTTGTGTGGACATTTTCAGATTTATGCAGAATTTATTGATTTTATTTCAATTTCTATAAAAATGCTCTTTGTTGCAGTCACACATGTGTTTTTGTATGTGTGTGTGTGCGCGTCTTTTCTACATTGCATTTGTGATCTAGTACCAGGCCTTCATTTCTGTGTGAAAATTTTCAGAATTATGCTGGATTTATTATTATTTTTTGACAAATTAAAAAAAATACATATAGATTTTTTCAATCAATCTATCTATCTATCTATCTATCTATCTATCTATCTATCTATCTATCTATCTATCTATCTATCTATCTATCTATCTATCTATCTATCTATCTATCTATCTATCTAGTATCTATCTATCTATCTATCTATCTATCTATCTATCTATCTATCTATCTATCTATCTATCTATCTATCTATCTATCTATCTATCTATCTATCTATCTATTAAAATCCTATCTATCTATCTATCTATCTATCTATCTATCTATCTATCTATCTATCTATCTATCTATCTATCTATCTATCTATCTATCTATCTATCTATCTATCTATCTATCTATCTGTCTGTCTGTCTGTCTGTCTATCTATTTAATATTCCTATCTATCTTATTTAAACTTCAGACTTCTTTAACTGAACACCTTCAAACTGCAAGCTTTTAAAACTACATTTAATAGGTCAGACTTTCTCAAGCCAACTTCAAAGTTTGTTCACAAACTTTATTTGTCTAGTTATTCTTATTCTTCTTCTGGACAAAAATTTCAATTCGCTACTCCTCCTGCACCGTTTGTCACAGACCAATGAATGAGGTGTCAAATCGACCAGCTCATTGAGGAGATTTCGGCTATATCTTTTCTAAGTGATCGGAGCTACGATGTTCGCACAGCGGACGAAAAAGCGGGCAAAAAATCCCATTGACTTACAATGGCGGAATGTTCGTGAATTTGAATCTCAACTGTCACTTTCTCACACACACACACACAAGCAGGCCCTTAGAGAGAGAGAGAGAGAAGGGGTTCTTTACTCACACGCACTCATTTGACTCATCTTAAAACTAAAACTACATAGTAATGTGTGACAACTACCAACCGCATAGCAACACGGTTAGTAACCTCCCAGTTATAGAGGTGTGCTATATCTTTTAGAAGTAATTGAGTGTACGATGTTCGTCTGGTGGATGAAAAAATTTGGGCGAAAAAGTCCCATAGACTTAACATTGGCACAAAATTAGTGAGATTATATCTTTGGATCAGGAGGTCACAGAGACTTCAGGGAGGGCTCTTTTGACTCGGCCTATCAAGCAGCCAATAAGTACTGACATGACAACTTCATACCTATGCCCTAGCAACCACTTACAGCAACCTAGCAACCGTAAAAGGACATTAACAAACAATTTTTCAGGACCAAAACATTGTAGAAACATGGGGTAGGGCTCTGTTGATTCAGACTGTCAAATAGTCTTTAAATATCATGCCATACACTGTATGGCCAGACCATAGCAACCATTTAGAGTACCTTAGTAACTGAACAAACTCATGAATAAGCAATTTCTCAGCACCAGAAAGTGGTATAGATATGGGGGTGGCCTCTTTTGTTGAGGCTGAAAAACCAATCTGTACGTATCACCTAGCAACCACATAGAGAACCCTAGCAACCGTATAGCAAACAAAAAGAAGCCATATCTCAGGTCCACAACATCATACAGACAGGGAGTTGGCAGGGAGTTGGCTCTCTACAATCGCGTAGAGAACTGTAGTATCTGCCCAGTGCTGAGTATTGCCCCGGCAAGCACCACTCACATTTTCTTCAGGAAATGTACATTCTAGTTATTCTTCTTCTTCTTATTCTTCTTCTGGACAAAAATTTCAATTCGCTACTCCTCCTGCACCGTTTGTCACAGACCCATGAATGAGGTGTCAAATCGACCGGCTCATTAAGGAGATTTCGGCTATATCTTTTCTAAGTGATCGGACCTACGATATTCGCACAGCGGACGAAAAAGCCATCCCATTGACTTACAATGGCGGAATGTTCGTGAATTTGAATCTCAACTGTCACTTTCTCACACACACACACACACAAGCAACCCCTTCTCTCTCTCTCTCTCTCTAAGGGCCTGCTTGTGTGTGTGTGTGTGTGTGTGTGTGAGAAAGTGACAGTTGAATCTCAACTGTCACTTTCTCACACACACACACACAAGCAGGCCCTTAGAGAGAGAGAGAGAGAAGGGGTTCCTAACTCAGACACACTCATTTGACTCAACTTAAAACTAAAACTACATAGTAATGTGTGACAACTACCAACCGCTTAGCAACACGGTTAGTAACCTCCCAGTTATAGAGGTGTGCAGTAATTGAGTGTACAATGTTCGTCTGGTGGATGAAAAAATTTGGGCAAAAAAGTCCCATAGACTTAACATTGGCAAAAAATTACATGTGAGTTGGCTCTCTACAATCGCACAGAACACTGTAGTATCTGCCCAGCGCCGAGTTTTGCCACTGCAAGCACCACTCACATTTTCTTCAGGAAATGTATATTCTAGTTATTCTGCTTATTCTTCTTCTTCTGGACAAAACTTCGGTTCGCTACTCCTCCTGCACCATTTGTCACAGACCCATGAATGAGGCGTCAAATCGACCGGCTCATTGAGGAGAGGTGTGCTATATCTTTTCTAAGCGATCTGACCTACGATGTTCACACAGCGGACGAAAAAGCGGCCAAAAAAGTCCCATTGACTTACAATGGCGGAATTTTCGTGAATTTGAATCTCAACTGTCACTTTCTCTCACACACACACAAGCAGGCCCTTAGGAACCCCTTCTCTCTCTCTCTCTCTCTCTCTCTCTGTAACTCACACACACTCATTTGACTCCTCTTTTAAATAACCAATAGGTAATGACCTATGATCTTCATAGCCACACCCTAGCAACCACTTACAGCACCCTAGCAACCACCCCATAGACCTCCATTGAAAACAGATCAAAAAATATATCTTTGGATAGAAGTGTCATAGAAACATGCAGGTTTTGCTCTTTTGACTCGTGATCGCAAACAGGACTTTCCTCATGCATGCTACACATACTAGCAGTGAACAGCTACATGCTAATAGCTAAGTGTTGAATTAGGCTAAGAACATACCAAGACAAAACTTCAGCGCACTACTCCTCCTGCATCTTTTGTCGTAGACCCATGAATGAGATGTCAAATCATGCGGCATATTGAGGAGAGGTGTACTATATCTTTTATAAGTAATTGAGTGTACGATGTTCGTCTGGTGGACGAAAAAATTTTGGTGAAACAGTTCCACAGACTTAACATTCTCACAAAATTAGTGAGCTTATATCTTTGGATCAGGAGGTGACAGAGACTTGGGGGAGGGCTCATTTGACTCGGCCTATCAAGCAGCCAATAAGTACTGACATAACAACTTCATACCTATGCCCTAGCAACCACTTACAGCACCCTAGTAACCATAAAAGGACATTAACAAACATTTTTTCAGCACCAAAACATTGTAGAAACATGGCTTTGGGCTTTGTTGATTCAAAATAGTCTTTAAATACCATCCCATAAACTATATAGCCACACCATAGCAACCATTTAAAGTACCTTAGCAACTGAACAAACATATGAATAAGCAATTTCTCAGCAACAGAGAGTGGTGTAGATTTGGGGGTTGCCTCTCTTGTCTGGGCTGAAAAACCAGTCTGTAAGTATCACCATGGTGACTGTGCAGCTACACCCCAGCAACCACATAGAGAACCCTAGCAACCGTATAGCAACATAAAGAAGCTATATCTCAACGCCACAACATCATATAGACATGGGAGTTGGCTCTCTACAATCGCGCAGGACTTATAGTTTTCATAAAACTGAAGATTAAAAATCATAAAATCCCATTGACTTATCATTACGGAATGTTCAAATGAGCCAAGACAATTCAAACTCCAACTGTCAAAATACACATTTTAAACACCCAGAATCCTTTGAGACTCAATCAAGCTTCCCTTCTATGTACTATTTCTAATCCAGTCAAACTCATCTATCTAATATTTCTAATCTTTCTATCTATCCTAGCAACATACTAACCATGCTAGCGACATGCTAGTCACATGCTAATCATGTTAGACACATCCTAGAGACATGCTAGTCACTTGCTAGTCATGCTAGCAAGATGTTAGTCACTTGCTAATCATGCTAGCTACATGCTAGTAACATGCTAATCATGTTAGAAACATGCTAGCGACATACTAGTCACTTGCTAGTCATGCTAGCAACATGCTAATCATGTTAGAAACATGCTAGCGACATGCTAGTCACTTGCTAGTCATGCTAGCGACATGCTAGTTACTTGCTAGTCATGCTAAAAACATGCTAGTAACATGCTAATCATGTTAAAAACATGCTACCGACATGCTTGTCATGCTAGCAAGATGCTAGTCACTTGTTAATCATGCTAGCTACATGCTAGTAACATGCTAATCATGTTAGAAACATGCTAGCGATATGCTAGTCACTTGGTAGTCATGCTAGCAACATGCTAGTAGCATACTAATCATGTTAGAAACATGCTAGCGACATGCTAGTCACTTGCTAATCATGCTAGCAACATGCTAGTAACATGCTAATCATGTTAGAAACATGCTAGCGACATGCTAGTCACTTGCTAGTCATGCTAGCAAGATGCTAGTCACTAGCTAATCATGCTAGCAACATGCTAGTAACATGCTAATGATGTTAGAAACATGCTAACAACATGCTAGTCACTTGCTAGTCATGCTAGCAACATGCTAGTCACTTGCTAATCATGCTAGCAACATGCTAGTAACATGTTAATCATGTTAGAAACATGCTAGCGACATGCTAGTCACTTGCTAGTCATGCTAGCGACATGCCAGTTACTTGCTAGTCATGCTAACTACATGCTAGTAACACGCTAATCATTTTAAAAAACATGCTAGCGACATGCTAGTCACTTGCTAATCATGCTATATACATACTAGCAACATGCTAGTCACTTGCTAGTCATGCTAGCAACATGCTAGTAACATGCTAATCATGTTAGAAACATGCTAGCGACATGCTAGTCACTTGCTAGTCATGCTAGCAAGATGCTAGTAACATGCTAATGATGTTAGAAACATGCTAGCAACATGCTAGTCACTTGCTAATCATGTTAGAAACATGCTAGCGACATGCTAGTCACTTGCTAGTCATGCTAGCGACATGCCAGTTACTTGCTAGTCATGCTAACAACATGCTAGTAACACGCTAATCATTTTAAAAAACATGCTAGCTACATGCTAGTCACTTGCTAGTCATGCTAGCGACATGCTAGTAACATGCTAGTTATGTTAGAAACATGCTAGTCACTTGCTAATCATGCTATCAAACTTTTTCTGTTTTTTACCTTTTAAAAACTAGTAAATGAACATTTAACTAGCCTATTTCAAACTGAAAACCTTTAAACTTCAAGCTTTCACAACTGCTTTAAACATTCAGGCTAGGCTTTCTCAAGCCAACCTAAAGTTTGTCTCGACGAACTTTTTTGTCTAGTTATTCTTCTTCTGGCCAAAAATTTCAATTCGCTACTCCTCCTGCACCGTTTGTCACAGACCCATGAATGAGGTGTCAAATCGACCAGCTCATTGAGGAGATGCCGGCTATGTCTTTTCTAAGTGATCGGACCTACGATGTTCGCACAGCGCACGAAAAAGCGGGCAAAAAATCCCATTGACTTACAATGGCGGAATGTTCGTGAATTTGAATCTCAACTGTCACTTTCTCACACACACACACACACACAAGCAGGCCCTTAGAGAGAGAGAGAGAGAGAGAGAGAGAGAGAAGGGGTTCCTAACTCACACACACTCATTTGACTCATCTTAAAACTAAAACTACATAGTAATGTGTGACAACTACCAACCGCTTAGCAACACGCTTAGTAACCTCCCAGTTATAGAGGTGTGCTATATAAATAATTGAGTGTACGATGTTTGTCTGGTGGATGAAAAAATTTGGGCGAAAAAGTCCCATAGACTTAACATTGGCACAAAATTAGTGAGATTATATCTTTGGATCAGGAGGTCACAGAGACTTCAGGGAGGGCTCTTTTGACTCGGCCTATCAAGCAGCCAATAAGTACTGACATAACAACTTCATACCTATGCCCTAGCAACCACTTACAGCACCCTAGCAACCGTGAAAGGACATTAACAAACAATTTTTCAGCACCAAAACATTGTAGAAACACGGGGTAGGGCTCTGTTGATTCAGACTGACAAATAGTGGTATAGATATCGGCGTGGCCTCTTTTGTTCAGGCTGAAAAACCAGTCTGTAAGTATCACCATGGCGACTGTGCAGCTAAACCCTAGCAACCACATAAAGAACCCTAGCAACCGTATAGCAACATAAAGAAGTAATATCTCAGCTCCACAACATTATACAGACATGTGAGTTGGCTCTCTACAATCGCGCAGAACACTGTAGTATCTTCCCAGCGCCGAGTTTTACCACTGCAAGCACCACTCACATTTTCTTCAGGAAATGTACATTCTAGTTATTATTATTCTGCTTCTTCTTCTTCTTCTGGACAAAACATCGGTTCGCTACTCCTCCTGCACCGTTCGTCACAGACACATGAATGAGGCGTCAAATCGTGCGGCTTATTGAGGAAAGGTGTGCTCTATCTTTTATAAGCGATCGGGTGTACGATAATCGTACAGTGGGCGAAAAATCGGCCGAAAAATTGTTAAAAAAATCCCTTAGACTTAACATTGCAGCCAAATTTGACGAGTCGTAGCTCAGAGCGAGAATTTCGTAGAAACACATGAATCACCACATTTAGAGAGGCTATCATGTGTGAGAACATACCCCGCAATGGGGTATAAGTTGTACCCCTGGGGCACAAGAGCGCCGCAAAATTGCCCCATTGACATACTATGGTGAGGGATGGCCCATGAAACAGCACACGTTTTTCCTACTATGGTAATTTACTTAGGTATTTTGCATTGAACATAACTCTGCATCACAATATCATAGAGACATGGGGGAGGGCTCAATTTACTCAGCCAACCAATCAGACTCTAAGGATAATTATGAAGCTATCAAACCACGCCCTAGCAACCATTTATAGAACCCTAGCAACTGATCCCATAGACTGCCATGTTAAAAGCCCAGATGCATATCTTCGGATCACAGTGTCATAGAGACATGGGGGTGGGCTCATTTAAATCGGGGCAGCAAACAGCCAATCATGGATCACCATAGACACTTCCTAGCCACGCCCTAGCAACCATTATCAAGCACCCTAGCAACCCAAACCCAAATAGCCATATCTTTAAATCTGAATATCACAGAGACATGGGGGTGGGCTCGTTTGACTCGGGGCAGCAAACAGCCAATCATGAATCACCATAGACACTTCCTAGCCACTCCCTAGCAACCAATGTCGAGCACTCTAGCAACCCAAACCCAAACAGGCATATATTCAAATCTCAATGTCACAGAGACATGGGGGTGGGATCGTTTGACTCGGGGCAGCAAACATCCAATCGTGAATCACCATAGACACTTCCTAGCCACTTCCTAGCAACCAATGTCGAGTACCCTAGCAACCCTAACCAAAACCGGCATATCTTTAAATCTGAATGTGATAGAGACATGGGCTTTGGTTTATATTATTCATACTGGAAAACAGCCTTTGGAGTATCATCATTGGCAGCTGCCAAGCCACTTCCTAACAACCAAACAGAGTACCCTAGCAACCATTTATCAAGTCCTATATCTTTGCATCAGAATGTCGTATAGACTTGGGAGTTGTTGTTTTTTGACTCATGCTAACAAATAGGACTTCCAAACATGCTACACATGCTAGCAGTGAATAGCTACATGCTAATAGTGATTAGCTAAGTGCTAATTCAAACTAAGAACTCTATAAAACTCCATAGTAACCATCTGAGACAACTAGTAACTTCCTAGCAACACCATAGCAACCACCCCAGTTACCCTAGCAACCACCCCAAGTACCATAGCAACTTCACAGCAACACCCTAGCAACCACCCCATTTACCTTAGCAACCACCCTGGGTACCCTAGCAATGGCCCTAGCAACCATCCTGGGTACCTTAGCAACCACCCTGAATACCCTAGCAACCGCATATCAACACCCGAGCAACCACCCCAAGTACCCCTGCAACCACATACTAACATCCTAGCAACCATCATGGGTACCCTAGCAACCACCATGAGTACCCTAGCAACCGCATAGCAACACCCTAGCAACCACCCCAAGTACCCTAGCAACCACATAGCAACATCCTAGCAACCACCCTGAGTACCCTAGCAACCGCCTAGCAGTGCCGTGGAAACCACCCATGCCAACCTAGCAACCGAGTGTTGAGTTTTGCCACTGCAAGCACCACTCACATTTTCTTCAGAAAATGTACATTCTAGTTAAGTTGGCTTGATAAAGCCAACTTACTGAAATCCTATTTAAACTTATTATTATTATTAGTGGTGCTTGCCAAAGGCAAGGCATCACTATTGTTCTCTTGCATACTTATTAGTGGTGCTTGCCAAAGGCAAGGCATCACTATTGTTCTCTTGCATAGTTATTATTAGTGGTGCTTGCCAAAGGCAAGGCATCACTATTGTTCTCTTGCATACTTATTATTAGTGGTGCTTGCCAAAGGCAAGGCATCACTATTGTTATCTTGCATACTTATTAGTGGTGCTTGCCAAAGGCAAGGCATCACTATTGTTCTCTTGCATACTTATTATTAAGTTGACTTGAGAAAGCCAACTTACTGAAATCCGTCTTAAAAATGTAATATTTCACATCCAAGCTAATGGTGTAGTTGAGGATTTGTGTGGTAAACAGGTACAAAAGTACTTCATATCTCCCAAAACACAGCATTAATGTATAGATGAGAAGTAAACAAAAAAAAAAAGAAATATTATTTGAATGATTAAAAATTTATAAATATTTTACGCGGTTGCTAGGGTACCTGGAGTGGTTGCTAAGGTGTTGCTAGGGTACTTGGAGTGGTTGCTAAGGTGTTTCTGGTCCGTCTTTCTCAAGCCAACTTAAAGTTTGTTTCGACAAACTTTTCTATCTAGTTATTATTATTCTTTTTCTGAGACTAAAATTTCTGACTGCTACTCCTCCTAGAGCTTTAACTCTACAGACTCCAAACTCAGCCCAGATCTTCAGACTGATCTCGCTGGGTGTGCTATATCTTTTCTAACTGATCCGACTTACGGTTTTCATAAAAACGAAGATTAAAAACCATAAAAAATCCCATAGACTTACATTGAAAAGTCTTGGCTCATCTGAACATTCCGTCAAACTCCAAATGTCAAAATTTATATCTAACCACACTGAAGCCCATTAGACTCAATCAGACTTCCCTTCTATGTACTATTTCTAACCCATTAAACTCATTCAAATCTATCTCTATCTATCTATCTATCTATCTATCTATCTATCTACTATCTATCTATCTATCTATCTATATCTATCTATCTATCTATCTATCTATCTGACTTCCCTTCTATGTACTATTTCTAACCCAATCAAACTATCTATCTATCTATCTATCTATCTATCTATCTATCTATCTATCTCTATCTATCTATCTATCTATCTATCTATCTATATCTATCTATCTATATATCTATCTATCATCAGACTTCCCTTCTATGTACTATTTCTAACCAATCAAACTCATCTATCTATCTATCTATCTATCTATCTATCTATCTATCTATCTATCTATCTATCTATCTCTATCTATCTATCTATCTATCTATCTATCTATCTATCTATCTATCTATCTATCATCTGACTTTATCTATCTATCTGTCTGTCTGTCTGTCTGTCTGTGTCTGTCTGTCTGTCTGTCTGTCTATCTATATCTATCTATCTATCTATCTATCTATCATCTGACTGTATCTATCTATCTATCTATCTATCTATCTATCTATCTTCTATCTATCTATCTATCTATCTATCTATCTATCTATCATCTGACTGTATCTATCTATCTATCTATCTATCTATCTATCTATCTATCTATCTATCTATCTATCTATCTATCTATCTATCTATCTATCTATTTATCATCTATCTATCTATATCTGACTTTATCTATCTATCTTTATCATCTATCTATCTATCTATCTATCTATCTATCTATCTATCTTTATCTATCTATCTATCTATCTATCTATCATCTGACTATCTATCTATCTATCTATCTATCTATCTATCTATCTATCTATCTATCTATCTATCTATCTATAATCTGACTTTATCTATCTATCTATCTATCTATCTGTCTGTCTGTCTGTCTGTCTGTCTGTCTGTCTGTCTGTCTGTCTGTCTATCTATCTATCTATCTATCTATCTATCTATCTATCTATCTATCTATCTAATGCTCTTTGTTGCAGTCACACGTGTGTTTTTGTATGTGTGTACGCGTCTTTTCTACATTCCATTTGTGATCTAGTACCAGGCCTTCATTTCTGTGTGAAAATTTTCAGACCTATGCTGGATTTATTATTATTTTTTAACAAATTAAAAAAAAAGAAGATTTTTTCGTATTTCCTATTCATTTTCAATTGGTGTCATATTGACCTCAAAGACCATATTAGTAAAAAATAAAAATAAAATACATACCTTAAGAACAATCGAATCAAGCCCTTTTTTATGTGAATACAGATAGAAAATGTTGAAAAGTCCCTAAATCTTATTCCACTGAGATGAAGGGAAACATTTTTTAACTAAAGAAAGTTGATTGGGGTCCTACTGATCCCAATACTATTTCTAATCCATTCAAACTCATCTATCTATCTATCTATCTATCTATCTATCTATCTATCTATCTATATATCTATTATCTATCTATCTATCTATCTATCTATCATCTATCTATCTATCATCTATCTATCATCTGACTGTATCTATCTATCTATCTACATTATCTATCTATCTATCTATCTATCTATCTATCTATCATCTGACTGTATCTATCTATCTATCTGTCTATCTGTCTATCTATCTATCTATCTATCTATCTATTATCTACTATCTATCTATCTATCTCATCTGACTCTATCTATCTAGCTATCTATCATCTATCTATATCTATCTATCTACTATCTATATATCTATCATCTGACTGTATCTATATATCTATCATCTATCTATCTATTATCTATCTATCTATCTATCTATCTATCTATCTATCATCTGACTGTATCTATCTATCTATATCTATCTATCTATCTATCTATCTATCTATCTATCTATCTATCTATCTAATCTATCTATCTATCTATCATCTGACTGTATCCATCCGTCCGTCCGTCTGTCCGTCCGTCCGTCCGTTCATCCATCCATCAAACTTGAGATTAAAATGAAGATTAAAAATCATAAAAAATCCCATAGACTTACATTGGCTCATCTGAACATTCCGTCAAACTCCAACTGTCAAAATTTAAATCTAAACACACTGAAGCCCATTAGACTCAATCAGACTTCCCTTCTATGTACTATTTCTAACCTATTTAAACTCATTCAAATCTATCTATCTATCTATCTATCTATCTATCTATCTATCTATCTATCTATCTATCTATCTATCTATCAGTCTATCTGTCTATCAGTCTATCAGTCTATCTCTCTATCATCTGACTATTTCTATCTATCTATCTAAAGGATATTCACTCTCCATTCATTCTTTATCTAACACACACGCACGCACACACACACACACACACACACACAGACACACACAAACATACCTTCCCTATTTAACACACACAAACACATGCACACAAGAAATAGACAGAAAATGTGAAGATTGAAAGAGTAATTGTAAAATATTTATAAATTTTTAATTTAACGTGTGTGTGCGCGCGTCTTTTCTACATTGCATTTGTGATTTAGTACCAGGCCTTCATTTCTGTGTGAAAATTCTCAGAATTATGCTGGATTTATTATTATTTTCTGACAAATTAAAAAAATATGTGTTCAGATGAGCCCAGACCTTGCCAGCTCCAACTGTCAAAATACAAATGTATACACACTGAAGCCCATTAGACTCAATCAGACTTCCCTTCTATGTACTATTTCTAACTCATTCAAACTCATCTATCTAATGTTTCTTATCTATCTATCTATCTATCTATCTATCTATCTATCTATATTTGTTATAAAATGATCAAGAAAGACAAAATTAAGTGTATAATTGAAAGAGTAATTGTAAAAAATGTATACATTTTAATCATACAACTAATATATCTTTTTTTTTTTTTTTTTACTTCTCATCAATACATTAATGCTATGTTTTGGGAGATGAAGTACTTTTGAACCTGTTACCACAAAAATCCTCAATTACACCATTAGCTTGCATGTGAAATAACATTTTTATGAAATCTCTTAAATGATGATCTAAATTTAATTTAAACCGTTTCTGGATATTAATCTAGGTGTTAGGTGTAAAATACTGCCATCTGGTGGTTAGAGAAAACTTGTAGAAATCACAGATTTTGAAAGAATAGTGTAATGACCATAATATCCAGCAGAGGCCCATAGAGAGCCATTCATTTTTCTGGAAGTGGTCAACTCCTCTCACAAATTTCTGATATATATTTGGTAATATATATTTAAACATTATAAAATACATTAAAAACAGTATTTTTCCCAAAGGTTAGAATTTGTTTTGTTTGTTTGATGTATTTTGAAGTGCTCGCTTTTGCAATAATGCCACATAAATTTGCAGCAGAAATGCCACAAGTTGTGACTAAAACTAAAACATATTTATTTCAATCTAAAAAGTAAAATTCAATTATTTTTTTTTTTTTTTTTTTTTACATGTAAATAAAATCAAAACGAAAAAAAAAAAACTAAACTAAAAAACAACTGCAATAAGCAGATATGAATGGTGGGTGTGTGTGTGTGTGTGTGTGTGTGTGTGTGTGTGTGTGTGTGTGTGTGTGGGTGTGTGTGTGTGGTTGTGTGTGTGTGTGTGTGGTGTGTGTGTGTGTGTGGTGTGGTGTGTGTGTGTGTGTGTGGTGTTTGTGTGTGTGCATGTGTGTGTACGTGAGTGAGTATGCTGTTCCACATTGCATTTGTGCTCTAGTATCACGCTTTGTTTTTTTTGTGTGTGAACATTTTCAGATTATGCAGAATTTATGATTTTATTTGCCAATTTCTATAAAAATGCTCTTTGTTGCAGTCACACGTGTGTGCGCGCGTTTTTCTACATTGCATTTGTGATCTAGTACCAGGCCTTCATTTCTGTGTGATAATTTTCAGAATTATGCGGATTTATTATTATTTCTGACAAATTAAAAAAATATGTGTTCAGATGAGCCCAGACCTTGCCAGCTCCAACTGTCAAAATACAAATGTAACACACTGAAGCCCATTAGACTCAATCAGACTTCCCTTCTATGTACTATTTCTAACCATTCAAATCATCTATCTATCTATCTGTCTATCTGTCTATACACAATATTTGTTATAAATGATCAAGAAAGACAAAATCAAGTGTATAATTGAAAGAGTAATTGTAAAAAATTTATACATTTTTAATCATACAAATATATCTTTTTTTTTTTTTTTTTTTTTTTTACTTCTCATCAATACATTAATGCTGTGTTTTGGGAGATATGAAGTACTTTTGTACCTGTTTACCACAAAAATCCTCAACTACCATTAGCTTGCATGTGAAATATTACATTTTAATGAATAAATCTCATAAATGATGATCTAAATTTAATTTAAATGTTTCTTGATATTGATCTCGGTGTTAGGTGTACAATACTGCCATCTGGTGGTTAGAGAAAAACTTGTAGAAATCACAGATTTCGAAAGAATAGTGTAATGACCATATATATCCAGCAGAGGCCCATAGAGAGCCATTCATTTTTCTGGAAGTGGTCAACTCCTCTCACAAATTTTCTGATATATATTTGGTAATTATATATGAAACCTTATAAAATACATTAAAAACAGTATTTTTCCCAAAGGTTAGAATTTGTTTTTGTTGTTTGATGTATTTTGAAGTGCTCGCTTTTGCAATAAAGCCACATAAATTGCGGAGAAATGCCACACAAGTTGTGACTAAAACTAACATATTTATTTCAATCTAAAAAGTAAAATTCAATTTTTTTTTTTTTTTTTTTTTTTTTTACATGTAAATAAAATCAAAACAAAAAAAAAAACTAAACTAAAAAACAACTGCAATAAGCAGATATGAATGGTGGGTATGTGTAAGAGAGAGAGAGTGTGGTGTGTGCATGTGTACATACGTGAGTGAGTATGCTCGTTCCACATTGCATTTGTGCTCTAGTATCAGACTTTAGTTTTGTTGTGTGGACATTTTCAGATTATGCAGAATTATTGATTTATTTCAATTTCTATAAAAATGCTCTTTGTTGCAGTCACACATGTGTTTTGTATGTGTGTGTGCGTGTCTTTTCTACATTGCATTTGTGATTAGTACCAGGCCTTCATTTCTGTTGAAAATTTTCAGAATTATGCTGGATTTATTATTATTTTGACAAATTAAAAAAAATATATATAGATTTTTCAATCTATCTATCTATCTATCTATCTATCTATCTATCTATCTATCATCTATCTATCTATCTATTATCTATCTATATATCTATCTATCTATCTATCTAATCTATCTATTTAAAATTCCTATCTATTATAATCTATATTATCTAGATCTATCTATCTGTCTATTGTCTATCTATCTATCTATCTAGATATATATCTATCTATCTATCTATCTATCTAGTATTCCTATCTATCATCTATCTATCTATCTATCTATCTATCTATCTATCTATCTATCTATCTATCTATCTATCTATCTATCTATCTATTATCTATCTATTTAAAATTCCTATCTATCTATCTATCTATCTATCTATCTATCTATCTATCTATCTATCTATCTATCTATCTATTATCTATCTATCTATCTGTCTGTCTATCTATCTATCTATCTATCTATCTATCTATCTATCTATCTGTCTATCTATCTATCTATCTATCTATCTGTCTATCTGTCTGTCTGTCTGTCTGTCTGTCTGTCTATCTATCTATTTAATATTCCTATCTATCTTATTTAAACTTCAGACTTCTTTAACTGAACACCTTCAAACTGCAAGCTTTTAAAACTACATTTAATAGGTCAGACTTTCTTAAGCCAACTTCAAAGTTTGTTCACAAACTTTATTTGTCTAGTTATTATTATTATTAAGTTGGCTTGAGAAAGCCAACTTACTGATATTGTACTTAAACTTTATTATTATTAAGTTGGCTTGAGAAAAGCAACTTACTGATATTGTACTTAAACTATTATTATTATTATATTATTCTTTTTCTGAGACTAAAATTTCTGACTGCTACTCCTCCTAGAGCTTAACTCTACAAACTCCAAACTCAGCCCAGATCTTCAGACTGATCACGCCGGGTGTGCTATATCTTTTCTAACTGATCCGACTTACGGTTTCATAAAAATAAAGATTAAAAATCATAAAAAATCCCATAGACTTACATTGAAAAGTCTTGGCTCATCTGAACATTCCGTCAAACTCCAACTGTCAAAATTTAAATCTAAACACATGAATCAAACTATCTATCTATCTATCTATCTATATATCTATCTATCTATCTATCTATCTATCTTCTATCTATCTATCTATCTATCTATCTATCTATCTATCAGTCTATCTATCAGTCTATCTATTATCTGTCTATCATCTGACTATTCTATCTATCTATCTATCTATCTATAGGATATTCATCTCATTCATTCTTTATCTAACACACACACACACACACCACACACACAGGCAAGCACACGCACGCACACACACACACACACACAACACACACACACACACCCACACACACACACAACACAAACAAACATACCTTCCTATTTAACACACACAAACACACGCACACAAGAAAAGACAGAAAATGTGAAGATTGAAAGAGTAATTGTAAAATATTTATAAATTTTTAATCATTCAAATAAATTCATTTTTTTTTTTTTTGTTTACTTCTCATCTATACATTAATGCTGTGTTTTGGGAGATATGAAGTACTTTTGTACCTGTTTACCACAAAAAATCCTCAAATACACCATTAGCTGGATGTGAAATATTACATTTTTATGAATAAATATCTAAATGATGATCTAAATTAATTTAAACTGTTTCTGGATATTGACTAGGTGTTAGGTGTACAATACTGCCATCTGGTGGTTAGAGAAAAACTTGTAGAAATCAGATTTGAAAGAATAGTGTAATGACCATATTATCCAGCAGAGGCCCATAGAGAGCCTTTCATTTTTCTGGAAGTGGTCAACTCCTCTCACAAATTTTCTGCTATATATTTGGTAATATATATTTAAACATTATAAAATACACAACTTTTATGATATATATTTTGTAATTTATATTTAAACATTAAAAATACATTAAAAACTGTATAAGTGCTCGCTTTTGCTAGAGATGTTCCGATACCCTTTTTCCCTTCCCGATACCGATTCCGATACCTAGGCTCAGGGTATCGGCGATACCGAGTACTGATCCGATACCTGGGTGTGTATCTGGTTATACAGCTGTATGTACTACTAGATCTGTATGAATTGATACAATATTTTATGGTGTGCTTCAATAGATAGATAGATAGATAGATAGATAGATAGATAGATAGATCGATAGATAGATAGATAGATAGATAGATAGATAGATAGTAGATAGATATAACATACTATGAATTCTGCTAAGAACAAAATTTAAAACGCAATAAGGATTAACGAGCTGCTGGATTCATGAATATTAATCAGGTTGTCTGCATCGGCTCGAACTTATTTGCTGAAATCAAAACAGGGAGGATAATAGGTGAGCACCAGCCAATGAGATGTCGTTTGCTCATTAGCTCCGCCCACTACAGGAGAACCCGGCAGTTCTTAAAAGCTGAAGAATTCCAAACGAACCGTTATTTTGACAGGAAAATACAACAAAGTATAACGTTTACATACCTGCAGAATTGACACGCTACTCGTAAGACTCTCTCGCTCCCTCTCCCTCTCTCTCGGCGTGTGAGGAAAAAAGCAAAGCGACGGCGAGTCGTGCGTTCACACTAGAGCTTACGGTACGCAAATACAGGTGCGCTGCGCATTCATTCAGATGATCTGAAAAATAGCATCCCAGTAAAATCTGATCATTTATTAGCCAGTGGCTTATATTAGAATCATTTAGTCGCCCAGGGTGGAAGATTTAGTCGCATATGCGAGGTGATTTAACTTACTGGCAATGTGCCAGTACGTTTGTATTTCTTCTCGCTGCTCTAAATAGTGGTTGCTGTGTGGCAACACAGCACAACTTCCTGTGTTTGCATCTGAGCAGCGAAGAAGAATTGATTTCCGATTTGCAGCGTTAAGCAAAGCTAGCGCGCATAACTAAAATGGTATCGGATCGGTACATGGGTTCAAGTACTCGCCGATACGATGCCAGAATTTTTTGTGGTATCGGTGGAATTTCCGATACTATCGGAATCGGAACAACCCTAGCTTTTGCAATAATGCCACATAAATTTGCAGAAATGCCACACAAGTTGTCACTAAACTTGATTGCAGTACATATTTATTTCAATCTAAAACGTAAAATAAAATTAAAAAACATTTTTTTTTTTACATAAATGTAAATAAAAAAAAACAAAACAAAAAAAACTAAACTAAAAAACAACTGCAATAAGCAGATATGAATGGTGGGTATGTGTGTAAGAGAGTGTGTGTGTGTGTGTGCATGTGTACGACGTGAGTGAGTATGCTCGTTACCATTGCATTTGTGCTTAGTATCAGGCTTTAATTTTGTTGTGTGGACATTTTCAGATTTATGCAGAATTTATGATTTTATTTGCCAATTTCTATAAAAACGCTCTTTGTTGCAGTCACACATGTGTGGTGTGCGCGTCTTTTCTACATTGCATTTGTGATCTATACCAGGCCTTCATTTCTGTGTGAAAATTTTTAGACCTATGCTGGATTATTATATTTTTTGACAAATTAAAAAAAAAAAAAAATAGATTTTCTAGATTATCTATCTATCTATCTATCTATATCTATATATCTATCTATCTATCTATCTATCTATCATCATTATCTATCTATCTATCTATCTATCTATCTATCTATCATCTATCAAACTTTAAGCTTTTAAAACTACTTTAAACTTCAAACTATTTCAGGCTGAAATCCATCAAACTTAAAACGTTTAACATTTTTCAAACTTAAACTTTTTAAACTTCTTAAACTTTTTTAAAACTTTTTAAACTTTTCTAACTTTCTGGTCCGGCTTTCTCAAGCCAACTTAAAGTTTGTCTCGACAAACTTTTTATCTAGTTATTTATTATTCTTCTGAGACTAAACTTCGACTGCTACTCCTCCTAGAGCTTAACTCTACAGACTCCAAACTCAGCCCAGATCTTCAGACTGATCTCGCCGGGTGTGCTATATCTTTTCTAAGCGATCGGGGTACGATAATCGTACAGTGGCGAAAAATCAGCCGAAAAAATCCCATAGACTTAAATTGCGGCAAACTTTGACGAGTCGTAGCTCAGAGCAAGAATTTCGTAGAAACATAGAATCACCACATTTAGAGGGCTATCAAGCTGTGCGAGAACATACCCTGCAATGGGGTATAAGTTGTACCCTGGGGCACAAGAGCGCCCCAAAATTGCCCCATTGAATAACATGGTGAGGGACGGCCCATGAAACAGCACACGTTTTTCTACTATGGTAATTACATTGGAATTTTGCATTGAACATAACTCTGCATCACAATATCATAGACATGGGGGTGGGCTCATTTTACTCAGCCAACCAATCATATTCTCAGGATCATTATGAAGCTATCAGCCACGCCCTAGCAACCATTTAGAGCACCCTAGCAACTGATCCCATAGACTGCCATGTTAAAAGCCCAAATGGATATCTTCGGATCACAGTGTCATAGAGACATGGGGGTGGACTCATTTGACTCGGGGCAGCAAACAGCCAATCATGAATCACCATAGACTTCCTAGCCACGCCCTAGCAACCATTATCAAGCACCCTAGCAACCCAAACCCCAACGGCCATATCTTTCAATCTGAATATCACAGAGACATGGGGGTGGGCTCGTTTGACTCGGGGCAACAAACAGCCAATCATGAATCACCATAGACACTTCCTAGCCACGCCCTAGCAACCATTATCAAGCACCCTAGCAACCCAAACCCAAACAGGCATATCTTCAAATTGAATGTCATAGAGACATGGGGGTGGGCTCGTTTGACTCAGGGCAGTAAACAGTCAACCATGAATCACCATAGACACTTCCTAGCCACGCCCTAGCAACCAATGTCGAGCACCCTAGCAACCCAAACTCAAACAGGCATATCTTCAAATCTGAATGTCATACAGACATGGGGGTTAGTTTATATTATTCATACTGGCAAACAGTCTTTGGAGCATTGTCATGGCAGCTGCCAAGCCACTTCCTAACAACCAAACAGAGTACCCTAGCAACCATTATCAAGTCCTATATCTTTGCATCAGAATGTCGTATAGACTTGGGAGTTGGTTCTTTTGACTCATGCTAACAAATAGGACTTCCAAACATGTTACACATGCTAGCGGTGAATAGCTACATGCTAATAGTGATTAGCTAAGTGCTAATTCAAACTAAGAACTCTATAAAACTTCATAGTAACGATCTGTGACAACTAGTAACTGCCTAGCAACACCCTAGCAACCATCCTGGGTACCCTACCAACCACCTGAATACCCTAGCAACCGTATAGCAACACCTTAGCAACCACCCTGGAAACCCTAGCAACCGCATAGCAACACCTTAGCAACCACTCCAAGTACCCTAGCAAACATTAGCAACCACCTGGGTACCTTAGCAACCGCATAGCAACACCCTAGACACCACCCCAAGTACCCTAGCAACCGCGTAGCAACACTTAGCAACCACTCCGGGTACCTAGCAACGCATAGCAACACCTTAGCAACCACCCTGGGTACCTTAGCAACCGCATAGCAACACCCTAGCAACCACCCCAAGTACCCTAGCAACTGCATAGCAACACCTTAGCAACCACTCCGGGTACCCTAGCAACCGCATAGCAACACTTTAGATACCACCCCAGTACCCTAGCAACCGCATAGCAACACCTTAGCAACCACCCTGGGAACCCTAGCAACCGCATAGCAACACCTTAGCAACACCTTAGCAACCACTCCAAGTACCCTAGCAACACCATAGCAACCACCCCGGGTACCTTACCAACCACATAGCAACACCTTAGCAACCACTCTGGGTACCCTAGCAACCGCATAGCAACACCTTAGCAACCACCCCAAGTACCTAGCAACTGCGTAGCAAACCTTAGCAACCACTCTGGGTACCCTAGCAACCGCATAGCAACACCTTAGCAACCACCCGGGTACCTTACCAACCACATAGCAACACCTTAGCAACCACTCTGGGTACCCTAGCAACCGCATAGCAACACCTTAGCAACCACTCCGGGTACCCTAGCAACCACATAGCAACACCTTAGCAACCACCCCGGGTACCTTACCAACCACATAGCACACCCTAGCAACCACCCCAAGTACCCTAGCAACCGCATAGCAACACCTTAGCAACCACCCTGATTACCCTAGCAACCGCATAGCAACACTTAGCAACCACTCCGGGTACCTTAGAAACCGCATAGCAAACCCGTAGCAACCACCCTTGGTACCTTAGAAACCGCATAGCAAGACCTTAGTAACCACACTCGGTACCTTAGCAACCACATAGCAACACCCTAGAAACCACCAGAGTTAGCCTAGCAACCATCATAGCAACCACTCTAAGTACCCTAGCAACCACTCTGAGGTCCTTAGAATCTGTCTATCTATCTATCTATCTATCTATCTATCTATCTATCTATCTATCTATCTATCTATCTATCTAAAGTCTATCTGTCTTTCTGTTTATCTATCTATCTATCTATCTATCTATCTATCTATCTATCTATCTAAAGTCTATCTGTCTTTCTGTTCATCTATCTATCTATCTATCTATCTATCTATCTATCTATCTATCTATCTATCTATCTATCTATCTATCTATCTATCTATCTATCAAACTTTAAGCTTTTAAAACTACTTTAAACTTCAAACTATTTCAGACTGAAATTCATTAAACTTAAAACGTTTAACATTTTTCAAACTTAAACTTTTTAAACTTTTTAAACTTTTCTAACTTTCTGGTCCGGCTTTCTCAAGCCAACTTAAAGTTTGTCTCGACAAACTTTTCTATCTAGTTATTATTATTATTCTTCTGAGACTAAACTTCTGACTGCTACTCCTCCTAGAGCTTTAACTCTACATACTCCAAACTCAGCCCGATCTTCAGATGATCTCGCCGGGTGTGCTATATCTTTTATAAGCGATCGGGCGTACGATAATCGTACAGTGGGCGAAAAATCAGCCGAAAATCCCATAGACTTAACATTGCGGCCTACTTGACGAGTCGTAGCTCAGAGCAAGAATTTCGTAGAAACATATGAATCACCACATTTAGAGAGGCTATCAAGCTGTGCGAGAACATACCTGCAATGGGGTATAAGTTGTACCCCTGGGGCGCAAGAGCGCCCCGAAATTGCCGAATTGACATACTATGGTGAGGGACGGCCCATGAAACAGCACATGTTTTCCTACTATGGTAATTTACATAGGAATTTTGCATTGAACATAACTCTGCATCACAATATCATAGAGACATGGGGGTGGGCTCATTTTACTCAGCCAACCAATCAGACTCTCAGGATCATTATGAAGCTATCAGTCACGCCTAGCAACCATTTAGAGCACCCTAGCAACTGATCCATAGACTGCCATTATAAAAGCCCAGATGGATATCTTCAGATCACAGTGTCATAGAGACATGGGGGTGGACTCATTGACTCGGGGCAGCAAACAGCCAATCATGAATCATCATAGACACTTCCTAGCCACGCCCTAGCAACCATTATCAAGCACCCTAGCAACCCAAACCCAAACAGGCATATCTTCAAATCTGAATGTCATACAGACATGGGGGTTAGTTTATATTATTCATACTGTCAAACAGCCTTTGGAGCATTATCATTGGCAGCTGCCAAGCCACTTCCTAACAACCAAACAGAGTACCCTAGCAACCATTTATCAAGTCCTATATCTTTGCATCAGAATGTCGTATAGACTTGGGAGTTGGTTCTTTTGACTCATGCTAACAAATAGGACTTCCAAACATGTTACACATGCTAGCGGTGAATAGCTACATGCTAATAGTGATTAGCTAAGTGCTAATTCAAACTAAGAACTCTATAAAACTTCAAAGTAACGATCTGTGACAACTAGTACCTGCCTAGCAACACCCTAGCAACCATCCTGGGTACCCTAGCAACCACCCTGAATACCCTAGCAACCGCATAGCAACACATTAGCAACCACTCCGGGTACCCTAGCAACCGCATAGCAACACCTTAGCAACCACTCCAAGTACCCTAGCAACACCTTAGCAACCAACCCGGGTACCTTAGCAACCGCATAGCAACACCCTAGCAACCACCCAAGGACCCTAGCAACCGCGTAGCAACACCTTAGCAACCATCCGGGTACCCTAGCAACCGCATAGCAACACCTTAGCAACCACTCCAAGTACCCTAGCAACACCTTAGCAACCACCCGGGTACCTTAGCAACCGCATAGCAACACCTCAGCAACCACCCTGGGAACCCTAGCAACCGCATAGCAACACCTTAGCAACCACTCCAAGTACCCTAGCAACACCTTAGCAACCACTCCGGGTACCCTAGCAACCGCATAGCAACACCTTAGCAACCACTCCAAGTACCCTACCAACACCTTAGCAACCACCCCGGGTACCTTAGCAACTGCATAGCAACACCTCAGCATCCACCCTGGGAACTCTAGCAACCGCATAGCAACACCTTAGCAACCCTCCAAGTACCCTAGCAACACCTTAGCAACCAACCCGGGTACCTTAGCAACCGCATAGCGACACCCTAGCAACCACCCCAAGTACCCTAGCAACCGCGTAGCACACCTTAGCAACCATCCGGGTACCCTAGCAACCTGCATAGCAACACCTTAGCAACCACCCCGGGTACCTTAGCAACCGCATAGCACCACCTAGCAACCACCCCAAGTACCCTAGCAACCGCATAGCAACACCTAGCAACCACTCTGGGTACCCTAGCAACCGCATAGCAACCACCGCATGTACCCTAGCAACCGCATAGCAACACCTTAGCAAACCCTGATTACCCTAGCAACCGCATAGCAACATTAGCAAACCACCCGGGTACCTTAGCAACCGCATAGCATCACCCTAGCAATCACCCTTGGTACCTTAGAAACCGCATAGCAAGACCTTAGTAACCACACTCGGTACCTTAGCAACCACATAGCAACACCCTAGAAACCACCAGAGTTAGCCTAGCAACCATCATAGCAACCACTCTAAGTACCCGAACAACCACTCTGAGGTCCTTAGAATCTGTCTATCTATCTATCTATCTAAAGCAGGGGTCTCAAACTCAACTTACCTGGGGGCCGCTGGAGGTAGAGTCTGGGTCAGGCTGGGCCGCATTAAAGGGATAGTTCACCCAAAAATGAAAATTAGCCAAAGATTTACTCACCCTCAGGTCATCCTAGGTGTGTCTGACATTCCTCTTTCAGATGAACACATTCGGAGTTATATTCAACATTGTCCTGTCTGGAACAATCTGTATAATTGCAGTGAATGGTGCCCCTGTTTCTGAATCCGAAAAAAAGTACCCATCCATTGCAAAACTACTCCACACGGCTCCGGGGTGTTAATAAAGGACTTCTGAAGCGAAACGATGCTTTAGTTTAAGAAAAATGTTGATTCTTAAAACTTTATAAAACGTTTAGTCCAGCTTCCTGTCTCTCGAGCAGGCGCGGTCCCGACAAGGCAGTTGAGAGTATGACGTAGGCGCAGCGAAATGCAATCTAAGCTCCGGGGAGAAGTGCGCAAAAATCTCAGTCTCCTCTTGCCTTATATCGAAATACTCTGACATTTTTCACTTGAATCTTCATTTTAATAGTTATTGACAGGTGTTTTGTTTTCCTTTCTCCTCTGTGCTTCCGTGTTCGTCACTCTCTCCCAGGAGCTTACTCTCGCGAGACTACGCGGTTCTCCCCGGAGCTTATGTTGCGCATTTCGCTGCGCCTACATCATACGCCTTGTCGGAACGTGCCTGCTCGAGAGACAGGAGCTGGACTAAACTGTTTATAAAGTTTGAAGAATCAAATTTTTTCTTATACTAACGCATCGTTCGCTTCAGAAGTCCTTTATTAACACCCCGGAGCCGTGTGGAGTAGTTTTGCAATGGATGGGTACTTTTTTTTCGGATTCAGAAACAGGGGCACCATTCACTGCAATTATACAGATTGTTCCAGACAGGACAATGTTGAATATAACTCCAAATGTGTTCATCTGAAAGAGGAATGTCAGACATGCCTAGGATGACCTGAGGGTGAGTAATCTCTGGCTAATTTTCATTTTTGGGTGAACTATCCCTTTAAGTATGCTTTTTGTGGGGGGGGGGGGGGGGGGGGGGGGGGGGCTTTTATTTTGACGGGTTGCCGTGAATATCTTTACATTTCTGTGTATATGATATGAGGATAGTTTTTCTAAAATGAAACGCTCGAATGCTCATGAAGTGACTCTCAGAGCAGTTCGGAGAGTGTTCATGTATTTATGTCCTCATTTAGTGAGACGACAGACGTTAATATCACCGCAAGCGTCGCGCGCTTCTGTATGAGTAAACAAACCCGCGCGTCTGTGCCATACATTAACACAGAGATACGCAGAAGTCATACTTAAATAGACGTTTTTCGGCTTAATATTTACAAATAGGAGTGGGAGTGTGCTCACTTCTGTGTGCGCTTACGTTTGTGTGTGTGTGTTTGTGTGTGTGCGAACCGGGGCGGATCTCCGCCGTGTGCGCAATACAGAGAGCGCGACCATGTAACTTAGAGACAGAAATGGCACGCCGTCGTGTAAATAAGATAAATCATACATAACAAACATAACAAGGCTAATTAGTTTGTTTAATAAATAATGGTAGGGGAAACACTGTAAGTGATAAAAAATAAATAAATAAATAAATAAAAGCGCGGCAAGACTCAGCAAAAAGGTGCGTTTGAGAACAACGTGCGGGCCGCACTAACACTAAACTTTGATGTCAAGTAGGGGGGCCACAAAATATCATCCCGCGGGCCTCAATTGGCCCGCGGGCCGCGAGTTTGAGACCCCTGATCTAAAGTCTATCTGTCTTTCTGTTTATCTGTCTATCTATCTAAAGTCTATCTGTCTTTCTGTATATCTATCTATCTATCTAAAGTCTATCTATCTACTATCTATCTATCTATCTATCTATATCTATCTATATCTATCTATCTATCTATCTATCTACTATCTATCTATCAAACTTTAAGCTTTTAAAACTACTTTAAACTTCAAACTATTTCAGACTGAAATCCATCAAACTTAAAACGTTTAACATTTTTCAAACTTAAACTTTTTAAACTTTTTTTAAACTTTTCAAACTTTTTAAACTTTTCTAACTTTCTGGTCCGGCTTTCTCAAGCCAACTTAAAGTTTGTCTCGACAAACTTTTTTATCTAGTTATTCTTATTCTTCTTCTGGACAAAAATTTCAATTCGCTACTCCTCCTGCACCGTTTGTCACAGACCCATGAATGAGGTGTCAAATCGACCAGCTCATTGAGGAGATTTCGGCTATATCTTTTCTAAGTGATCGGAGCTACGATGTTCGCACAGCGAACGAAAAAGCGGGCAAAAAATCCCATTGACTTACAATGGCGGAATGTTCGTGAATTTGAATCTCAACTGTCACTTTCTCACACACACACACACACAAGCAGGCCCTTAGAGAGAGAGAGAGAGAGAAGGGGTTCTTTACTCACACGCACTCATTTGACTCATCTTAAAAATAAAACTACATAGTAATGTGTGACAACTACCAACCGCATAGCAACACGGTTAGTAACCTCCCAGTTATAGAGGTGTGCTATATCTTTTATAAGTAATTGAGTGTACGATGTTCGTCTGGTGGATGAAAAAAATTGGGCGAAAAAGTCCCATAGACTTATAATTGGCACAAAATTAGTGAGATTATATCTTTGGATCAGGAGGTCACAGAGACTTCAGGAGGGCTTTTGACTCGGCCTATCAAGCAGCCAATAAGTACTGATATGACAACTTCATACCTATGCCCTAGCAACCACTTACAGCACCCTAGCAACCGTATAAAGGACATTAAAAAACAATTTTCAGCACCAAAACATTGTAGAAACACGGGGTAGGGCTCTGTTGATTCAGACTGTCAAATAGTCTTTAAATATCATACCATAAACTGTATGGCCACACCATAGCAACCATTTAGAGTACCTTAGAAACTGAACAAACTCATTAATAAGCAATTTCTCAGCACCAGAAAGTGGTATAGATATCGGCGTGGCCTCTTTTGTTCGGGCTGAAAAACCAGTCTGTAAGTATCACCATGGTGACTGTGCAGCTACACCCTAGCAACCACTTAGAGAACCCTAGCAACCGTATAGCAACATAAAGAAGTCATATCTCAGCTCCACAAAATCATACAGACATGGGAGTTGGCTCTCTACAATCACGCAGAACATTGTAGTATCTGCCCAGCGCCAAGTTTTGCCACTGCAAGCACCACTCACATTTTCTTCAGGAAATGTATATTCTAGTATTATAATTACTATTCGCGCTGACAAAACTTCGGTTCGCTACTCCTCCTGTACCGTTTGTCATAGACCCATGAATGAGGTGCCAAATCGACCGGCTCATTGAGGAGAGGTGGGCTATACCTTTTCTAAGCGATAGGGCGTATGATGATCGTACACCATGCGAAAAATTGGGGGGAAAAAATCCCATAGACTTAACACTGGCATAAAATTTGTGAGATCATATCTTTGGATCAGGAAGTCACAGAGACTTGGGGGAGGGTTCTTTTGACTCAACCTATCAAGCAGCCAATAAGTACTGACATGACAACTATATACCTATGCCCTAGCAACCACTTACAGCAACCTAGCAACCGTAAAAGGACATTAACAAACAATTTTTCAGGACCAAAACATTGTAGAAACATGGGGTAGGGCTCTGTTGATTCAGACTGTCAAATAGTCTTTAAATATCATGCCATACACTGTATGGCCAGACCATAGCAACCATTTAGAGTACCTTAGTAACTGAACAAACTCATGAATAAGCAATTTCTCAGCACCAGAAAGTGGTATAGATGTGGGGGTGGCCTCTTTTGTTGAGGCTGAAAAACCAATCTGTACGTATCACCATGGCGACTGTACAGCTGCACCCTAGCAACCACATAGAGAACCCTAGCAACCGTATAGCAAACAAAAAGAAGCCATATCTCAGGTCCACAACATCATACAGACAGGGAGTTGGCAGGGAGTTGGCTCTCTACAATCGCGTAGAGAACTGTAGTATCTGCCCAGTGCCGAGTATTGCCCCGGCAAGCACCACTCACATTTTCTTCAGGAAATGTACATTCTAGTTATTATTATTCTTCTGAGACTAAAATTTCTGACTCTAACTCCTCCTAGAGCTTTAACTCTACAAACTCCAAACTCAGCCCAAGTCTTGAGACTAATCTAACTTAGCGTGCTATATCTTTTCTAACTGATCCGACTTACGGTTTTCATAAAAATAAAGATTAAAAATCATAAAAAATCCCATAGACTTACATTGAAAAGTCTTGGCTCATCTGAACATTCCGTCAAACTCCAACTGTCAAAATTTAAATCTAAACACACTGAAGCCCATTAGACTCAATCAGACTTCCCTTCTATGTACTATTTCTAACCCAGTGGTTCTCAACCGGTGGGGCGCGCCCCCCTGGGGGGGCGCGGACACTCTCCCGGGGGGGCGCGAGTAGGCTACAGGATGGGAGGAAAAAAAGCCTGAAAAAAAAAAATTTGCTAAAATTTTTTTAGCACTAAACTACTGTCATAAAAAGTTATAGTTTTGTATATACAAACTCCTGAATAAAATTTAAAATGTGTTTGGACTGATTTTAAAAAAAAGAGTTTTGAACAAATTTGATTGGTTTGTCGATAGTGAGCGCAACCGCAGGTGATAAGCGGTTTTATTAAGCGAGTCATTGAGTCGTTCATTCAAACGATTCGTTCAAACGGCCGATTCATCAAGAATGAGACAGATGTTTGTGCATGGGTCATTGAATCTTTGACTCAACCGATTCGTTCAAAACACTGAATCATTCAAAACACGATTGAGTGTTGCTGTGAGGTGCGCTATGCTGTGATCTTTGTTTGGATTCATCGGATCTATTTTCGCTGCTAAATTGACCAAAACAGTCATTATTTCGTCTAAAATGTAAGTGACTTAATATTATTAACTTGTTTGTTGAACTGTCATATGAAATCAGTGTCACATTTTCAATCGTGAGGTGGTCGTCTGGTCGTGTGATGTATGTTGCTGAACTGTATTCAAATGTTATAAATATAGAAACACCACATTTTGACATTAACTGCAGTATGTCATTTAGTTTATTTGTTAATAGACTTTAGAAAACGGCACTCATTTGTTTGATTTCCTCGAGAAGCTGCGCAAGCCTCAAAAGTTTAAGGTCCTTGCACCCTGACTGAGTCCGAAACTGTCCAATTCGTTTTTTCATATTCGCCATTTCGTGGCTCTCAATTGTCAAAAACACCCCTCAAAATATTTGCTAGGGATGCGAAAAATGCAGAAAATCGAACCATCCGAATTAATTTTTATGACGGACGGAAGTTTCAGAGGCTGCAAACGTATAAAATGTGAGGTCGTATTTAGTTTATTATATATATATATATATATATATATATATATATATATATATATATATATGCGCCGCATACCCAGGCCGTCTGACAGAATGAGTTCACGGGCTAATGAATATAAACATGATTATAAGTTGATCTTGTCATTTGAGATGTGACTTACAGCTTAATAAAGTGTTGGGAATAAGTATGTAAAATTATTTATTTGAAAACAATGGTCATTTTCTGTAAATCTACGTCAGTGAGAGAGTGACGGAAGCTTCCGGGTGAGCGGATTCTCCGCAGCTTTGGCGCCTCCGCTCTGTGGCTGTGACTCGTCAGGATTGTAGCGCGTTCTCAGTGATTTGCTGGTAGACGGCTGATTTCATGCGAGAGGTAAACTGTCCGAGAAGCGCTCGCCCAAGCGGAAAAATGCGCTGTTGCTGCCAGATCTCGATTTACCGAAAATTACATTGTGTTTGATGCAAAACTAACCCGCCGGAATCATATGAAAAAAAAAACAAAAAAACATCATAACTGTATATTTTCATGCTTTCTCAAGCAAAGCAAATTTGAAAGTCCACTAAAAATATATCTGGTCATAGACAATGTTGATGGCGTTATTGTCAACATGCCTAAGTAGTAAATAAATTAAAAAAAGTTTATAAAATTGTATATAAAATTTGAAATAATAACAAACATCAGGAAAAATAGGAAACAATACCTTTGTTTTCCGTATACTTGTGTCACTTACAGTTAAAGTCCTTCTGTGATTTTATTGTTGTTTGCAACGTTACTTGGCAATATTTACAGATATTATTATTATTATTATTATTTTATTTATTTATTTATTTTGGTATTTTGCATGGTCTATTATTGTCATCCAGGTGGGAGTTTTAACTCCTATTCACTGGGAATAAAAAATGAATGGAAAAAAAAAAAGAAAAAGAAAGATTCATTCAGTTGATGCAGAGACGTAGACCAGGGCATCTCCCCACGCTCTGAATATTACGTAACGTAACTACGTGTAAACGTTATTTGGCGGTTTTTACTTGGAAATCAGCTGTTTTCTAACATTCGAGTTAACTATGGATAAACCTGAAACGATAGAAGAAGGATTGGAGATGAATTTCATTTACAAATAGCCTAAGGTAGGAATGTGCATACTTTTAGATGAAAGGGGGGGGGGGGGGGGGGGGGGGTCTTAATCTTAGCACTCAGCATACACTGTTAAAAAAGTCACCGCTCGCCACTGATAGATATATATTATCTATAATATATATGGGGGGGGGGGGGGGGGGCACTGGGGCCCCAACTGCAATGAACCAAATTTTGGGGGGGCCCAGCTTGCAAAAGGTTGAGAACCCCTGTTCTAACCCATTTAAACTCATTCAAATCTATCTATCTATCTATCTATCTATCTATATCTATCTATCTCTATCTATCTATCTATCTATCTATCTATCTATCTATCCTAGCGAAATGCTAATCATGCTAATAAGCTAGTCACTTGCTAATCATGCTAGAAACATGCTAGTAACATGCTAATCATGCTAGAAACATGCTAGCGACATACTAGTCACTTGCTAATCATGCTAGCAACATGCTAGTGGCATGCTAATCATGCTAGCAACATGCTAGTGGCATGCTAATCATGCTAGAAACATGCTAGCGACATGCTAGCAACTTGCTAATAATGCTAGCAACATGCTAGTCACTTGTAATCATGCTAGAAACATGCTAGTCACTGCTAATCATGTTAACAACATTCTAGTAACACCTTAGCAACCACTCCAGGTACCCTAGCAACCGCATAGACATTCCATAGCAACCACCCTGTGTACCTTAGCAACCGCATAGCAACACCTTAGCAACCACCCCGGGTACCTTAGCAACCACCTAGCAACACCCTAGCAACCACCCCGGGTACCTTAGCAACACCCTAGCAACCACCCGGGTACCTTAGCAACCACCTATCAGCACCCTAGCAACCACAATGGGTACCTTAGCAACCGCCCTGGGTACCCTAGCAACCGCATAGCAACAACCTAGCAACCACCCTGGGTACCTAGCAACCACATAACAACACCCTAGCAACCAGCCCGGGTACCTTAGAAACCGCCTAGCAACACCCTAGCAACCACCATGGGTACCTTAGCAATCGCCCTGGGTACCCTAGCAACTGCATAGCAACACCCTAGCAACCAGCCCGGGTACCTTAGAAACCGCCTAGCAACACCTTAACAACCACCCCGGGTACCCTAGCAACCACATAGCAACACCCTAGCAACCACACCGGGTACCTTAGCAACCATTTAGCAACACCTAGCAACCACCCTAAGTACCCTAGCAACCGCATAGCAACACCTTAGCAACTGCCCCGGGAACCTTAGCAACAGCGTAGCAACAACCTTAGCAACCACCAAAGTTAGCCTAGCAACCATCATAGCAACCACTCCTTCTATCTATCTATCTATCTATCTATCTATCTATCTATCTATCTATCTATCTATCTATCTATCTATCTATCTATCTATCTATCTATCTATCTATCTATCTATCTATCTATCTATCTATCTATCAAACTTTAAGCTTTTAAAACTACTTTATACTTCAAACTATTTCAAACTGAAACCCACCAAACTTAAAACTTTTAACATTTTTCAAACTTATCTTTTTAAACTTCTTAAACTTTTTAAAAACTTTTCAAACTTTTTAAACTTTCTGGTCCGTCTTTCTCAAGCCAACTTAAAGTTTGTTTCGACAAACTTTTCTATCTAGTTATTATTATTCTTCTGAGACTAAAATTTCTGACTCTAACTCCTCCTAGAGCTTTAACTCTACAAACTCCAAACTCAGCCCAAGTCTTGAGACTGATCTAACTTAGCGTGCTATATCTTTTCTAACTGATCCGACTTACGGTTTTCATAAAAATGAAGATTAAAAATCATAAAAATCCCATAGACTTACAGTGACGGAATGTTCAGATGAGCCCAGACCTTGCCAGCTCCAACTGACAAACATTCAAATGTAAACACACTAGAGCCTATTAGACTCAATCAGACTTCCCTTCTATGTACTATTTCTAAGCCATTCAAACTCATCTATCTATCTATCTATCTATCTATCTATCTATCTATCTATCTATCTATCTATCTATCTATCTATCTATCTATCTATCTATCTATCTATCTATCTATCTACACAATATTTGTTATAAAATGATCAAGAAAGACAAAATCAAGAGTATAATTGAAAGAGTAATTGTAAAAAAATTATAAATTTTTAATCATACAAATAATATATCTTTTTTTTTTTTTGTTTACTTCTCATCCATACATTAATGCTATGTTTTGGGAGATATGAAGTACTTTTGTACCTGTTTACCACAAAAATCCTCAATTACACCATTAGCTTGCATGTGAAATATTACATTTTCAAGAATAAATCTCATAAATGATGATCTAAATTTAATTTAAATTGTTTCTTGATATTGATCTCGGTGTTAGGTGTACAATACTGCCATCTGGTGGTTAGAGAAAAACTTGTAGAAATCATAGTTTTTGAAAGAATAGTGTAATGACCATCTATATCCAGCAGAGGCCCATAGAGAGCCATTCATTTTTCTGGAAGTGGTCAACTGCTCCTCTCACAAATTTTCTGATATATATTTTGTAATTACATATTGAAACATTATAAAATACATTAAAAACAGTATTTTTCCCAAAGGTTAGAATTTGTTTTTGTTTGTTTGATGTATTTTGAAGTGCTCGCTTTTGCAATAATGCCACATAAATTTGCAGAAATGCCACACAAGTTGTCACTAAAACTAAAACATATTTATTTCAATCTAAAAAGTAAAATTTATTTATTTTATTTTTTTTTTTTTACATGTAAATAAAATCAAAACGAAAAAAAAAACTAAACTAAAAAACAACTGCAATAAGCAGATATGAATGGTGGGTATGTGTGTAAGAGAGAGAGAGAGAGTGTGTGTGTGTGTGTGTGTGTGTGTGTGTGTACGTGAGTGAGTATGCTCGTTCCACATTGCATTTGTGCTCTAGTATCACGCTTTGATTTTTTTTTGTGTGAACATTTTCAGATTTATGCAGAATTTATTGATTTTATTTGCCAATTTCTATAAAAATGCTCTTTTTTGCAGTCACACGTGTGTGCGCGCGTCTTTTCTACATTGAATTTGTGATCTAGAACCAGGCCTTCATTTCTGTGTGAAAATTTTCAGAATTATGCTGGATTTATTATTATTTTCTGACAAATTAAAAAAATATGTGTTCAGATGAGCCTAGACCTAGCCAGCTCCAACTGTCAAAATACTAATGTAAACAAACTGAAGCCTATTAGACTCAATCAGACTTCCCTTCTATGTACTATTTCTAACTCATTCAAACTCATCTATCTAATGTTTCTTATCTATCTATCTATCTATCTATCTATCTATCTATCTATCTATCTATCTATCTATCTATCTATCTATCTATCTATCTATCTATCTATCTATCTATCTACCTATCTATCTATCTATCTATCTACACGATATTTGTTATAAAATGATCAAGAAAGACAAAATCAAGTGTATAATTGAAAGAGTAATTGTAAAAAATGTATACATTTTTAATCATACAACTAATATATCTTTTTTTTTTTTTTTTTTTTACTTCTCATCAATACATTAATGCTGTGTTTTGGGAGATATGAAGTACTTTTGTACCTGTTTACCACAAAAATCCTCAACTACACCATTAGCTTGCATGTGAAATATTACATTTTTTAAGAATAAATCTCTTAAATGATGACCTAAATTTAATTTAAACTGTTTCTGGATATTGATCTCGGTGTTAGGTGTACAATACTGCCATCTGGTGGTTAGAGAAAAACTTGTAGAAATCACAGATTTTGAAAGAATAGTGTAATGACCATCTATATCCAGCAGAGGCCCATAGAGAGCCATTAATTTTTCTGGAAGTGGTCAACTGCTCCTCTCACAACTTTTATGATATATATTTTGTAATTATATATTTAAACATTATAAAATACATTAAAAACTGTATAAGTGCTCGCTTTTGCAATAATGCCACATAAATTTGCAGAAATGCCACACAAGTTGTCACTAAAACTTGATTGCAGGTACATATTTATTTCAATCTAAAGAGTAAAAAATATATATATATTTTTTTTTACCTAAATGTAAATAAAATCGAAACAAAAAAAAAAAAAAAAAACTAAAAAACAACTGCAATAAGCAGATATGAATGGTGAGTATGTGTGTAAGAGACAGTGTGTGTGCATGTGTGTACGTACGTGAGTGAGTATGCTCGTTCCACATTGCATTTGTGCTCTAGTATCAGGCTTTAATTTTGATGTGTGGACATTTTCAGATTTATGCAGAATTTATTGATTTTATTTGCCAATTTCTATAAAAATGCTCTTTGTTGCAGTCACACATGTGTGTTTTTGTATGTGTGTGTGTGCGCGTCTTTTCTACATTGCATTTGTGATCTAGTACCAGGCCTTCATTTCTGTGTGAAAATTTTCAGACCTATGCTGGATTTATTATTATTTTTTGACAAATTAAAAATATATATATATATAGATTTTTTCGTGTTTCCCATTCATTTTCAATTGGGGTAATATTGACCCCAAAAACCATATTAGTAAAAAAAAAAAAAAATACATGCCTTCAGAACAACCGAATCAAGCCCTTTTTTTTATGTGAATACAGATAGAAAATATTGAAAAGTCACAAAATCTTATTCCACTGAGATGAAGGGAAACATTTTTTAACTAAAGAAAGTTGATTGGGGTCATACTGACTGTATCTATCTATCTATCTATCTATCTATCTATCTATCTATCTATCTATCTATCTATCTATCTATCTATCTATCTATCTATCATCTGACTGTATCTATCTATCTATCTCTCATCTGACTCTATCTATCATCTGACTCTATCTATCATCTGACTCTATCTATCTATCTATCTATCTATCTATCTATCTATCTATCTATAATCTGACTTTATCTATCTATCTATCTATCTATCTATCTATCTATCTATCTATCTATCTATCTATCTATCTATCTATCATCTGACTCTATCTATCATCTGACTCTATCTATCTATCTATCTATCTATCTATTTATCTATCTATCTATCTATCTATCTATCTATCTATCATCTGACTCTATCTATCTATCTATCTATCTATCTATCTATCTATCTATCTATCTATCTATCTATCTATCTATCTATCTATCTATCTATCATCTGACTGTATCTATCTATCTATCTATCTATCTATCTATCTATCTATCTATCTATCTATCTATCTATCTATCTATCTATCTATCTATCTATCTATCTATCTATCTATCTATAGTTTTGCAATAATGCCACATAAATTTGCAGAAATGCCACACAAGTTGTCACTAAAACTTGATTGCATATACATAGTAAAATAATTTTATTTTTTGACATAAATGTAAATAAAATCGAAGCGAAAAAAAAAAAACCTAAACTAAAAAACAACTGCAATAAGCAGATATGAATGGTGGGTATGTGTGTAAGAGAGTGTGTGTGTGTGCATGTGTGTACGTACGTGAGTGAGTATGCTTGTTCCACATTGCATTTGTGCTCTAGTATCAGGCTTTAATTTTGTTGTGTGGACATTTTCAGATGTATGCAGAATTTATTGATTTTATTTGCCAATTTCTATAAAAATGCTCTTTGTTGCAGTCACACATGTGTGTTTCTGTATGTGTGTGTGCGCGCGTCTTTTCTACATTGCATTTGTGATCTAGTACCAGGCCTTCATTTCTGTGTGAAAATTTTCAGACCTATGCTGGATTTATTGTTATTTTTTGACAAATTAAAAAAAAAAATATATATATATATAGATTTTTTCGTATTTCCCATTCATTTTCAATTGGGGTCATATTGACCCCAAAGACCATATTAGTAAAAAAAAAAAAATTACATACCTTCAGAACAACCGAATCAAGCTTTTTTTTTTTTTTTATGTGAATACAGATAGAAAATGTTGAAAAGTCACAAAATCTTATTCCACTGAGATGAAGGGAAACATTTTTTAACTAAAGAAAGTTGATTGGGGTCATACTGACTGTATCTATCTATCTATCTATCTATCTATCTATCTATCTATCTATCTATCTATCTATCTATCTATCTATCTATCTATCTATCTATCTATCTATCTATCTATCATCTGACTGTATCTATCTATCTATCTATCTATCTATCTATCTATCTATCTATCTATCTATCTATCTATCTATCTATCTATCTATCTATATATCTATCATCTGAGTTTATCTATCTATCTATCTATCTATCTATCTATCTATCTATCTATCTATCTATCTATCTATCTATCTATCTATCTATCTATCTAAAGGACGTTCACTCTCCATTCATTCTTTATCTAACACACACACACACACACACACACACACACACACACACACACACACACACACACACAAAAAAGATTTTTTCGTATTTCCCATTCATTTTCAATTGGGGTCATATTGACCCCAAAGACCATATTAGTAAAAAAAAAAAAAAAATTACATGCCTTCAGAACAACCGAATCAAGCCCTTTTTTTATGTGAATACAGATAGAAAATGTTGAAAAGTCACAAAGTCTTATTCCACTGAGATGAAGGGAAACATTTTTTAACTAAAGAAAGTTGATTGGGGTCATACTGACTGTATCTATCTATCTATCTATCTATCTATCTATCTATCTATCTATCTATCTATCTATCTATCTATCTATCTATCTATCTATCTATCTATCTATCTATCTATCTATCAAACTTTAAGCTTTTAAAACTACTTTAAACTTCAAACTATTTCAGACTGAAATCCATCAAACTTAAAACGTTTAACATTTTTCAAACTTAAACTTTTTAAATTTCTTAAACCTTTTTTTAAACTTTTCAAACTTTTCTAACTTTCTGGTCCGGCTTTCTCAAGCCAACTTAAAGTTTGTCTCGACAAACTTTTTTATCTAGTTAGTGGTGCTTGCCAAAGGCAAGGCATCACTATTGTTCTCTTGCATACTTATTATTCTTCTTATTCTTCTTCTGGACAAAAATTTCAATTCGCTACTCCTCCTGCACCGTTTGTTACAGACCCATGAATGAGGTGTCAAATCGACCGGCTCATTGAGGAGATTTCGGCTATATCTTTTCTAAGTGATCGGACCTACGATGTTCGCACAGCGGACGAAAAAGCGGGCAAAAAATCCCATTGACTTACAATGGCGGAATGTTCGTGAATTTGAATCTCAACTGTCACTTTCTCACACACACACACACACACACAAGCAGGCCCTTAGAGAGAGAGAGAGAGAGAGAGAGAAGGGGTTCCTAACTCACACGCACTCATTTGACTCGTCTTAAAACTAAAACTACATAGTAATGATGTGACAACCACCAACCGCTTAGCCAAACGCTTAGTAACCTCCCAGTTATAGAGGTGTGCTATATCTTTTATAAGTAATTGAGTGTACAATGTTCGTCTGGTGGATGAAAAAATTTGGGCGAAAAAGTCCCATAGACTTAACATTGGCACAAAATTAGTGAGATTATATCTTTGGATCAGGAGGTAACAGAGACTTCAGGGAGGGCTCTTTTGACTCGGCCTATCAAGCAGCCAATAAGTACTGACATGACAACTTCATACCTATGCCCTAGCAACCACTTACAGCACCCTAGCAACCGTAAAAGGATATTAACAAACAATTTTTCAGCACCAAAACATTGTAGAAACACGGGGTAGGGCTCTGTTGATTCAGACTGTCAAATAGTCTTTAAATATCATGCCATGAACTGTATGGCCACACCATAGCAACCATTTAGAGTACCTTAGCAACTGAACAAACTCATGAATAAGCAATTTCTCAGTACCAGAAAGTAGTAAAGATATCGGCGTAGCCTCTTTTGTTCGGGCTGAAAAACCAGTCTGCAAGTATCACCATGGCGACTGTGCAGCTACACCCTAGCAACCACATAGAGAACCCTAGCAACCGTATAGCAACAAAGAACTCATATTTCAGCTCCACAACATCATACAGACATGTGAGTTGGCTCTCTACAATCGCGCAGAACACTGTAGTATCTGCCCAGTGCCGAGTTTTGCCACTGCAAGCACCACTCAAATTTTCTTCAGGAAATGTATATTCTAGTATTGTTATTACTATTCGCCCAGACAAAATTTCAGCAGGCTACTTCTCCTACACCATTTGTCGTAGACCCATGAATGAGGTGTCAAATCGACCGGCTCATTGAGGAGAGGTGTGCTATATCTTTTCTAAGCGATCGGGCGTACGATGATCGTACAGCATGTGAAAAATTTGAGCAAAAAAATCCCATAGAGTTAACATTGGCATAAAATTTGTGAGATCATATCTTTGGATCAGGAGGTCGCAGACACTTGGGGGTGGGCTCATTTGACTTGGCCTATCAAGCAGCCAATAAGTAGTGACATAACAACTTCATAGTCACATCCTAGTAACCACTTAAAGCACCCTAGCAACCGTTAAAGGACATTAACGAACAATTTTTCAGCACCACAATGTTGTAGAAATGTGGAGTTGGGCTTTTTTGACTCAGACTGACAAATAATCTTTAAATATCGTCCCATGAAATGTATAACCACACCCTAGCAACCATATAGAGTACCCTAACAACCATACAAACACATGAATAAGCCATATGTCAGAACCAGAAAGTGGTATAGATATGGGGGTGGCCTCTTTTCTTTTGGCTGAGAAACCAGTCTGTAAGTATCACCATGGTAACTGTGTAGCTACACCCTAGCAACCACATAGAGAACCCTAGCAACCGTATAGCAACGTAAGGAAGCCATATCTCAGCTCCACAACATCGTACAGACATGGGAGTTGGCTCTCTACAATTGCGCAGAGCACTGTAGTATCTGCCCAGTGCAGAGTTTTGCCACTGCAAGCACCACTCACATTTTCTTCAGGAAATGTACATTCTAGTATTATAATTACTATTCGCCCTGACAAAACTTCGGTTCGCTACTCCTCCTGCACCGTTTGTCATAGACCCATGAATTAGGTGCCAAATCGACCGGCTCATTGAGGAGAGGTGTGCTATATCTTTTCTAAGCGATCGGGCGTATGATGATCGTACACCATGCGAAAAATTGGGGGAAAAAAATCCCATAGACTTAACACTGGCATAAAATTTGTGAGATCATATCTTTGGATCAGGAAGTCACAGAGACTTGGAGGAGGGCTCTTTTGACTCAGCCTATCAAGCAGCCAATAAGTACTGACATGACAACTTCATACCTATGCCCTAGCAACCACTTACAGCACCCTAGCAACCGTAAAAGGACATTAACAAACAATTTTTCAGCACCAAAACATTGTAGAAACATGGGGTAGGGCTCTGTTGATTCCGACTGTCAAATAGTCTTTAAATATCATGCCATAAACTGTATGGCCAAACCATAGCAACCATTTAAAGTACCTTAGCAACTGAACAAACTCATGAATAAGCAATTTCTCAGCACCAGAAAGTGGTTTTGTTCGGGATGAAAAACCAGTCTGTAAGTATCACCATGGCGACAGTGCAGCTACACCCTAGCAACCACATAGAGAACCCTAGCAACCATATAGCAACATAAAGAAGCCATATCTCAGCTCCACAACATCATACAGACATAGGAGTTGGCTCTCTACAATCGCGCGGAACACTGTAGTATGTGCCCAGCGCCGAGTTTTGCCACTGCAAGCACCACTCACATTTTCTTCAGGAAATGTACATTCTAGTATTGTTATTACTATTCACCCTGACAAAATTTCGGCGCGCTACTCCTCCTACACCATTTGTCGTAGACCCATGAATGAGGTGTCAAATCAACCGGCTCATTAACGAGAGGTGTGCTATATCTTTTCTAAGCAATCGGGCATACGATGATCGTACAGCATGCGAAGAATTTGGGTAAAAAAATCCCATAGGATTAACATTGGCACAAAATTAGTGAGATTATATCTTTGGATCAGGAGATCACAGAGACTTGGGGGAGGGCTCTTTTGACTCGGCCTATCAAGCAGCCAATAACTACTGACATGACAACTTCATAGCTATGCCCTAGCAACCACTTACAGCACCCTAGCAACTGTAAAAGGACATTAACAAACATTTTTTCAGCACCAAAACATTGTAGAAACACGGGGTAGGGCTCTGTTGATTCAGACTGTCAAATAGTCTTTAAATATCATGCCATAAACTGTATGGCCACACCATAGCAACCATTTAGAGTACCTTAGCAACTGAACAAACTCATGAATAAGCAATTTCTCAGCACCAGAAATTGGTATAGATAATGGCGTGGCCTCTTTTGTTCGGGCTGAAAAACCAGTCTGTAAGTATCACCATGGCAACTGTGCAGCTACACCCTAGCAACCACATAGAGAACCCTAGCAACCGTATAGCAACAAAGAAGTCATATCTCAGCTCCACAACATCATACAGACATGGGAGTTGGCTCTCTACAATCGCGCAGAACACTGTAGTATCTGCCCAGCGCCGAGTTTTGCCACTGCAAGCACCACTCACATTTTCTTCAGGAAATGTATATTCTAGTTATTATTATTCTGCTTCTTATTCTTCTTCTGGACAAAAATTTCAATTCACTACTCCTCCTGCACCGTTTGTCACAGACCCATGAATGAGGTGTCAAATCGACCGGCTCATTGAGGAGATGTCGGCTATATCTTTTCTAAGTGATCGGACCTACGATTTTCGCACAGCGGACGAAAAAGCGGGCAAAAAATCCCATTGACTTACAATGGCGGAATGTTCGGGAATTTGAATCTCAACTGTCACTTTCTCACACACACACACACACACACACACACAAACAGGCCCTTAGAGAGAGAGAGAGAGAGAGAAGGGGTTCCTAACTCACACACACTCATTTGACTCATCTTAAAACTAAAACTACATAGTAATGTGTGACAACTACCAACCGCTTAGCAACACACTTAGTAACCTCCCAGTTATAGAAGTGTGCTATATCTTTTATAAGTAATTGAGTGTACGATGTTCGTCTGGTGGATGAAAAAATTTGGGCGAAAAAGTCCCATAGACTTAACATTGGCACCAAATTAGTGAGATTATATCTTTGGATCAGGAGGTCACAGAGACTTGGAGTAGGGCTCTTTTGACTCAGCCTATCAAGCAGCCAATAAGTACTGACATGACAACTTCATACCTATGCCCTAGCAACCACTTACAGCACCCTAGCAACCGTAAAAGGACATTAACAAACAATTTTTCAGCACCAAAACATTGTAGAAACACGGGGTAGGGCTCTGTTGATTCAGACTGTCAAATAGTCTTTAAATATCATGCCATAAACTGTATGGCCACATCATAGCAACCATTTAGAGTACCTTAGCAACTGAACAAACTCATGAATAAGCAATTTCTCAGCACCAGAAATTGGTATAGATAACGGCGTGGCCTCTTTTGTTCGGGCTGAAAAACCAGTCTGTAAGTATCACCATGGCAGCTGTGCAGCTACACCCTAGCAACCACATAGAGAACCCTAGCAACCGCATAGCAACAAAGAAGTCATATCTCAGCTCCACAACATCATACAGACATGGGAGTTGGCTCTCTACAATCGCGCAGAACACTGTAGTATCTGCCCAGCGCCGAGTTTTGCCACTGCAAGCACCACTCACATTTTCTTCAGGAAATGTATATTCTAGTATTGTTATTACTATTCGCCCTGACAAAATTTCGGCGCGCTACTCCTCCTACACCATTTGTCGTAGACCCATGAATGAGGTGTCAAATCAACCGGCTCATTGACGAGAGGTGTGCTATATCTTTTCTAAGCAATCGGGCATACGATGATCGTACAGCATGCAAAGAATTTGGGTAAAAAAATCCCATAGGATTAACATTGGCACAAAATTAGTGAGATTATATCTTTGGATCAGGAGATCACAGAGACTTGGGGGAGGGCTCTTTTGACTCGGCCTATCAAGCAGCCAATAACTACTGACATGACAACTTCATAGCTATGCCCTAGCAACTACTTACAGCACCCTAGCAACTGTAAAAGGACATTAACAAACAATTTTTCAGCACCAAAACATTGTAGAAACATGGGGTTGGGCTCTGTTGATTCAGACTGTCAAATAGTCTTTAAATATCATGCCATAAACTGTATGGCCACATCATAGCAACCATTTAGAGTACCTTAGCAACTGAACAAACTCATGAATAAGCAATTTCTCAGCACCAGAAATTGGTATAGATAACGGCGTGGCCTCTTTTGTTCGGGCTGAAAAACCAGTCTGTAAGTATCACCATGGCAGCTGTGCAGCTACACCCTAGCAACCACATAGAGAACCCTAGCAACCGCATAGCAACAAAGAAGTCATATCTCAGCTCCACAACATCATACAGACATGGGAGTTGGCTCTCTACAATCGCGCAGAACACTGTAGTATCTGCCCAGCGCCGAGTTTTGCCACTGCAAGCACCACTCACATTTTCTTCAGGAAATGTATATTCTAGTATTGTTATTACTATTCGCCCTGACAAAATTTCGGCGCGCTACTCCTCCTACACCATTGTCGTAGACCCATGAATGAGGTGTCAAATCAACCGGCTCATTGACGAGAGGTGTGCTATATCTTTTCTAAGCAATCGGGCATACGATGATCGTACAGCATGCAAAGAATTTGGGTAAAAAAATCCCATAGGATTAACATTGGCACAAAATTAGTGAGATTATATCTTTGGATCAGGAGATCACAGAGACTTGGGGGAGGGCTCTTTTGACTCGGCCTATCAAGCAGCCAATAACTACTGACATGACAACTTCATAGCTATGCCCTAGCAACCACTTACAGCACCCTAGCAACTGTAAAAGGACATTAACAAACAATTTTTCAGCACCAAAACATTGTAGAAACATGGGGTTGGGCTCTGTTGATTCAGACTGTCAAATAGTCTTTAAATATCATGACATAAACAGTATCGCCACACCATAGCAACCATTTAGAGTACCTTAGCAACTGAACAAACTCATGAATAAGCAATTTCTCAGCACCATAAAGTGGTATAGATATGGGGGTGGCCTCTTTTGTTTGGGCTGAAAAACCAGTCTGTAGGTATTACCATGGCGACTGTGCAGATACACCCTAGCAACCACATAGAGAACCCTAGCAACCGTATAGCAATATAAAAAACCATATCTCAGCTCCAGGGGCCGGTTGCACCAGCTGAACGTAAGTTACAACTTAGCCTAGTTTTGGCGTAAATGGGCACTAAGTTACAACTTAAGCACTACTAAATATTTTTTCGTTGCACCATTACACTTAGTTGAAGTGTAACTCTACGTATAAACTAAATATTTATGGACGCGTCTGGTCAGGAGTAACGGTTGGAATAAAATAGCAGACTGAGTGAATTGCATCAATATGCTCTTCTTTTACCTGACAACCTCCAATCCTTTAGGCATATATGATGCTGCTGACATTTACACTCACGTACATATTAAGAGAGAGAACAATATGTGAATGAAAGTACTTTGTTTCTTTTTTAGCCCGTCTTCAACACCACATCTAGAGCGCGCCTCTGTGCACTTCGGTACGTGTTTGCGCATGTCAGATTAAATAATAAATAAATGGCATTTCTTATGTTTTTTTTCTTTCAGTATTTATTGATCCTTATTTATTTCAGTTACAGTTTCTGAATGTTATTTACATATAAAAATAGCTTACATATAGACTAATGTTATTAATGTATCGTTTTTAATGGAAACTTGTTTTTACCGTTAGTATACGTGAGGCGAAAGAAATTAGAATGAAGGATTAATTAAAATCAATAACATTTAAACAAGTTCTGCTCGCGTATTTGAAGGTTTCTATTGGATGATTTAGGGTAAACGTCATTTTATGCGACTACGCATTACTTTACGGAGAGCTTAAGAACTACTAGCTATGTCCTGCTTAACGAACAGCTGGTGCAACCGAAGTAAGTACAAATTTAGTTACAAACTAGCAAGTAGTTACTAGCCTCTAGTGTGAACTTAACATTCTAATTTAAGTAAGAACTTACGAATTGCTGGTGCAACCCTTCCCAGAACATCATACAGACATGGGAGTTGGCTCTCTACAATCGCTCAGAACACTGTAGTATCTGCCCAGCGCCGAGTTTTGCCACTGCAAGCACCACTCACATTTTCTTCAGGAAATGTACATTCTAGTATTGTTATTACTATTCGCCCAGACAAAACTTCGGTTCGCTACTCCTCCTGCACCATTTGTGGTAGACCCATGAATGAGGTGTCAAATCGACCGGCTCATTGAGGAGAGGTGTGCTATATCTTTTCTAAGCGATCGGGCATACGATGATTGTACACCATGCAAAAAATTGGGGGAGAAAAATCCCATAGACTTAACATTGGCATAAAATTTGTGAGATCATATCTTTGGATCAGGAAGTCACAGAGGCTAGGGGGAGGGCTCATTTGACTTGGCCTATCAAGCAGCCAATAAGTACTGACATGACAACATCATAGCTATGCCCTAGCAACCACTTACAGCACCCTAGCAACCGTAAAAGGACATTAACAAACAATTTTTCAGCACCAAAACATTGTAGAAACGTGGGGTTGGGGTCTGTTGATTCAGACTGTCAGATAGTCTTTAAATACCAACCCATAAACTGTATTGCCAAACCATAGCATCCATTTAGAGTACTTTAGCAACTGAACAAACAGACGAATAAGCAATTTCTCAGCACGTGAAAGTGGTGTAGATATGGGGGTGGCCTCTTTTGTTTGGGCCGAAAAACCAATCTGTAAGTATCACTATGGCAACTGTGAAGCTACACCCTAGCAACCACATAGAGCACCCTAGCAACCATATAGCAACATTAATAAGCCATATCTCAGCCCCACAACATCATACAGACATGGGAGTTGGCTCTCTACAATCATGCTGAAGGCTATATTGACAGCCTAGTGCCGAGTTTTGCCACGGCAAGCACCACTCACATTTTCTTCAGGAAATGTACATTCTAGTTATTATTATTCTTCTTAGACTAAATTTCTGAACGCTACTCCTCCTAGAGCTTTCAAACTGGAACCACCAAACTCAGCCCAGCTGTTCAGACTGGTCTGACTCGAGTTGCTATATCTCTTTAGACTGATCCGACTTATGGTTTTCTTAAAAATGAAGATTAAAAGTAAAAAAAAATGTTCAAATGAGCCAAGACCTTGCAAGCTCCAACTGACAAAATTCAAATGTAAACACACTGAAGCCTATTAGACTCAATCAAGCTTCCCTTCTATGTACTATTTCTAACCCATTCAAACTCATATAAGCTTCCACTCTATCTAATACTATTTCTAATCTTTCTAAATCATGCTAGCAACATGCTAGTAACATGCTGATCATGCTTGAAACATGCTAATTATGCTAGCAACATGCTAGTAACATGCTAGTAATTGCTAATCATGCTAACAACATGTTCAAATGAGCCAAGACCTTGCAAGCTCCAACTGACAAAATGCAAATGTAAAGTCACTGAAGCCCATTAGACTCAATCAAGCTTCCCTTCTATGTACTATTTCTAACCCATTCAAGCTCATATAAGCTTCCACTCTATCTAATACTATTTCTAATCTATCTAAATAATGCTAGCAACATGCTATTAACATGCTGATCATGCTAACAACATGCTACTAATTACTAATCATGCTAACAACATGCTAGTAACTTGCTAATCATGTAAGCAACATGCTAGTAGCATAATAATCATGCTAGAGACCTGCTGGGAACTTGCTAATCATGCTAAGAACATGATGGTAACATGCTGATCATGCTAGAATCATGTTAGCAACATGCTAGTAACATGCTAATCGTGCTAGCAACATTCTAGTAACATGCTAATCATGCTAGAGACCTGCTGGTAACTTGCTAATCATGCTAAGAAGATGCTAGTAACATCCTAATCATGCTAGAATAATGCTAGTAACTTCCTAATCATGATAACAACACGCTAGTAACATGCTAATAATGCTAAATACATGATGGTAGCTTTGCTAATCATGCTCAATCAAACTAGTAACACCTTAGCAACCTACCCAGGTACCATAGCAACCACCTAGCAACACACTAATATTACTTTAGCAACTGCATAGCAACCACCCCAAGTACCCTAGCAACAGCATAGCAACACCTTAGCAACCACCCCGAGTACCATAGCAACCACCTAGCAACACCCTACCAACCACCCCGAGTACCATAGCAACCGCCTAGCAACACCTTAGCAACCACCCCGAGTGCCCTAGCAACACCATAGCAACCACCCCGGTTACCCTAGCAACTGCATAGCAACACCCTAGCAACCGACCTGGATACCTTAGCAACCACTTAGCAACGCCATAGCAATCACCCCAGCTACCTTAGCAACCTCATAGCAACTCCTTAGCAACCACCCAAAGGACCCTAGCAACCGCTTAGCAACACCCTAGAAACTACCCCAGGTAACCTAGAAAAACCCTAGCAACCACCCTAGAAGCCACCCCAGGTACCCCAGCGATCTGTTTTTCTGTTTGTTCTTCTGAGAAGACTGTATTGCCTATAAAACATTAATCTTTAAAACTATTTTACGTATTTCAAACTACTTCAAACTAAAAAACCTTTAAACTTTTTCATGCCAACTTAAGGTTTGTATCCAAACTTTACAATCTAGTTTATCTTTAATGTTTGATCTTTACATCTTCCCCCTTCTTTTAATCGAAATATTACTAACAAAACGAATAAGACATGGCCTGTAGGCTACCCGAGTTGTAACACAAATAAATGAAAGACCTATGGATTTTCCCCTTACTGAAAAAGACATGCTTAGTTTTTGGTTCATTAAAACTGGCTAAACCTTTATTAACAAAACGACTAAGACTCGTCCACATTACATCCACGTTAAAACAAATTTTTCCCCATTAAAACAAATGCTCAGTTTGTGGTTCATTATTACTTTAATGGGAAAAAAAAGAAACTCATTAATAGGCTATTAAACAAATAAATATATATCCTTTATATTAACAAAAGCTCTGCACGTTTGCCAGAGTCGCTATGGTCCTGTCAATCTTGCGCTGCGGCTCGTGCTGCATGAAGCAGATACTTGTCTGCTGTCCAACTCACTGAATCACTGAATTAAATATAAATTAATGTTAAAACACTTTTAAAAGGTTTGCAAGGTTGCTGATGCATGTTAATTTTTTTTTTTTGATCAAGTACTGTACATTTTTTACTTTACATTTAAGTACAGTACAGTTTTTTTGTTTTACTTTTTAAGTACAGTACAGTTTTTATTTAACTTTTATGTACAGTGCATTTTAATTTAATCATTTAAGTTTTTTGTTTACCTGCATGTAAGCACAGTGCAGTGTTAATGTTCAAACTGTTTTTACAATGTTTAAAATGGCCGACAATAATAAATATTCTTATTAGGAATAAAACACCCTCATTTTTGAACTGAATAATTAGGCCTACTAAGCTACTGCATTTTAATGTTGGTCATTATGGTGGTACTTGGAGTAAAAAGTTTGAGAACCACTGCTATAGAGGGTCCCCTTTTTTAAAGAGGCTGGGGGTTGTTATGTTAGGGTTGCTATAGGCTATAGCATAACATCATTTATAAGAACAGGCTTTTGAGTTCATCAACAATATATACAAAAAGATACATATTCAGTCAATGCAACGTTAGGCTATATAACAACGAGAGATAAGCTATTGTTTGTCTTTTTAATTGCTTACCCTAATTAATATTTGATGTAATTTCCAAATACATTGAAATATCTAAAAAATAAAAAAAGGTAGAAAATAAACTCACTGGAGAGTATCACTGTCAAATTCAGTAGAAATGTATTTGATTATTTAATCTTCATTTACTAATGAAAATTCTAATCTGAGCAATGGTGCAGCTGTCCCTTTGCGCCACCAGGTGGAGATTTCACTAATGAGTTTGTATGACTGCATACTGTATACTTCAAAGAATGTAATGCATGATCGTTTTTATTAATTTTCGACATTTTTGGAAGTTTTGATGCCATGAGCCAGTTTTGATGACTTTGCAATAATCATATAGACTAATAATTAATTAATGATCAGTTATAATTACAGACTTGTCACAGCACTCATTTGTAAACCATTTTTGGATAAAAGTGTCTGCTCAATGATTAAATGTAGGTTTAACGTATAAAATGTAAAAATTTTAATAATGAAAATTTAGTGCACGTTTCCGATGTATGTAAGACACAACAATTCTGACATTGTAGGGACCCCCTACGTCTATTTATTGTTCTGCAGTCTATGGGTAGCGCAGCATCACCATACAGATTTAACAACATGCACAGCTAAATAAAAAAGGCTGGGTGCTGATTAAAATTTCTGAAATAAATATTTCTGCAAAACGTGTTAGGTTGCACACAAGAAAGCCCAATCTAGGACCTGCCCCATACAGCAGCAGAGAACGACTATTATTTTGCTGAACGAACTGAGGATGATGTCACAGGCTCAGATTTGGTTGGCCAATCGGCGGAAAGGGGCATGTCATGACCGCCCACATGGGGAACACAAATTTTGAAGTTGTTTATCCGTTTTCTACCCGTGAAACAAAAAAAACGAAAATCGAGACAAAATATTGTTTTGTTTTGGTTTTTTTTTTCGTTTTTTTGAACAAATGAAAAAAACTACCATTTTCTGGTTTCTGCTTATTTAATTTCAAATTGAAAAACAAATGATCAAAACGTACACGGACCCCTCAGATTCCAGATTTTCAAATAGTTGTATCTCGGCCAAATATTAACAAAACATACATTAATGGAAAGCTTATTTATTCAGGTTTCAGGGGATGTATAACTCTCAATTTCGAAAAATAGACACTTAAGACTGGTTTTGTCATCCAGCCTTTTTTAAAACAAAGAGCAATATAATTTTTTTTTTTTTTTTACTTCAACCACTGTATTTTTAATTTACCCAATTTAAGACAAACAACAAATATTTTTTTAACAGACAAACTCAAAATAAAATTTGAAACAAACATCTCCTTTCTTATGTTTTATATGCAGATTAAATAGCCACAGGAGGGCGCAATGAGCAAACTAATGCAGCGTATTAAATTGTTTATTCAATGCAATTAAAATAACAGTCTTTAAAACAAAAACATGCATAATGTCTAAATTAACATATATAAATCAAATATAATTTTGTAAATTGCCTAAACAATTATGAACAAAACAGCATCATGTGTTTATACTAGGGGTGTCCCTCACTAAGCCCAGCCGGTGTTGTGCCGAATTCTGACCCCCGCCAGATTATTACCCCCCTAGTATTGGTAGGTTTAGGGTTAGGTGTGGGGGAGGGGTTAGGATTAGGCAATCAGGTAGCGATTTCAATGAGGGGGGTAATAATTAGGGGCCAAGCACTGAAGGTGTGTAGGCACCTATTGTTATTGCTAGCATTCTTATTATTATTCTTCTTCCACTGTGGAAGTCTATGGCAGCCCATAGAATCGCTGGCGGGAAAGTTGTAAAATTTGGCACACTGATAGATGATACTGTAAATAATAACCACACCAAATTTGGAGTCTCTAACTCAAACTATCTAGCGCCACCACTTGTCCAAAGTTTCACTCAAATTAATGTTAATAACTATTGAACCGTAAGCCACAAAATGAAAATTATTTTTTCCTCTGAATCCTTGGCTCATGCCAAGTTGAATGAAGTCCAAAATTCAAAAATCGTTAGGTTTAGTTTTTTTCGCTATCTTCCATTGTTCATAAAACCTATTTTGTCGAACTCGTCCTAGACGGTTTGTCCGATTCTCACCAAAATTGGCTCAGATCATCTACAGACCATGGAGGCAAAAAGTTATGCAATTCAAGTCGATTCATCCAAGCGTTCTCGAATACCACATTAACGAATTTGCTGAAAAGCACGCAAAAATGGATCTAAGGCAATATCTCCGCAAAGGTTTGGCGTATTGAGACAAAACTCGGTCAACGACTGACGCATTCCACAGAGATCCGTTATCAGCCCCGCAGTGGAAAACGAAACCGTATCCGTGCTGACTGGCCCGGATCGGCACGGTAAAGCAAAGAGAACCGTTCGGCCCGATAGTGGAAAAGCAGCTATTTTTTCTCATCTCGTATATAAAAATGTCAATAACTCCAGAACAAAATGAGATATTTTCACCAAATTTGACACACATATGTAAGGGTACACTCTAAGGACACATGAAACATTTGGTGGGATTGTGCCTCTTGGTGGCGCTATAATTGAACAAAACATGAAATTTCCATTGACTACAATACAATATTATGACGTAAAATGCTATATTTTAGGAATGTATTGGTGTACCATTATGAAACTTTGTATGTACCATTGAGACCATGATATCTGAAGGTACTCAAAAAGGTTTGAGACAGTGCCACCTTGTGCTCAAAAGTTATAATGAAATTTCAAATAAATGCTAATAGCTTTCTGTGCATTTTACCTATTGTAATGAGACTGGCATTAATAGATTCCCTGGGTCATGCTGACAACAGTGATAGCAATGGTGCCATAGTCAGCCAAACTTCCTATCTACAATTTTGATTTATGTTGAAAACCTATTTTTTTCAAACTCCTCCTCAAATTCTTTACTGTTCTGATTTTCACCAAAATTGAATCATATCATCTTCAGGCCATGCTGACAAAAAGTTATGGATTTTGTGTTGATAGATAAAACCATTTTTACATACCACAACAACGAATTTGAGTTATGATGCCAAAATGACACTTGAGGCTGCATCTCTGCAATGCTTTGGATTTTGACACCAAACTTTGTGTGTGCCATAGTCACCTCACACAGAACATACCACATCAATTTGACAACGGTGTCACCCGTTGGTCAAAAGTGAAAAGTCATTCAGTCAGATTACTAGTAGTTTTAAATGATTTTTCAGGCATTTGGACTACAATAATCTTAAAATGCCTTCAGTTAATCATTGCTGAAGTTGGTCTGATGCTACATGCTATGCTTAGCTCCTCATTTTTCCGCTGATGTGCTTGGCCCCATCATTGCTGCTTGCAGCTATATTTTGGCAGGGAGTCGAAAATGGGCACAACACAGGCATTTCAACGTGGTACCATGGTTGAATCAACGTTGGATTATGTTTTGATTTTGCAAATTGGATCAACATTGATATTGTGACGTTGTTTCAACATGAGTGAATACACAACTGTACATTCAATTAGAACCTAGTTTGCATTTAGATCAACACTGTACACATACATAAAGTTTAAAAATCAAATGACTGGCACCAATGCCCCTTTCCGCCGATTGGCCAACCAACTTCAATAAACTACCACTTGCTCAATATTGTAAAACATCCATTTTATTTTGGAAACATACTGTATAAAACACATGAAAATAATCTTAAACTTTAGTTTGCAGTGTTTGTGCTTGGACGTATTGTTAAAAACCTGTAAAATCCAAATACAACATTTAAAGACTCAAAGTGTTTGTACCATAACATGCATAGTTTGCGCTGCACTTGCAAGAGAAACCCTTGTACTTCTTTTGACTGAAACCAGTTGATCTTTTATTTTGGTGGAAATCTATAGTTTCTGTGAAAACATGTTTTACTAATGTGTCTCATTACAAGAGATGTGTACACTTGTGCAGTGAGAATGTGTAGAACAGTTTGAGAATGGAACCTGCAACAGAAACCATGTCGGTGGTAAAGGATAGGAATGTCGAGAGTTTTGTCGACAGCCAGAGGAAATTCTTTTTGCAGGAAAAATGCTGCCTTGAATGAAATGCATTTAATATGTTAAGTAGAAATGTTTCTTAAAATTCTGATAAAATGTTAGAACCAATTGCCTTGTGCATATAGCGTGGTTGTGCTTTGGGTGATCCTTGTAAGAGTCCCAGCTCTAGGTCCTTTCTGATGCCGTCCCCTCCTCTCTCTCACACTTGTGCACTGTCCTGTACGTATAAATAATAAAAACAACAACAGTAAATTGTTACATGCGTGTATGCTAAGGAACCGCGAGACGAAGAGTAGAGTCCAAACAATAGTTTTTAATAATCCACAGTTGAAATCCAGGAGAAAGGGATTGCAAAACACATATGGTAAACTCAATAGCAGACAAACAGTGGAGAGAGAACACAGGCTTATATCAACGTAATCAAGGGAGAACAGAAACAGGTGTGGGGCTAATTAACCAATGAGGGAACAGAAGAAACTAGGTCAAACATGTGACAGAATGCCCCCTCCCGGAACCAAAACAGTCAAAACAAAAACAGTCCAACAGAGGAGGGAGGATGGGGGTTCTGGAGGTGGGCGTGGAGTAAGAGGAAGGCAGGCAATGGGAAAGGGGCAAAACCAAAAGTCAGTCCAAGGGGGAGTGGAGGGTGGGAGGAACCAGGGAGGAGCCTGAAGCAGGAGAAGCCAGGTGGTTATCCAGAGGCCAGCCCAGATGCGGCCCACGGCAGAGTCGACGGTGGGAGGAGCCATGGTGGAGAATGGTCCGACGACACCGGGGGGGTGGCTGACGGAGACTACGCTGCTGGAGAAGGAGACCCAGGTGGAACGGGGCAGACGGAGAGTTGGGGCGGAACTGAGGATCCGGAGGGCCAAGGCGGAGCTGAAGGCTCAGGCAACTGAGGCGGAGGCGGGGATCCGGAAGAGCGCGGTGGAGCCAGTGCGACTGAGGACGCAGGTGGAGCCGGAGGGAAGGAGGAGCCTGACAGAGCCAGAGGGATAGAGTGACGAGGCAAAGCCAGAGGAGTGGAATCCCAAGGCGGCGGATGGTCAACGACTGACCAAGGCGGAGCCGGAGGGACGAGGGAGCCCGGTGGAGCTGGTGGGATGATGGGCAACGGTGGAGACGAGGGAGCTAGGAGCCGATGGATCGGAGGACTGAGGTATAGTCGAGGACTCGGAGGCTGGGAGTGGAGACAGGGAATCCGCACCTCTGGGCGGAGCTGAAGACTGGAAGACCCGAGGAGGTGGAGTGGAGTGCATGGCAGCCGTTGACTGAGGGTGAGGGTGAGCTGAGGGACTGACAGGCATCAGCGGTGTTGGAGGCGAGGAGCTGACTGGCTTGAGAGGAGGTGGGAGAGGGAGGGAACACAGGAGGTTCAGGGCTGGACAGGACCAGCGGAGACACAGGAGATTCAGGGCTGGACGGAACCAGCGGAGACACAGGAGATTCAGGGATACAGGTTTGTACTTCTCCCCACCAGTCAATAAGGTCTGTCTGAAAAATGTCCTTCAGTTCCTCTACATATTTCCCAGAGAACAGTTGCAGCTCACCCCCAGTCGTAGGAGTGTGGGTGGGGCATTCCTCCAAGCCCTTGGGTTCCACCAAAACTCCCTCGGCGACGGATGATGTTGCCGGCTCACGCACTTGGTCAGAGGATGGTAGTGGCTCAGTCGCAGCGGGCTCAGGCTCTCCATCTGCAGTGGGCTCAGGCAGTATCTCTGTAGATCGGGGCGACGGCTGGCTGGTCTCTGGCAGTGGTGGAGTGGGGCTGGTGGCGATATCATCCTCCACAGGGCCGACGGTGAAAGCTGACTCGTTGTTCATCAGCACCCACTCCACACAAGCGGTGAAATCCTCTTTGGGACCGTTCGCTGGTAGGCGTGCCTTACACTGCTCGCTCAGGCTGATGACGTAAAAGACACAGTGCGAGCGGTCCGGGAAGTGGGTAAGGCACGCCAGATCTAGAAAGTCCCTTGTATGGTCCTCCAGCGAACGGTCCAACTGCTTCATGCACAGGATTTGGACTCCGGGAAGATCCATCCCTGGAGAGGGCAAAACAAAACAAACAACAACAAAAAAAAATAAACAGAAAGAAAAACGCTGCTTAAGTATTGACTGCTTCGGTCTGCTATTCTGTTACGTGCGTGTATGCATGTATGCTAAGGAAGCGCGAGACGAGGAGTAGAGTCCAAACAATAGTTTTTAATAATAATCCACAGTTGAAATCCAGGAGAAAGGGATTGAAAAACACATATGGTAAACTCAATAGCAGACAAACAGTGGAGGGAGAACACAAGCTTATATCAACGTAATCAAGGGAGAACAGAAACAGGTGTGGGGCTAATTAACCAATGAGGGAACAGAAGAAACTAGGTCAAACATGTGACATAAATACTCATAAAATATCAACTTTGATATTGTGAAATATCTTTAACTAAAAACTGAATGCAAAACAAATCACATACAATATTTTCTCTTTAAGTTCAATAACAGTGGGGTTGGAAAATGTACACAACACTGTACAAAGTACACAGCCCCCAGTTACACTGTTTTAAATCAGAATCCTAACTATACAGTGTATTTAGTAAAACAAGTAAAATCATATCAAGTAAATTTTTATTAAACTAAGTAAAATCAAAACCTTTCACAAAAGGTCAATGAATCTCTACCAGAAGTGATTAGTGATTTAGTGATTCCTCTGCGTACCACTAGAGGAAGCCTGAGTAGCACTAGTGGTAGTCATACCACACTTTGAGAATCACTGCTTTAAACAATCTTAATTCATTTAAATTTGTGATTATATGATATTTAGAAAACATTAACAGAGTATGTTATCTTTGAGAATATTATACGATTAAAAATATAACACAATGCATGGCATTCACATCAGAAAAATGTGAACAATCTCTAAGACGGACATTAACACAACTAGCAACACACACATTAACATCTGTGATAAAGCAATACAAAATACACACACACACACACACACACACACACACACACACACACACACGTTTTTGTGAAAAGTGGGGACATCCCATAGGCGTAATGGTTTTTATACTGTCCTTACTGTATGTGCTATTGCCCTACACCAACCCTACACCTAAACCTACCCCTTACAGGAGACTGTGCATTTCAACTTTCCCCCAAAAAAACTAATTCTGAGTGATTTATAAGCGTTTTGAAAAGTGGGGACATGGGTCAATGTCCTGAGATGTCACCTTCACCTTGTAATACCTATGTCATACCTTTGTCATTATACAAATCTATGTCCTGACTTTTCACAAAAACGCGTATACACACACACACACAGACAGGTATTTATCTTCTGCAGGTTAACGTTACATGTCATTTACCCATTTGTAAACTCTGGTAACATTATACTTTACTATTTTTGAAAGGTAAAATAGCGATTTTCTTACCTGATTTTGTCCGTGTGTTTGCTGGACCTCGCAGATCACACCTGACCCTTCTGCGTTCACACTCACGAGTTCACTCTTACCTATAATAAACTGAGTAAAGATTATGCGTATTTGGCGTGCTGTCCAGGGGGAGGTCTCCGAGCTCGGTAATCACTCCCGAGCCCAGGGTACTCCCCCTGTCCGGGGAGAGGGGTCCGAGCTCGGCATTTAGCCCGGACCCAGAGCGTTCCCCCCAAAGATGCAATAAGCGTGGGACAGCAGCCAGAGAGTTGCGTTGATAACCCCCAAAATTTGCAGAGCTTAAGGTTGGTGGGGTGCTGGACATCGCTTGGAGTAACGGCACTGCTGTGGACTTTGAGAAGAAAGTTTGGCTCCTGCTGGAGCGGACACTGCTGCGGCATCTGAAAAGAAAAAGTGGCTTCTGCGGAAGCTGCGGCAGCACCTGAAAATATGAAATAGCTTCTGCAGGGAACTGCTGCGGCATCTGAGAAGTAGTGATGAGGGAAATACAGATAGGGCTGTGGCCGTGGGAAAATATGGATAGGGCTCCTGCTGGAGCAGACACTGGAGGAATACAGAGAGCTCCTGCGGGAGCAGACACTGCTGCTGCAGTGGGAAAATACAGATAGGGCTCCTGCGGGAGCAGACGCTGCTGCGGCAGTGGAGAAATATAGAAAAGGCTCCTGCGGGAGCGGGGTGCTGCTGGGATGATTGAAGTGGAGATAGGCCGCTGTGGGTGGATTTGGTGGGGTTAGAGGGGATACCTATGGCGGGTCTGAAGTTTGAGTGAACAGGGATGGACTGGCATTAAAGGGGGTCAGCTGATGAGGGTTCGGTGAGCTTCTTTGATATGGAAACGGTCTGACTGCATGTAGGTCTTGAAGACTTCTGACAAATCTGTGGCCTGATGCTGCTGGATATGGGGGAGAGGTTCCCAGGCAAGAGCGTTCGGCGGGATGGGTAGGGGCATGGTGTGGTGGAAGATAGCGAGAAGGGCGAGCAAGGGGAGGAGGAAAGGTAGCCGCCGGAACCGCTAGTGGAGGCAAATGCTCAAAAGAAAACAAAATAGAGGGAGGGAAAGTGAGGGGGAATGGTGGGTGCCAGGGACCTTTGCTAGCGGAGGAATGCTCATGCTAGACTTGGACGGTGGGGCAACGGGCCATGGGTAGGGGAGTGGATTGGGAGTGGGGTGTGGCAAGGGCTGTGTCGCTAGTGGAGATGTGCTCACGCTAACGTCTGCTATGGAAGCTGAAGGTCACTGAAAAGGAAAAGGGGTTATTAGTAGCAGCAGGAGAAGACTGAGATGTGTGGACCTGTGCCTCAAGCGGAGGCATCCTCGTGATAGAGTTGGACAGTGGGGCTGTGGACCATGGGTAGGGGAGGGGGTTGGGAGTGGGGTAAGGAAAGGGCAGTGGATGGTTCTGCACCACTAGCGGAGGCAGCCTCACGCGAACGTTTTCTATGGAAGCTGGAGGTCACTGGAAAGGAAGAGGAGTTAGAAGTAACAGGAGGAAAAGACATGTGAGGGCCTGTGTTGCAATCGGAGGCAGCCTCACGCTTGCTTCAGCTGCTGTAGGTCATGGGAAGGGAGTAGGGTTTGTGACATCCTGGCAGAACCTGAGTATTCTGCACCGCTAGCGGAGGCAACCTCATGCTGGTGTCTGCTATGGGGCTAGAGGAAACTGGGGAGGAAGAGGGGTTAGAAGTAACAGCGGAAAAGACATGTGAAGGCCTGTGTTGCTTGCTTCAGCTGCTGTAGCTGCAGGCCATGGGAGTTTGTGGCATTTGGGGAAAAAAGCTGTAGAGCCTGTGCAGCCTGCACTGCTAGCAGGGGCGGCCTCGTGCTAGTGTCTGCAATGGGAGCTGGAGGCTGCTGAAAAGGAAAGGGGTTAAGGAAAGTAGAAGGTAAGTCTGAGATGTTGCAAACAGAGGCAGCCACATGCTTGTTTCTGCTGCTGTAGCTGTAGGCTGAGGAAAAAAAAGGGGAGTGGTTTGTGACTTTGGCGGGACATGCTGAAATGTCCTGGTAGCCTGCAGAGTTGCCAACTAAATTTTTTTTTGCCTAGATTTAGCAATTTCTCAGACTACCCTAGTGACTTGCTTTTCAAAGCAACTAGCAACAATTGTAGTTATTTTTAAATTTTATTTGGCAGCCTTTAAAAAGTGATAATGATGAAAGGCATGCATTTTTTGCTTAACCACACAAAATGAAAAAGTATTGACACGGCTAGCCAGCTAAGCAGCACATCGGCTGGTAACGTTAGACACTTGAGAGGTGCCTAGCAGTATGCACTTCATATGATAATTAAGTTGCAGGTTGCCCTTGTTCAATAATTGTTTGTGATATGCCTTGATTTTTAGTTTGTACTTATGATTGTTAATCATTACTGTTGGTCCACTGTGATCAACAGTGAAACTTCTCTTTCACTGTTGAAGTTATCCGACTTACCTATCCATCCATTTAAATGAAATGAGTAAATTAAATATAGGTAAAATGCTGGTGAAAAAAAAAATACATAAAGTTTGAGTAATTCCAGTGTGTGTTCTAAGCACTTGCGTCATGGCTCGCACTAGTAATCTGGAAACAGAAGGCCTAGCTGCATACGGCACTGTGGCCGGAAGAGCTGAGCCGAAGCGGGAAGCAAGTGAGGCCTTGCTGCGGTGAGAACTGGGGCGTGGCCCAGGCTCATTGAAGGCCTGCTGCTGCTGCGACCCAACGCTCGCGAAGAGCCGGGTCTTGTGCGGGACAATGGTGGTGTCGAGCGAGGGGAGTTTGGTGCTTTGCTCAATCTATTGGCCGCCTTGAAGACTGGAGTGGATTTAGGAGTGAGGTTGGCTGATTTGCAGGGTGATGAATAGATCGTACAGATCCGTTTGTTTATCCTCCGCGAGATCGAAGTGTTGGAATTAATCAGCGTTTGCCTCTGGATTAAAATACAGTCCACTTTCCGATCAGAGGAATTGTTGGCGCGGCCGAATGATACGAGGATGCCTGGGAAGTTGGAAGTTTTGGCAGTGGAGGCGAGGTTAAGCCCCGGTGTCGGGGAAATCTTATTGCTGGTTGAGCAGAGCGACGGCCGCGATAGAGCTGTGTCTGGCGGAGAAGTAGTAATCCTGGGCGAATTGCTGCAGAGAAAGCAAAAATCCCAAGTATAGGTCTCATTGTTTGGACGGTAAGAAAAAATGAGGTCTGTGATGACATGGCAAAAGTAGCAAACCGAATGCTAGAAGATGAGAGATAATGAAGGTAAGACTGTTTGATTATTTATAGGGGTTTTCTCTCTTGCTGATTGGATAGGTGGTGTGATTACTGATGATGAATTGGCCGTGTTAATTATCTGTGCGAGCTCCTCCCGAAATTTGTTAATAAAACATCACTTATAGTTTTTTTTCTCCATTGACATGTCATGACTCAAATGTTATTAAAGAACATATAATTTTATATGCAGAGTTTGGTAATCCCAGGAAAGTACCCACTTAAGTATAACTGTGCATTTAAATGCTGACAAACAAACACTATCGTAACTGTTTAGGCAGCTAGGCTAATGTCTTAAACAACGTCTCAATGGTATTCTCGATAATCAATATCTTACCTTCAAAGCCATGAACACATTTTTAAAATCTTATAAAATCAAGGCATTTATTATTTCTCAACTCAGTATGGTAAAATTCCCATTATTAAAGGTTCAGTTTTCATTCATGAAGAGGACAGGAAGAAATATGCTAAAAACGTGTCTCGGCGAAAAATAGACTTTTTAAGATGAAAATGAAATTACAGTTAAAACCAAGAGATGGCAATATAGGATCACTCATTTGCTGCAGCTGCCATTTCAACTTAGTTTTTCACGCCTTTTGATATATTATAAAATAAATATTATAAAAAAATTTAGTACTTTGTCGCATTGAAGTATAAAGTATAGCAACTGCAGGAAGTCACAAAGTAACAGCCTATAATGCTGAATTATTTAAATACCTATATAGTCAAATACAAATTAAATGAGTTGGTATAACAAATAAATAATGCATTCAGTATTTTGAAATGTTTAGATTTAATTTAAATAACTAGGCTACATCGTTTAAGTTTTATCCAACACAGACCTGTAGTTTTGTTAGTCTGAATTTAGTCTGAATCACTTAATGCACAGCTTTATTTTGACATCGGCTCGTCACGCGATTCATTCCGTTGCCGCTGTCAATCATAGCAATGATCGCGGCATGATTTAACGGATTCCCTCGCGTAAGTTTAACATTCGCATTTTATCATTCCTGAAATGGAATACGTGGACGTTTGGTCATCTTAGACAAACAAAACTTTTCTCTTGATTGTGAATGGATTATGTAGAGAAACCGAGTAAAGGACGCTCCTCTTACGGCACAGTACACTTGCCCGGAAATGACTGAGCTGGCTTATCTACAACCAGGAAGTAACCGTGCATAAGGTCAATTCGGGACCGACCGAGCAATCTCAACGAGCAGCAGCTCTCACACACACACAGTCAGTCAGCCGCCTCACTCAGAAAGACGATAAAAAAACGGTCATATTTTCAAATTTAGACCAAATTAACCAATCATGATCAAGAGTAATAAGGTAAACGCAGTGAAATGTATTTAGTTTTATTGTTGTTAATGATGATAATATTTTAACATATACCTTTAGATTTTAGAATAGGTTTAACTATCAAAATATTGTAAAATGCTAATAAAATAATAATAATGAGCTTAAATAATTTAGTAATAATAATTTAAAAGGCAGAAATTTTTTTGTATGCTGTTGAAGACAGTTGATTCAACATAGGCCTTGTTTCGTAGAGTTCAAAATGTTTAATAGAAAGGACGACAGGCGCTTAGGAGGCTATAGTTCTCGCCCTGGAACGTCGGTCAGAACGTAGGACAGGAGGCAGGAATCAATTTGAACAGTTTACTGAAGTTTCTTCAGCAGCACAGACATACATTAGACAGCATAGTGGTTGCAGTATGGGGCGTTACACTCTTGGTATATTTGTGTGGTTTTCTCCAATGGACGCACACAGTTCTTAATAATCACCACCAACAGTGTATCGCAACTTCTGGAACTGTCTTCTTGTGAAGCGCGACTACATATCACATGCGCCTTTCACGTGCATGATCATTTTCAGTGCGTCCACCAATGGCCGCTAGAGGGAGCCTCTGCGCTACCTTTGTAACAGCCGCCCCCACATTTGCAAAGTAAATGTGCTCCAAAGGAATTTAATCCTCATTAGGCAATTCAGGCAGCTTGATTAACTTTGCCACAGGTCTGGTGAATCTTTTGTCCTTGACTTTTACCTCAGCTGCTCTCACATGTCCATCAGCACTTGGAAACACCTTTTCCACTTCGCCAACTAACCATGAAGCCCTTGGTAACTGGGCATCAACCATCATCACAACAGAACCCTCAGTAAGGTCTGCAGTAGTCCCTTGCCATTTTTGCCTCAGCTGAAGACTAGGTAAGTAGTAACGTATGAACTTAGCCCAGAAATGATCCACTAAGATTTGACTCTGTCTCCACCGCCTGCGACTCAAGCTCTCAGAATCATGGTAGACAACTGAAGGCAACGAACTATTAGGCCGCCCCATCAAAAGGTGATTCGGGGTTATTGGGTCTACGTCTGAGATATTAGATGACACATACCCCAATGGTTTGGAGTTCAAGATAGCCTCCACCTCAATCAGAACTGTTCTGAGTACTTCCTCCGGAACGCTCTGAGCACCAATTGTGGTGCTGAGTGCTGCCTTTACAGAGCGAATCTCCCGCTCCCACACTCCTCCAAAATGTGGAGCTGCTGGAGGATTGAACCGGAATTTGATCTGGCGCTTTGCCAGCAACTCTTGTAGCTGAGGACTCATAGCAAAGAAAGCTTCTCTCAACTCATTTTCTCCTCCTCTGAAATTTGTCCCTTGATCAGAGTAAAGCTCAGCAGGGGTCCCGCGGCGTGCTGTGAACCTTCGTACAGCCATTAGAAATGCATCGGAATCAATAGAGGTTAACACATCCAAATGCACTGCTCGAGTTGTAAGGCATTTGAATATAATACCCCACCTTTTTTCTGTACGACTGCCGATTTTCACCTGGAAAGGCCCAAAGCAGTCCATCCCCGTAGAATGAAATGCGGGCTTGAACAAACGAAGTCGAGCAGGAGGCAAGTCAGCCATCTTTGGCACAACAGGTTTGGATCTCAACTTCCGGCACTCTAGACAAGTACGCTGATGCCTCTGAACAGCTTCACGCCCTCTTAATATCCAGTATGACCGTCGGAGTTCAGCGAAGACGCGCTCTGGTCCAGGGTGGCATAACCTCTGGTCAAAATCCTGGATTAACAGTTTGGTGGTGCCATGGCTCGGATCCAGTACAATTGGGTGTTTAAAGTTTGGATCCAAATCTTCTGCTCTGCGGAGACGCCCGCCTACCCGAATTACTTCATCTGTAGCGTCGAACTCAGGACACAGAACAAGAAGGCGGCTACTGGAAGGGATTGGTTTGTTAGCTTTAAGAAGGTGGTATTCCTCCGGGAAACTTTCGAGTTGGGACTGTTTAATGAGAAGAAAGACTGCCTGCTGATAAGATCTTGCAGTAGATTGATCAGCTTTGTCTGCTTCTTCATGCGGGAGTGTGCATGTTGTGGCCTCTACTAATTCACTCCATGTAGCATAGTGGCTTGCCTCAGGGACAGAGCTATCAGAAGAGGTTGAGATGAAATGACAGAACAAAGAACGTCGTAGCTCTGTAGGGTCTTCTTCATCTGGACCTGCTGGAGCTTCAGGCCACTCATGCGGTGGTAGTGACAGAAAGGATGGGCCTTGACACCACCTATTTGGCCGTGCTAATTCTGCCAGAGTTTTGCCCCTGGTCAGATCATCTGCTGGATTGAGGGTCGAGCTCACATACCTCCATGACTGGTGATCTGTGAGCTCTTGGATTTCAGCAACCCTAGTCCCCACAAAGACCTTAAATCGACATGAATCTGACTTAAGCCAGGTCAGGACCGTGGTCGAGTCGGACCACATGATGGTATTCCTGATGGGTAAGGTGAGCTCACTGACTACCAGCTTCGCAAGTTGAGCTCCAGTGACTGCCGCACAAAGCTCCAGTCTTGGCATGGACTGTTGTCTTTTTGGTGCGACTCGAGATCTGGCCAGCAGGAAAGCCAAGTGGACACCACCATCAGCACCCTCAGAGCGTAGGTAGGCCACTGATCCATATGCTCTCTCGGATGCATCACAGAACACATGGACATCTCTTGTCACATCTGGTTGGTCCATAGTTGTGGGAACATAGCAGCGAGGTAAGGTAACGTGAGATAATCCCGGAAGTTCTGCTACCCATTCCTTCCAGGCTTGCAGCAGCTCCTCAGGTAATAATGGGTCATCCCACTCTCTGTGTTTATCCCAGAGTCGCTGTACCAGCACCTTAGCACGAGTTGTATATGGCAATATTAGCCCCAAAGGGTCATATTGTCTGGCTAATGTACGGTACACTGTACGCATTGTTGTTGGGCCATAATCTTCCAGTCGATGTTTATAGCCAATGGTATCTGTAGGGCAGTGCCATTTTAGTCCTAAGGTAGACTCTTGGACATCAGCAGAGCTCTGGGTGAGCCACAGTTCAGCATTGTCTGAGCGAGCATCTTGAGGCAGATGGCTGAGGATGTCGGGGGCATTGCTGGCCCACTGGCGGATCTCAAAGCCACCTGATGCCAACAGGGACCGTAATTTGTCAAGTAAGTATTTGGCTTCAGCTTTCGATGGTAAGCTTTGTAGACAATTGTCTACGTAGAAACACCTGTCAACTGACATCCTGACATCATCTCCTTCTTTGCTGTGATCATGGACGTGCCGCTGGAGTGCATATGTAGCGCAACAAGGAGAGCATGTGGTACCAAATGGCAGAACCTGCCATTCATAAACCACAGGAGGCACATCCCGGCAGAGATTTCGCCACACAAACCGGAGCAGGGGCTTGTCCTCAGGCAGAAGGCAGACCTGGTGAAACATGGCCTTAATATCCCCGCTTATTGCGATGGCATGCTCGCGAAACCGAAGCAGGACCCCCAGAAGTGATGGACCAAGGGTAGGACCAGGAAGAAGGGATTCATTGAGATTGCGGCCCTGGAATTGGTAGGAACAATTAAATACTACGCGGTTCTTCCCATTATGTTCCACCAGATGGTGGGGAATGAACCATGATTCTTTACTCTGTGCAGCTTCCTCTGGGGTCAGCTTGCGTACAGAGCCTGCCAGTTCAAGCTTGCTCATCTCTGCAGTATATGCTGAGGCTTTATCCTCATCTTTAGCAAGTCGCTTCTCTATACCTCGGAGGCTTGGGATGACGGCGTCTTTGGTTGCATGGTAAGGAGAGGTACCTCTCTTCCATAACAGAGGTGTTGCATAATGCTGGACATTGTTATGCTCAACGCGGATGGTTTTACTTTCCAGCAGTTGAAGTGCCTCTCGATCCTCTCGTGATCGTGTTGCCTGTTTCTCTGATTTGAATGGTAGGGTATCCACCTGCCATAACTTCTCCACATTTCTCAGAAGTTCAACTGTTTCAGGGTTTACAGAGGTCAGGTAACAATTCTGAGATCTAGAGCGCTGTGGTAGATCTCTAGCAGGGCCCTGTAGTGTCCACCCTAATCTCGTCCGTATGGCAGCTGGTCCTCCTGGTGGTCCCAGACGCACTGGTTCTACTGGAGTGATCAAGTGAGGCTGATCAGCTCCAATGAGAAGAAGAGGAGAAACTCGATCAAAGGGTTCAAGTGGCAAGCCTCTGAGATACTTGTACCTTTTTTGTAAGGTGGCAAGTGGGTAGGAATGATCAGCTAAGCCCAAATTTTGTGCAGTGAATGCTCCGCTGATGTGATAATTCTGTTTTGGCTGTGAGGCAGGGAAAACACTGAAAGAGACAGATGCTCCTTGAAGCACTTTGGTTTCTTGCCTGATTGTTCTCAATGCCAGTTCCTCAGGAATGCCACTCAGTCCGAGCTTTTTTGCAGCCTCACTAAGTAGTATGGTCCTCTCTGAGCCATCATCAAGAACAGCATAAGTCTCCAGAGCTCGTTCTCGATACTGCAGACGAACCTTCACCACTTTCAGCAATACCCGGCTGCAGTCTGTGGGTCGATTCAGATAAGCAGTGCCCACAGCGGAGCTCAGCATGCATATGCCCTCCTTACCTGCCCTAACATTGACTTCATGCAGGATCTGGAGGTGTTTATTTTGACAAATGCTGCATGGTTTCTTGAGAGTGCAGTCAGTAACAGCATGAGATCGACCACATTTCATACACCTCTTGTTCTCTGTGATCCAATTATGGATCTGCTCTGTGGTGAAAGTTTGGAAAGTTGCACACTGACTTAAGAAGTGTTCAGAACTCTCACAATAGGGACAATAAGGTTGCACTTTACCCCTTTTCCTGCCTGAGGTGGATGCTTTGGGTCCTGATTCTGGGCTCTTTATCTGGGAGACAGCTTTGGCACCATGGAGGACTGTGGCTGGTCTGGTTAGTCGGACTGGCTTTACTCTGCTCTCAGGATTTCTTTTATTAGGCGGTTCGGTATGACTCTGACACCATGCTTCGTACTGGAGCCACTTAGAGAATTCAGGTAATGTGTAGACTGAATCAGACTGAAAATAAAGGTGTCTGCGGAAGTCTGCCTGCAACTCTGAAGGTAGTTTGCCAAGCAGTCTGGCAACATGGGAGCCACATTTTAGCTCCACTTCTCCCTCTACACCAAGGGTTTCCAGCATTCCAACTAGAGCTCTGATCTGCAGTGCAAACCGTTGAAAGGCCTCATGATCCCCCCGCTTGATGTCAGGAGCATCCATGACTTGGGCAATTCTTTTAAGGGCCAACTGATGCGGCTGACCGAACCTCTCGTTTAAGGCTGCCATTGTGTCAGAGTAAGGGGTGGTAGAATTCAAGTAAGAGTCAGCAATGAGGGAGGCTTCCTCTAATTTAAGATGGTCCACCAATATCTGGTATTTAAAGAGCTCGGTGGCATCAGCTGGCAGCAAATTTTCCAATGACATCTTCAACCTGGCGAATTCTGCAGGGTCTCGATGAATCAACATGGGGATTCGTGGTTTAGGGCCTAGATAGACTTTCTCCTGGACTGGCATCAGTGTGGGAAAGGTCTCGTAAGAAGATGGTTGCGGCTGACTGTATGGCATTTCAGGGTATGTAAGCCATGGTTCAGTCCGTTGCGCTGATCGAGGAGCATACATGGATTGATGCTGTTGTGGTAGAGGAACCGTCAGCCAGTGTGCCGAATGAGGTAAAGAATATGGAGCTTGGGTTGGAAGACGGGTGAGGTAAGGATATAGAGGACTGAACTGACCCTGAATATCCTGTGGCACGGGATTAGGCCTGATATCCCATCTAGGAGGCATGGATGCAGAATTCTGGACTGAATTCACAAGCACCGGAGCCTCTCGTCCATAATAGGGCTGTGCTACAGATTTCTTTGCAGCTAGTTGCACTGGATTCGAACGACTGATGGAAGTAGCATAGCTGATTGGGAATACGCGCTCTTCTCTGGCTCTGTAAGGACCATCATGACATACAGGAGGTGGTGGATCAGGCCATAACTCATCCTCCTGACGAGGTGGGTTTACCTGCACTGTAGTTTGAATTCTCTGGGGTGTAACTAAATGGGACTCGTCTGAGGACACAGCTAACACTTGGGACTGAAGTGGCGAGGCTTGGGATGACGCAGAGGTGGAGTCTGATGAAGATAGGTGAGCAGGGTTTGAAATAGGCTGCCTTGTTGCAGATGAAGAGACCTGCAGTAATGGGCGAGTATCTGCTTCCTCCAAAGCCCCACAGCATTTAGATAATACATGCTGGCGCACTCTGTCACGTAAACTCCTTATGAGTTGGGTGTCTTGGCCAAGCTGAGCTTGAATATCCTCTAATTCAGTATAAAAGGCTCCCCACTCATCTCTTGTAGTGTCCCGACTTTCGGGCCTGGCAGATGCTGAATCCACTGAAGACTTCCTCTTAACAGCTCCATCACTCTCTGTATTGCCCTCCTCTTCGCGTCTAAATGTTGTCTGTGCTGCCATATTTCCTACACGAGAGGAAGTCAGTTCTCTGTGGCCAGTTACATTCACTTGGTAGTCTGACATATAGGTTGGCAGTCGGATTTGCCGTTTTGGTCGCACAGATTCTGAAAGGTCTTCACTCTTGTCTTTAGAGGTAGCCATCCTTAACCAAGGTAAGCCCTGATATCCGGCTCGAAGGACCAAAATGTTTCGTACAGTTCAAAATGTTTAATAGAAAGGACGACAGGCGCTTAGGAGGCTATAGTTCTCGCCCTGGAACGTCGGTCAGAACGTAGGACAGGAGGCAGGAATCAATTTGAACAGTTTACTGAAGTTTCTTCAGCAGCACAGACATACATTAGACAGCATAGTGGTTGCAGTATGGGGCGTTACACTCTTGGTATATTTGTGTGGTTTTCTCCAATGGACGCACACAGTTCTTAATAATCACCACCAACAGTGTATCGCAACTTCTGGAACTGTCTTCTTGTGAAGCGCGACTACATATCACATGCGCCTTTCACGTGCATGATCATTTTCAGTGCGTCCACCAATGGCCGCTAGAGGGAGCCTCTGCGCTACCTTTGTAACAGGCCTACAGTTCTTGTAAAAAACAAAAAACAAATCAACATTGATTTACAAGTGTTTTTGGTAACCTTTTTCAACCATTTAGCATTAAACATTTTTTTCAACGTTGAAATAACAACTGTCATTATTTCAACCATATTTCGACGTTGAAGGTTGGTCATGTGCCGGCTGGTTTTCAACCGTTCAGGATTAAACGTTATATTAATGTTGTTTCAACGTTAAAACAACAACTGACCTTATTTCAACCATATTTCAACGTTGAAGGTCGGTCATGTTCTGACGATCTGTCCTACCCGCTCAGGATGTGCTACCAGTAGTTCAAGCTGTTGTGCAAATCTAACGACATGAGCTTCTTTATCAGAATGAACTACCATCTTAATAAATGATAATAAATGGAGAAACTGAGGTAGCACAACTTGTCAGCTATAAACGTCTATCAGAATGAACTACCATCTTAATAAATGATAATAAATGATGCAGAAACAGAGGTAGCACAACTTGTCAGCTATAAACGTCTATCAGAATGAACTACCATCTTAATAAATGATAATAAATGATGCAGAAAAGGAGGTAGCACAACTTGTCAGCTATTCATGTCTATCAGAATGAACAAAATATCACATATTTAATGTAAAAGATTCGAAGTACAGTGAAAAAGTAATTTATTTAGTAAGATGAAGACAAATTTTATTTAGTAAATCAAGGACTTGTCAAAACCGCATGCTTTTTTGAAAAAGCACCCTCGTGATAACGTTAGAAAACTCGTTTTTGTTGTTATAAATTATTAGACAATGAAGAAATTATTACATATTTACTGGGAGAGATTCAATTTAACCCAAAAACACAACTTTAATTAAGCTTACGCGCTCCTTCACAACTCCTACGGGGTAGCTCAAATTTATGGGCGGGTCTTCAGATAGAGGATTTCCAACTGTAGTAGGGTACTGCGCATGCGCATTGGGTATGGGTAGCTCATTCTGAGAGGTAGCACAGATTGTCGGAACACCGGCTGGGTCTGTGCAGAAGGAACCCTGTGAGCCACAAAGGTAAATTTGCGAGCAGATTAGGCTAATTTCCGCCTATAGACAGCCTGGTCAGCTCAGCGTTTTTTTTGTATTGCATCAGTTATAACTCTTTACCCTTTAAAATAGAGTTTAGGAAGATGTATGTAATCACAGTCCTTAGCTTTGGTTAACTATTGAAGCCTTTTCTCTTGTCAGAAGGGTCAACGCGACCGCAGACTTTGATGAACACTGCTGGCAGCAGCGACGTCTGTGTCCGTGCCATACATGACAGTGTAATCTCGTATCTCCCTGCTCCCAAATCATAAATCTTCTATCTCCGATTAAACATGATTTTGGGGAAATGTTGTGTTAATGCTGGTACACAACAATATATCCCATACGGAAAGGTAATATATTCACATATATGTGAAGCACTGTTAAATATATTGAAATATATTTCAAAAATATATTTTAGAAATACATATTTTGCATGTGTGTTTACATAGGCTATTTCTGAAATTATATTCATGCCTCATGATTTTTAATCAATGTATTTTTGCAATGCATTTTGTTTCTACACTACGTTTACCATTTTTAAAGCTATATATTATATTATATTAT
>CM056143.1:24764308-25016808 GCA_029620275.1 Acrossocheilus wenchowensis | reverse complement strand
TTTCTCTTCCCCCCTCCGGGACGCGACACAGTAAAGCAGGCCATTTTTCACGATGAAGTGGGGGATCGGGTGTGGATGAGGCCGTTCTTCTTTTCCCTCAATCACCCTCACTTGCGACCAACAGTGCTTCAGCCGATCGTCCCCGAGCTGCTCCTTGGCGAAAGTCCCACCTCCCTTGACCTGCTGGAAGACATCATAGAAGAGATTAGAGGAGGGGGAGGGGGACTCACCGTCTCTGGGGCTGTCCGAGGCAAGGAGGGCGGTGCGCCTCTGGTCTCGGGTTCGGCGGCTCCCGACAGGGCTGGCAGGTTGGGTGGCGAGGGCGAGCAGGCGGTCGAAGCCTGGCCAGTTTCTCCCAAGGAGCACCGGGATGGGGAGATCCTTCATGACTCCAACTTCCACGGGCCAAGCGCCCTGTGCGGCCGCAATCGTGACCCGACGGGTAGGGACCTGACGGGTGTCGACATGGACACAGGTAATGGGGAGCCGGGCTCGAGACCCCGCCCGTGGGGAGACCACCATTGACTGGACCAGGCTGACCGCGCTGCCTGAGTCGAGTAATGCCTGGTATGACCGCCCGTTGATCTTCACTTCCACCTTTGGTGCGGCTGATGGGGGCTCGCGGTGTACGATGCAACCTGCCAGCCAGGCCCGGCGTGGTGAAGCGGGGGGATCCGTTGGCATGGGTTCATTCCAAGGGTCGGGAGCCGCCGGCCTGCTTACTGGTCGGATGGTGCCCTCCGGCGAGCGTCGCTCCTGGGGCACCCTTCGGGGAAACGGTGGCGCTCGCTCCCCAGCCTCGCGGCGTTGAGCCGCCTCCGCCAGCTCAATAGCTTCTAACAGTTCTCCTACAGTCAGCGGGTTCCGCATGCCGGCTGCCTGTCGGATTGGCCGAGGAAGTGCGCGCAGAAGACGATCCACGACGACCCTCTCGGCCACTTGGTTGGCGCTGGGATCTCCGGCGAGGAGCCAATGGTGGGCGAGGTGAGAGAGATCGGCGGCTTGGGCACGGGCTGGCAACCGGCTTGAATATTCCCATCCGTGGAACAGCTGGGCGGCTGCAATGGGCGATAGGCCTACTCTGGACAGGATTTCTTTTTTTAGCTCCTCGTAGGACTCTCTTAGCTCCGATGGCATGGAGAAGTACGCCCGCTGGGGCTCCCCCGTTAGTAACGGTGCCAGTACACGCGCCCATTCATCCCGCGGCCAGCCTTCTTGATTCGCCGTCGACTCAAACATCATCAAGTAGCTTTTGATGTCGTCATGGGCCATCATCTTCGGCAGCAAGCTGGTGGCTCGGGCGCGGGGATTAGGCAGTGGAACCCGCTGGGCGGAGGTGGTCCGGAGGGCGGCAATCTCCCATTCTACCTCTCCTTGCCGCCGGCCATATGCTCCACGATTTGTTGCTGCCGTATACTAACTTCGGTGAGATGGTTAAGAAGTTCCTCCATGGCTGGGGAGGAGTTGCCACCTGATCAAAAAAAAGGAAAAAAATGATGTGAGTTAGTGAGCGTCCGGGGGAAGGGACCTCTTCGTGAAAAATCTCAACAACAAAAAAAAACGGTGTTTTGTCGGTGATTCTTCCGTGGTTATGCCCGCATTCTCCACCAGTGTGGCGGGAGGAAGAATCACACGACAGAGTGAATCAATGAGTGCCCCGAAGGGTGCGTTTATTGAGAGAGATTGTCGTGCCCAAGTGCTCCGGTGAGGTTTCCTCGTGCTCCAGGATCCGCTTGTGCTCTTCCTCTCCCGTGAGTGCGCGTGGGGTGCCAGTCGTGGGGTAGTGCCTCGGGGCTGGCCGGTCAAACGCTGCTTTCTGTGGGCAGATAAGAGGAAGGTTAGCGGTTGCATCTAGCTGAGTCATCTCTCACCAGTCTGTGCGTGTTGGCTGTTTATATATGTGGTTGGTGATTGGCATCAGGTGTGGCCGGCCAGCCCGCGGTGATGAGGTGCAGGTGTTTCTCCTCCGTTTCCAGGGCGACGCGGATGAGGCCTCGGGACACGCGTCACAATATATACATATATATATATATATATATATACATATAAGGCCCTTTCGCACCGCAGGAACCTTTTCATAGTACCGGAACTAATTGTGGAACTACCCACTTTTTGGTGTGTTCGCACCGCGGGAACTAGGAACTGTTTTAGTTCCCGGAACTCGTTTGGAGGAACTAAATTAGCTCCTACTTCAGAGTAGGGTCTAAAACAGTTCCATAGGAACTATCGTGACATACGTATACGCTGATTGGCTAAACGCGTACGAAAACGCCCTCACCCGCCATGATTCAAAACGCCGTGTAAACACATACTGTGTAAACATCGCATCAACTTATATTTTGCAAGAATGGAGAACAGCGATAGATGGACGGACGCTTAAGTGCAGGCACTTTTGAACATTTTGGACTCCTTTCCGATCTTTCAATTGCTTAACGTATAGCCTAAGTTACGTCGACATTCCATGTCCATTATTGTGAACCCCGCAAGACACAACAAAAACACAGCTCCGATCACAGCGTCCTCCATCCTCCTGTTGTTAATGTTGTTCTTCTTTGTTTTCGTTGTTGAACGCCGCGCACAAATGACGTCGCTGTCGACCGGCTTACGTCACTTCTTAGTACCCACTGTCGGTGCGAATGCAACCCTTTCAATGGTACTGGGAAATAGTTCGCACAAAATCGTCCCAGTACTTTAGTACTGTACTTTTAGTTCTGGAACTAAAGCAGTGCGAAAGGGGCTATACACACACACACACACACTGAACAAAATTATAAACGCAACACTTTTGTTTTTGCCCCCATTTTCCATGAGCTGAACTGAAAGATCTAAGACTTTTTCTATGTACACAAAAGGCCTATTTCTCTCAAATATCGTTTACAAATCTGTCTAAATCTGTGTTAGTGAGCACTTCTCCTTTGCCGAGATAATCCATCCACCTCACAGGTGTGGCATATCAAGATGCTGATTAGACAGCATGATTATTGCACAGGTGTGCCTTAGGCTGGCCACAATAAAAGGCCACTCTAAAATGTGCAGTTTTATCACACAGCACAATGCCACAGATGTCGCAAGGGAGCATGCAATTGGCATGGAATTGGCATGCTGACTGCAGGAATGTCCATCAGAGCTGTTGAATGAATGAAGCTTTTATATAGAGCTTTTATTATGTATTTCTATACACCCAAAGCGCTTTACAATCATGTGGGGGGTCTCTCCTCAACCACTTGGATGATGCAACGGCAGCCACAGGACAACGGCACCAGTGCGCTCACCACACACCAGCTACAGGTGGAGAGGAGAGAGAGTCATAGAGCCAATCAAATGGATGGGGATTCTTGGGAAGCCATGATTGACAAGGGCCAATGGAGGGAATTTGGCCAGGACACTGGGGTTACACCCCTACTCTTCACGATGAGTGTCATGGGATTTTTAATGGCCACAGAGAGTCAGGACCTCGGTTTAACGTCTCATCCGAAAGACGGTGCTCTTTTGACAATAGCCTATAGTGTCCCCGTCACTATACTGGGGCATTAGGACCCACACAGACCACAGGGTGAGCCTGTTGCCTGTGAATTGAATGTTCATTTCTCTACCATAAGCTGTCTCCAAAGGCGTTTCAGAGAATTTGGCAATACATCCAACCGGCCTCACAACCGCAGACCACGTGTAACCACACCAGCCCAGGACCTCCACATCCAGCATCTTCACCTCCAAGATCATCTGAGATGAGCCATCCGGACAGCTGCTGCAACAATCGGTTTGCATAACCAAAGAATTTCTGCACAAACTGTAAGAAACCGTCTCATGGAAGCTCATCTGCATGCTCGTTGTCCTCATCAGGGTCTCGACCTGACTGCAGTTCTTCGTCGTAACCGACTTGAGTGGGCAAATGCTCACATTTGGTGGTGTCTGGCACATTGGAGAGGTGTTCTCTTCATGGATGAAACCCGGTTTTTACTGTTCAGGGCAGATGGCAGACAGCGTGTATGGCGTCGTGTGGGTAAGCGGTTTGCTGATGTCAACGTTGTGGATCGAGTGGCCCATGGTGGCGGTGGGGTTATGGTATGGGCAGGCGTATGTTATGGACAATGAACACAGGTGCATTTTATTGATGGCATTTTGAATGCACAGAGATACCATGAAGAGATCCTGAGGCCCATTGTTGTGCCATTCATCCACGACCATCACCTCATGTTGCAGCGTGATAATTCATGGCCCCATGTTGCAAGGATCTGTACACAATTCCTGGAAGCTGAAATCATCCCAGTTCTTGCATGGCCAGCATACTCACTGGATATGTCACCCATTGAGCATGTTTCGGATGCTCTGGATCGGCGTATACGACAGCATGTTCCAGTTCCTGCCAATCCAGCAACTTCGCACAGCCATTGAAGAGGAGTGGACCAACATTCCACAGGCCACAATCAACAACCTGATCAACTCTATGCGAAAGAGATGTGTTGCACTGCGTGAGCCAAATGGTGGTCACACCAGATACGGACTGGTCTGTCACGTGTTAATATTTTTTAACGCAAATTAATCGTTTGATAAGGTTTGACCCCAACTTCTTGCCGTCATCGCAGCGCGGAAAGTAATCTATCATTGTGTGATGTGATGAGGGTACAGCGCCAGTTTTGCCAGGGTAGCGGCGACGATAGGATATTTGTATGTGATTTTCTTGAGTTGAATGTGTACATCTGAAATGCTAATTTGTGCAGCAATATAAAAGGCTATAAATAGTATATTTTAAGAACAGTAAACAACCAAATTCCACATGTGATCATAAAAGGAAGTTATTACAAACACTCGGTAGTTTGAACTGAGTTCTGAGTAAAAGTGTACTATTAATCTCATAAATTGTCTTATGAAGCATGATGCTAATATTAGCTCTAATGCACCTGCAGAACAGGTCCAATTCTTAATAATTCTTAATAAAAATAATACTTCATGTCAGGTCGCAAAAAAATGTTTTGTTTGTATTTATTTAGAAATACTTTTGATAATAGTTGGGTAAATGTATACTGGGGTTGAAGCGATGTGGCTTGGTAAATGTTTTATTGCCAGTGTAAAGGCTGATAATGGCTGAATAAAAATAAAAGAATAATGATAAAAGAATAATAAGGATTATGTCCCATACCCGGCCGAAGTGTGAAAGGTTCTGTTTCCTTAAACTAGTTTGCCATGAATTTCTTTATTTCAACACATTTACAGGTAAATCCTAGTATTTAAAATTTGTGATTAATCATGATATTAACGCGATTCATTTTTTTAATCGATTGAAAGCACTAATATATATGTATATATATATATATATGTATATATATATATATATATATATATATATATATACATTAGCCTTTATAAATATAGTGTTTTTTTTTTTAGTAAAGAAAACACTGTACTTATTCAGTCAACAGTTCTTTATTTACCTTCAGACAGCAAACTAGCTGAGATGCTCTAAACTACATGCTACATACTTCATTGACGAGAGAGGCGGGAGGAATAATGAGATTTGACTGAGAGTTTGAGGAGCCAATGGCATTACGACCTTTAGTGGCGGAGGTGTCACTTACTGATCCAGGATCAGTGATCCTTAGCTGTCTTATTTCTGATTTGAGCTTGAGTTTTAGAATTGCTTTGGAAAATGTAACGTTAGCTTTACCACGCTACTTGATCAAAAAAGGAGTTTCGCTACTGAAAAGCTATTTGATTCAGAAAGCAGTGACACTACCACCACGCTACTGAGAAATGTAGTTAAACTAGTAGCGTCACTACTTGTAGCGACGCTACTGCCCAACACTGTTAATCCACTTATATAAACTAAAATGGGCTGAAGCTAACATTATTTCAAACACGTTTTTATCTTTCATTGTAGACAAATATTGATAAAAATTGTACTGTGATTTTAAGAGTGTCAGAAAATACCCTCTAATGCTGCTGATAGAGATATAGGAAACACAGGTGATCTGAGAAAGCTTATTAAATAACTTCATATGCACTTTTCACAATATATTTCACTTATATCATCATGCATCTTTAAAACCTAAAAACGTAAATCCTCGTTTCTTAAGATTTTTTTTTTCTTAAGTATGTTCTGTACATTATTCTTTCTCATTTCTGCATTTCACCTCTGCTGTAGTTTATTTCTAATAATCCTAACATTGTATACTACATATTGCTGGCTCTGTGACAGATTGTTTAAGTTCCTATATTCTTCCATGCTGATAGCCGTGCAGCAGAGTTGGAGGGGACCTCTTGTCGAAGAACATCTCCAAGACACTATGAACCATCTGACTAGTAAGTAAAGTCTCAAACATTTAAAAGTTTATCAGATATTAAAAAATATATCAAATAAATATAAAATATTTTTGGAGTCTTACAAGGCCATCTCGTTTAACACTGCATGAGGACACTACAACCAGAGAGGTACAATATAATTCGAAACGAGACAAAGTGTAAGGATGGCGCTGAGGCAGAACTAGAATCCATTCGCAGTTTATTAAAGTTTATTAAAAGGATTAGCAGCAGACAGAAATGGGTAGACAGGCAAAGGGTCAAAACCAGAGTAACAGTCCAATCAGGCAACCAGAGCAAAGGGGAAAGTCCAGGTAATCAGTAGTAAAAATAATCAGGCAGAGTAATACACAATAGGTCAGGCAGAATATAACTGTGGAAAACGCTCGGTAAGGCAGGTAAACTGGCAAATGTCAGTAGAGGAAGCAGAGGGAGCAGCATGCAGTCAGTACTCGGGTGAGGGCTCCCACTGCTAGCTTGGTGTTACAGAATCCCCCCCCCCAGGAGCACCTCCTGGGGCTCTACGTCGTCATCCCCATGGTCGCGGTGCTGGTCGATCGGGTCTGGCTCTGTGAATCTCCTCGATGAGAGAGGGATCCAGAATGTCATGGGTGGCTACCCAGGACCTCTCCTCAGGCCCTTAGCCCTCCCAGTCCACCAGATATTGGAGCTGACCCCCTCTCCTTCTTGAATCCAGCAACATGTTCACCCTGTAGGCGGGGTTCCCGTCAATGTCCAAGGGTGGTGGTGGCTCTAGGATTTCAGCTCCGGGGTCAGCATCCGGGTGGACCGGTTTGAGGAGGGAAACATGAAAGGAAGGAGAGATCTGATCAACCTGATAAGTGACCTCGTTAATGTGTCTGAGAATCTTAAAAGGGCCAACATACCTAGGGCTGAGCTTCCTGCTAGGCAGCTTCCTGCTAGGCATCAACTTGATGTCCCTCGTGGAGAGCCAGACCCGTTGTCCTGGTTGGTAGAGAGGGTGTGGACACCATCGCCTGTTAGCCTGGAACTCCTGTGTTCGTACGGCACGTTGGAGGCGGACATGGGCGCTGTCCCACACCCTTTCACTACGCTGCATCCACTCGTGCACAACAGGGACCGAAGAAGGTTCACCAGACCACGGGAACAAGGGGGGTTGAAACTCCAGGATGCACTGAAAGGGGGTTAGACCTGTAGATGAGTGAGTTAGGGAGTTTTGGGCATATTCCGCCCAAGGTAGGAATTCTGACCATCGGTGTTGTTCGCGGCTGCAGTAGGTGCGTAGGTACCCGCCAATTTCATGGTTGAGGCATTCCACCTGATTGTGGATAGTAGCCTGACGTGAGGCTCACATTGATATACAGGTGTTTGCAGAACGCTTTCCAAACCTGGGATGTGAATTGTGTGCCTCGGTCGCTGACTATATCCTCTGGTAGGCCATAAATTCGACATGGTGAAACAAAGCTAGAGCTGTTTCCATAGCCGTAGGGAGACCCTTTAGGGGGATTAGCCGGCAGGATTTAGAAAATCAGTCGATGATAACCAGTATAGTAGTGAAGCCATCGGAGGGGGGTAGGTCTGTGACAAAGTCATTGGAGAGGTGAGACCAGGGACGTTCTGGTATAGGAAGTGGATGGAGGAGACCAGATGGTAAATCCTTAGGGGTCTTAGATTGTGCACAGACTTGACAAGCTTTGACGTAAGTGGTGATATCTTTGGTCATGGATGGCCACCAGAAGGAGTTTTGGACGAGGCGGAGGGTACGAGAGATTCCAGGATGACCTGTGCTGATAGAAGTGTGGACCCATTGCATGATACGTGGCCGCATGTCGTGAGGGACGTACTGTTTGGTTGGGGGGCAGTTGTTTGGAGTAGGTTCATTCTGTTGAGCTCTTTGCAGCTCTTCTATAATATCCCAGGTTACAGGAGCTATGACCACACAGGAGGGAAGGATAGGTTCTGGGGATGAGCTCTCGGGAAATGGGTCGTACCGCCTGGAAAGTGCGTCGGCCTTACTGTTCTTGCTGCCTGGTCGATAGGTGACTGTAAACTGAAATCGAGTGAAAAACAGGGCCCATCGAGCTTGACGTAAGTTGAGTCGTTTGGCGTTCTTAATGTACTCCAGATTCTTATGGTCCGTGATAACCTGGAATGGATGAATAGTGCCCTCAAGCCAAAGTCTCCACTCTTCCATGGTGGCTTTCAAAGAAGTTCCTTATTGCCCACATCATAATTCCGCTCTGCTGCCATTAGCTTCCTTGAGAAGAATGCACAGGGGAATAACTTGCCTGGTTGACCGTGGTGTTGTGATAAGACGGCTCCGATTTCACAGTCCGAGGCATCGACTTCTATCACGAAGGTTAAGTTGGGATCAGGGTGTTTCAAGATAGGTGCGGTCGTGAACCTCTCCTTCAGTGACGTGAAGGCTTTTGTGGCATCTGCTGTCCATTGTATCCTCTTAGGGTTATTCTTGAGAAGGGTTGTTACAGGAGCTGAGACCAGGCTGTAATTTCGAATGAAGCGCCGATAGAAGTTTGCAAAACCAAGGAATCGTTGGAGTTCCTTGACAGTGTTGGGTTGTGGCCATTCAGTGACTGCCTTGACTTTGGTTTCATCCATCTTTACTCCTTTGTGGCTGATGTGGTATCCCAAGAAAATTGTTTGTTTGACGTGAAACTCGCATTTTTCTGCCTTGACGTATAGCTGGTTTTCGAGGAGTCGTTTGAGGACAGTTCTCACATGGGAGATGTGTTCCTTCTCAGTCTTGGAGTATATCAAGATGTCGTCAATGTAAGCTACTACATACTTGCTCAGTAGGTATTGGAAAATCTCATTGATGAAGGACTGAAACACAGCTGGTGAGTTATCAAGTCCATAGGGCATGACCTGATATTCATTTTGCCCCCTAGTGGTGAGGAAGGCAGACTTCCACTCATCTCCTTCCTTGATCCTGATCAGATTATATGCGCTTCTTAAGTCGAGTTTGGTATAAATAGTGGCCTCACGTAGTTGTTCCAGGGCCGAGGGCACTAGGGTAACTGGGTAGCGGAACTTTAACGTTACGTTATTCAGTCCTCTGTAGTCGAGAAGAAGCCTGCTGCTGCTGGTGATGTTGATGGATGGAAGAAACCTGAACTCAAAGCCTCCTCAATGTATTCCTCCATGGCCTGACTCTCTGTTCTTGACTTTGCTCTTGGGTGGTATGGCGTTGGGAAGTAGATCGATGGCACAGTCCCATGGACGATGGGGCAGCAGTTGTGTGGCTCTGGACTTGCTGAACACCTCTGACAGATATTTATAACAAGAGGGGATGTCTACTGTCTTATGGGTTTTGGGGCTGTCAATACTGGTTGTGAGACATGGTAGGGGTGGAGCAGTCAAACAGTGATGGAAGCAGAAAGATGACCAGCGACGAAGCTCACCACAATGCCAGGAGATGTCAGGGTCATGCGTAGAGAGCCAGGGATGTCCGAGAATCACTTCATGATGAGAGGAGTTGACCACGTACAAGGTTATGGATTCTTGATGGAAGAGGCCGACGGTCATAGTGAGAGTTCTGGTTCTTTGAGTGATGCCTTCTCCAATGAGGGTGTTGTCATTGGCTTTGATTTGTATAGGAGGAGTGCAAGGTAGAATAGGAAGATTATGTTTCTTGATAAGGTTGCTACTGATCAGGTTGAGGGCTGCACCAGAGTCAATCATCGCTGTAAGTTCAAGAGAAGCAGTATCCGTCTTGAAGGAAACAGGAAGCAGAAGAGACTTATTAGTAAGAAGAAAGTAATGGTCAATATTCACCGTTGGTGTAGTCTGGCGCTTGTGTGGACATCCAGAGCAGTGGTGGCCTGCCTCACCGCAGTAGAAGCATAACTGAAGTTGTTGACGTTGGATTCTTTCTTCTTCAGGTAACTGAGTTTTTCCAGGTTGCATGGGTTCGTTACTGGGAGTGGACTCAATGGGCTGAATACTTGGGGTCGAAATCAATGGTTCATATCGAGATCCTCTGTTGATCCTTCGTTTCGGTGCTTGTCTCATCAGCTTATCAATCTGTATGGTGAGTGTTACAAAGTCTGAGAACAAAAGTTCCTCCCCCTTGCAAGCTAGTTCGGTCTGGAGTTCATGGGTGAGGCCTTGTTGGAAAATAGCTTTGAGACATACATCATTAAATCCACTTCGAGCGGCAAGAGTATGAAATTCAACAGCATAATCAGCAGCAGTGCGGATACCTTGCATTGTATGCAGAATCTGTGTTGTTACGCTCTTGCCTCCAGCTGGATATTCAAAAACCTCCCTAAGTTGTTGGATGAAGTAATGGGTCAGTGTCCCAAAATGCAGCTGCCCAATCGATCGCTTTTCCAGTCAGCAGGGTCATTAGAAAAGCACATTTATCCATTTCAGACTTAAACTTCTCCCCCTGGTGATTTAGATAAATCCCTACTTGATGAAGAAAGCCTCTGCAATGATCAGCAGATCCACTGAACTTATCAGGAAGAGCAAAGCTTACCAACTTTGGCATTGGTGGAGGGAGTGATCGGATGTAGTGCGTCAGGTGTTCATTGACTAACTGAAGATTAGCGAGTTGTTCCTGGTAGCCCTTTAACAGATCACTTTGGTAAGCAAACGCCGTTTGCAAATTGGAAACTTCTGCTTGATCCATCAGTGGTGAAGTATTCTGTGAGAACGGTGCTGAGGCAGAACTAGAATCCATTTGCAGAAGTTTATTAAAAGGATTAGCAGCAGACAGAAATGGGTAGACAGTAGTGATGCGCGGATGAGCTAAAACGTCACCAAATCCACAGCTTCAAATAAATTATCCACCCACCAACCGCCCGCACCTATATTTTTGTCTGATTTAGATAACCGCAACCGATCCACACCCGATCGTCACATTCAGGGTTCATACGTTAATGAAAAACCTGGAAAAGTCATGGAATTTTAAAACAGCAATTTCCAGGCCTGTAAAGTTTTGGAAAAGTAAATAAACCCAGAAAGTTTTGGAAAAGTCATGTTTCACAATTCTGTGTACAGTAGAATTATGCTTAATGCTGCATTTTGGTGTGGGATTGCGCATATATTCCCACAATTTTCGACTTTAAAATGAGGGAAATTCCTGCAAAACATTTATTCAATATAGCGTGTAGGTTAGATGAGTAAATAAATTCACACAACCAGTTATTTGAAAACAGCTTGAGTGATTCAGCTGTACCACGTCTTCTCTCTTTGACCTTCTCTTAACATCGGTTTATCCAGTGCTGCTGCGATACAAGACTTTAGCTCGCGTTTTGGTACAGTTGACAGACTTAAAAAGACGTGCAAATAAAGAAGAGAGGTAAAGAAGAACCCAAAGATCACTGTGGCTGAGCTCTAGAGATGCAGTCGAGAGATGGGAGAAAGTTGTAGAAAGTCAGACATCACTGCAGCCCTCCACCAGTCAGGGCTTTATGGCAGAGTGGCCCGAACAGAAGCCTCTCCTCAGTGCAAGACACATGAAAGCCCGCATGGAGTTTGCTAAAAAACACCTGAAGGACTCCAAGATGGTGAGAAATAAGATTCTCTGGCCTAATGAGACCAAGATAGAACTTTTTGGCCTTAATTCTAAGTGGTATGTGTGGAGAAAACCAGGCACTGCTCATCACCTGTCCAATAGAGTCACAACAGTGAAGCATGGTGGTGGCAGCATCATGCTGTGGGGGTGTTTTTCAGCTGCAGGGACAGGACGACTGGTTGCAATTGAGGGAAAGATGAATGCGGCCAAGTACAGGGATATCCTGGACGAAAACCTTCTCCAGAGTGCTCAGGACCTCAGACTGGGCCGAAGGTTTACCTTCCAACAAGACAATGACCCTAAGCACACAGCTAAAATAATGAAGGAGTGGCTTCACAACAACTCTGTGACTGTTCTTGAATGGCCCAGCCAGAGCCCTGACTTAAACCCAATTGAGCATCTCTGGAGAGAACTAAAAATGGCTGTCCACCAACGTTTACCATCCAACCTGACAGAACTGGAGAGGATCTGCAAGGAGGAATGACAGAGGATCCCCAAATCCAGGTGTGAAAAACTTGTTGCATCTTTCCCAAAAAGACTCATGGCTGTATTAGATGAAAAGGGTGCTTCTACTAAATACTGAGCAAAGGGTCTGAATACTTAGGACCATGTGATATTTCAGTTTTTCTTTTTTAATAAATCTGCAAAAACATCAACAATTCTGTGTTTTTCTGTCAATATGGGGTGCTGTCTGTACATTAATGAGGGAAAAAAATGAACTTAAATGATTTTAGCAAATGGCTGTGTTACGTCTCCCTAATTGTTTGGCGTCTAGGGATTTTTGGAGGTAACACAAAACCATTAATGAATAAAATATATTAAGCTAAAACACTTTTCCTTGCTATGGAAGTGCGGTGTGTGCAATTAAGAAACAGGCAGAGACAAAAACGGAGTTAGAGTTCTGCGTTTAGTAGAAAAATCCATTCAATATTACAAAGCTCCCAACAATAATATAAACTAATAACCCAACATACCTTCCAAAGCCAACAAATATCTATTTACAAATTATGTACAAATAATGAATTAAAGACAACCTAAGAGCGGTGCTAAAGAAAATAAAATAATAAAACATAATCACTCTAACTAGCACCGATCAAAACTAAGCTAAACCAAAGAAATTAAAGAAAGTAACATCTTCAGCGTCGAACGCCACTAACTACGCTGACTCACAAACATAAATACAAAATTTGGCATCCGCTCATAAACTAGTGTGTTTAGACAACTTTACCCTGCATGTAATAAGATGTAAGTCACGTGACATGCTGAGCTGGTCCCATCACTATGTGTCGAAGCAGGACGTAGATAAACTCGGGAAAACACAGAGTCGAGTCACAGTGTAAACGCAGTAAAATAACCGATGAACAGTAAAGTTTCACAAGAGAAAATTCAAACACACAATAACTCAGATTCAGAAAATAACAACAAAACAGGGAGAAAACACAAAAGTAAACGCAGGAGAGCAAACAAATGAAAAGCAAACGCACCTCCCGAACTCGCGTCACATCCGGGTCTTTATATGCGCTCACTGACGTCTGATTGGTCCTTAAAGAGTGACGTAGAATTGATGACTGACGGAAGCATGGTCCAATCACAAGTCCTGTGAGGTAAAAGGGAAACAAGAGAAAGACAAAGGAGAAAACACCCCTCCCAGAACAATACAGGACGTAACAGGCTGCAATATAACAGAGTGAAACGTACCTCGGTTCGGTGGTCACGGTTCGGTACTATTTTGGTTCGGGGGGGGGTTGTGCTGGGGGGGAATCTACTATGCTCAGTTTCTTTTCATTTATTTTGAACAGACAGTAGTGCACAATTACAATTTTTTTCCATTTAGATGTGAAAATACTACATATTATTACATGTTATATATATATATATATATATATATATATATATATAATCTGTTTTGTTTTCATTGTGAGTGTACACAAATAAAAGCAGACCTTTATACAGTGATTATTAATAAGACAATATGTGTTTAAAGTTGATTCTGCTGGTATAAGGAAACAGTTGAAATGATCGCCTCTGTGTCACCGTTGGAACGCGACTGAAGTACAAAGCCTATCATTTACATAATAAATTATAGTTTCGCTTTCAGATACGTTACATCGCAAATATGGAAATATTATGCAATATTTGGATTTGTGCCGAATGAGAGAGGTAACGTTAGGATACTCGAGCACAAAGCTCCTTTTCGCAAACAGTTGAGTGCGCAAGCCTTTAAAGTATACTCCCTTGTCAGTCAACATGAGAGACACGTTCAGAATCAGCACATAGTCACTGTATGTTCGCGCAAAACTGTCTGAGCACGGGGCTACATTGCGCATGCGTCGAACCGTGCGACGCACACGAACCGAACCGAGTCAAGCGAACCGAACGGTCCGGGTGTTTTTTCATGTACCGTGCCACCCCTAATATATATATATATATATATATATATGAGTGTGTGTGTGTGTGTGTGTTTATATATATATATATATATATACATGTGTGTGTATATATATATATATATATGTGTGTGTGTGTGTGTGTGTGTGTGTGTGTGTGTGTGTGTATTTATACGGGCCTTTGAATGCTTGAATCTGATTGGCTGACGAACGTTCTAAGGTGTGCAGTTATTTTCAGGGAAATGCACGGCGAACGTAGTTCCAGGCAGCTCTTGACCTCATTACATGACCATATCACTTCTCCAAATGATTTCTGTTATGTCAAAGGTCTTACAACAGCAAAATAACCAAAACCCACAACGACACTGGCCAAACAAATAAATATAGTAAACAAATGGATAAAAACTACAGATCATGTCCATGTTTTAGTCACAAAATTACACTTTATTATGTACGGAAAGCACATACTCTATCTCTCCCGCTCTCTCTCCCTCACAGACCGCACATACATAACAGTTACAGTTTGCACACACACTTAACATACATCGCGCTAATGTTGTTAACGCTACTCTGACGATTTTATCAGTAAACAACTTAAAAACTACATGACTTCTCACCAGCAAGGTAACAACAACGGCGCTGTTCGTGAACAAAAGGAACTAAGGGTTTCACTTTATTTTGATGGTCCCTTTAACACATTCTATTGACTATAAGTAATGTTGCACCTACATTTCTACTAACTCTCATGAGAGTGTTAGTAGTGTATTAGTTGTGTGGTAGGCTGAAGGTTAGAATAAGTTGACACGTTCTTGCAAAGTTACTTATAGTCAGTAGAATATCTGTTGGGAGACCAACACAATAAGGAGTTAGTAGATATGAAGTACACAGTCTACTAATACTCTTATGAGAGTTTGTTGATATGTAGTTGCAACATTACTAAGTGTCAACAGAATGTTCAAAAGGGACCATCAAAATAAAGTGTTACCGAGCTAAGTTTCCCTATAACTAGAGACATTGCTGCCGAACACTATTGAGAGACGCACAGAGGTAATTTTCTCTCTCTCATAACTTAGTTATTAACTGTATTAACTGGATTATTAGTCCGCTATCAACGGCTCAAGCCTCAGTTACAAGGTTTAAAAGGACGTTTTGGAATTAGCAACGGAGGCGTTGGATGAAATGCGGAAGAAATAATCCTTCTCACAATAGCGATTTAAGTAGAAATACCGGACGAATGCCATGAAATATATCATCTGATCGATGTCTTGAGGTGTGGCAACCGTAGTATAAGCGGAATAATTGACTTCGGTCTGAAAAAAAATGCACACCCGAGGTAACGGCCACTCGGCATTATTTTTCTAATAATCCAACGGACTGTCGTCAATTATTCCTTACATATGTGTGTGTGTGTGTGTATATGTATATATATATATATATATATATATATTAGTGCTGTCAAAGTTAACGCGTTAATAACGCGTTAATAACGCGTTAACGCAAAATCATATTAACGGCACTAATTTTTTTAACGCGCGATTAATGCAGCGCGTATTTTCTGTTTGACCCATGGCCCAACCCCTAGTTGGAGAAATGGAGATACACAGTGTTGCCAACTTAGCGACATTACAGGCCCCTGTAGCGATTTTTTGCCCTTCAAAAAAAGCGCCCAAACCTTATTTAGTTTCTGAGAATCGCCGTCACTGCTCTCCCAGCACTTGCGCGAGCCTTTCTCTCTTTCTCTCTCTGCGTCTCGCGCGGCAGAGAGGAGCAGCGCTTTAATTCAGTTAAACACAGATATTATGTTGCTTCTCTAATTTTACATGCAAGTATAGCCGAAATCACAGCACAGATATGTCTTATGTGTCTTTATCTTATGTGTATTTGATTTCATCAGACGACAGCTCGATTATCAGGATTTTTGTGCAGATTAACATCTTGGAAGGGAGAGCTGGTTATGTCTTAATGGGTCGCGTTTCAAATTCATTGTTGTTTGACAACAGAAACAGTAAAATATACCAATGAAAACAGTTTTATTGAGAATTTAGCTTCATCAAAATGGGCACAGAGAGAGACAAACTAATGTAATAATAAATAATAAATGTACATTTAGCATTTTCAGAAGAGCTGCCCTGTCATGCAAAAATCTAAACATGTTTGTGTTAGTAAATTGCTCAGTGCAAAGAAAGAGAAGTAATGGGAACCTGGTATTTCTTTGTTCTTTCTTCATGTGTCTAATAGACATGTTCTTTGAAAAACATCTATGACCTTTGAAACATGTCTGGTCTTCATGCTCTATGCTGACTATGGTTTCAATAATAAACATACATTTGCATAAAGCATCCATATTTATACATGCTCATGTTGATTAGAGTATTACAAACTTGAAAAGTATTAATTTAAGGTAAATTTAGAACAAATTAAAAATTTGCGATTAATTGCGATTAATCGCGAGTTAACTCATGGCAATCATGTGATTAATCGCGATTATTATTTTTTTAAATCGATTGACAGCCCTAATATATATATATATATATATATATATATATATATATATATATATATATATATACATTATATTGCCAAACGTATTGGGTCACCCCCTTCTAATGAACAGGTTTGACTACTTTAGTAATTTCCATGAGTACAAATCTTAATGTTTAAGCATATAATGATATTCTAGGAAAATGTGTGCTTCTAATTTTAAAGCAACAGTTTGGACAGGACCTTTTTCTATTCTAACATGACAATGCCTCTGTGTATAAGGCAAGGTTCAAAAAGAAATGATAGATTTAGTCAGTGTGGAAGAACTTGACTGGTCTGCAGAAAGCCAAGTCCTAATTCAAGCTGAACACCTCTGGTGAGACTTTAAATGCAGATCTTGAGCCAAAAACTCTTTACCAAACACCAATTTGATTGGTTGAATAGAGGAGCATGTGATTAGTTGAGAAATTGTACATAGCTAATGATGGCTCTTAAATATTTAAATACAGTGTGTTGTATGCCTACAAAGACTTGCATACTTGTGCATAATATTTTGACCCTGGATGCTTACAGAAGGATAATCTTTCATTTATGTGCCAAAAACATCATAAGCATTCATAATTTTGTTGTTTCATGCTGAACTGGTGTTGATAAATGTACTCTTTATATTAATAAGTCAATTTATATTGTCACTGTTTTTAAGTTACATTGTCTGGAGAGTTTTCCAGTGTCCAAATGTTGTTTGTATTCTATTTATTATGAAGGAGCAAATTATGATCTCGATAATGAAAACATTTACATGTGTGATTTTATTTATTAACATAAAGTTTGAGTAAACGGGAATATATTCTATGAAACATGTTTAAGTTTGTTTAATTGAATATTTTAATGTTTTCAAATATATTTGCATTTATAGAAATCGAATATAAGTAGTGTTAGGATGCCACGGAATGACCGACAGCTGTTGACCTTTGACCTTAGAGATTAACTTTATGGCTTTTTAATGATCGCAGCTGTGTTATGACATGTGTTATGACAGGTGTTATGACATGTGTTTGTAATATATCATGTTTATGTATCCTCATCCGTGAAATAACAGAGCGGTTACATTGTTCGTTAATGCGTGGCAGCTATTTGGGATATAGCATACCGGACCTCCGATTCGTAACGCAACACGTGTTTGTAATGCATCATCTTTATGTATCCTGAAATAAGACAGCGGTTACATTACTTGTTAATGCGCAACTGTTTGAGATATAGCATACCGGACCTCCGGTTCGTAACGCAACACGTGTTTGTAATGCATCATCTTTATGTATCCTGAAATAAGACAGCGGTTACATTGCTTGTTAAAGCACAGCAGTTGTTTGTGGTATAGCATGCCGGACCTCCGGTTTGTAACACGACATGTGTTTGTAATGCATCATCTTTATGTATCCTCAAATAAGAGAGTGGTTACATTGTTCGTCAATGTGCAGCTGTTTGTGATATAGCCACCGGACCTCAAGCTCGTAACGCGACATCTGTTTAAATTGGATTGATGGGACAGCAGGTGCTCTTATGTGGTGTCACGCCGTCCCATAGGTTTCGGTCAGCCTGCATGGATGTGAGAAAGAGATATTGGTTTAAGGACAATTTGAAAAATAAGTAAAAGAAAAACAATTTTAAGAGATAGTTCTTAAAATTCAAGGTGATTTATTGTTATAGCCAGTTCTGTCAATGCATTTTAGATGTCTAAAATAAAATTACATCACTAAAGGGGTCAATAAATGAGTAATAATGAGAGGAAAATAACTCTCTCACACACACACACACACACACACACACACACACACACACACACACACACACACATACACTCAGGAAGATATACCAGACTAGAGGAACCAGGGGTCCTCTCTCTCTCTCTCTCTCTCTCTCTCTCTCTCTCTCTCTCTCTCACACACACACACACACACACACACACACACACACACACACACACACAAACACACATGCTCAGGCAAACTATACCAGACTATAAGAACCAAGAGTCAAATATGGAAAATATCGAGTAACGTTGGGGATAAAAAATATTTGAAAAACATCACCGGTCATCTGACAGCTGCTTGGCTTACTCCTCGATTAATTATAGAGGTTCAAATACTTACACTAGTTTTAGGCATAGCTAAAAATATAAAAATGTAAATTTTTACAGGAGCGGGGAAAGAGATTGTCGTGCACTCAAAAAAATAGCACTTTGGTTGAACATGATTTAATCGTGGACAGTGGTTCCACGTGATTACACCACATTATCTTAACAACAATGGATGATGTTAAACCAGCTTGAAATATTTGTGTTCATTTAACATGAACAGATGACATTCACTAAACATGATTTAAATACTTATTTTTAACTTGAATTAATGGTTTTTATTGAACTTCAATTAATCATGCTATCTTAAATTTAATCCTTGATGTTAAGCCGATATGTTCACATCACTTCTAATGAATCCCATTTAGTCAAGTTACTACAATGTTATAAAATAATGAATATCACCCGTTTTTTCCTCATAATTCAATGATGACTACGGAGGCAGCAAATATGTAATAAATTATTTTATTACATATAGGGAACAGCTAAAAGCAGGTGTCACACTTTCAAAAACATTTCAACACATTAAGCCTGAATTTAACAATTTATATAAAACAAGTGTGTACAGAAATGTTTTCCTTTACAATGCAAAATGAAACAAACAGGTTTACATTCCTACATGTACAACAGATTAATAATAATAAAAAAAAAAAGCAAAGTGTGTTTACTTTTAATGCATGTAACCTGCAATTCCAAAGAAAAAATAATAATATTATGTTTGGGTTATGTTTGTTCATCAGGCCTCCACTGAAGTGCAAAACTTTATCAAACTGCCTGTGTCCATCAAGCTGTCTGTAAATGTATTTAATTAAAATTAAAATAGTCACCATTAACTAACCCATGAGTCATTGAAACCCTTGATGGTTTTCCTTGACCTTCTTTGGGTGAGTTAAGGACAAATGTAATTTTTAAGGAAACTATTCCTCTTCACATAAGCCTTGATGTACAAAAAAAAATAAAATCAATAAAGGCATTAAAAATGTGTGAACATGAACATGTTTTGACTATTTGACACAAAAAACATAGTTTCAAGGTAAAGATCAGTCTGTTCATCAGTCCTTTAATGAGGTGTAAAAAGCTTGGTCTTGAGGGCTTGAACTTTGGTGGAGAGTTTGTTTCCATCAAGCTCCAGGAACACTTTTTGCAGGAGTTCAAAGGTGTATCGAAACTCCTTCGGATAACTAAGATTTAGGGCATAAATAAGCCCAACCAGCAATGCAACACCATTAGCTACATTACTAAGCCCTTCTAGTGCTGTAACTCCTTCAAGAACTACTCCAACATCCGCAGGTTCATCACCAACTTCACATCCTTCACATCTGATGACAAAAACGCCCATCACCATTTCTTTGAGTGCAGCTTCAGCGTTGGAAAAATCTACATCCTATAAACAGAAACAAAGTACATTAATACTAATGTACTATAAAATGTATTGTTATACACAAAATATTGTCAGAATATTCAGGCAATAATACCATGTACTCCTTGATGAGATTGTCAGGATCCTCATTTAGGTGGACAAACAGGGCTTTGAGGACACACTCCCTCTTAACATTCATGCAGGCACACTAGGGAAAATAAAGAAAATTAGCAACATGTACCAATCAACTAATACATTTTCAAGTCACACAAATCATAAGTGAGAAACAAATGATTAATTTATCTAGAAAAACAATTTTTGCAGTTATCATACCTGTGTAAGTGGCACAAGAAGTTTCCTTATCCTTTGTCCCTGAGCTCCACCTCTCTTGGCAAAGATCCTCAGAAGACTTGGAGTGTGTTCATCCAGCTTTGAGAAGAATTTTGAAATTAAGGCAACAGTTGATGGCGCAGTCATCTCGGCTTAAAATAGTGCAATCAGGCCATAAATACATAACGTTCAACCAATATAATAAAACTGTTGGCTAATATTTTTTTCTAATAACACTGATGCAAAGGGATAGATGAGTTAAGTTAACAGTTACCTGTTCGTGTGCTGTTTATGGCGCGGCCATCTCATTTAGGCTTACAATCGTGCATTCTGTCATAATAACACATTAGTATCAACCGACATCATAAAACAGTTTGATAATATTGTTTCTAATAACAGTGATGAAAATGGATGAACACCTGTTTGTTTTAAGCTTAATGGCGTGGCGATCTATTTCAGACACGCACAGCATTAACGCATTTTATGAATGTTGCCGCCAGGATATGCAAATTGCGTCACAACAAATTTCCGCTTCCTTCAAGAGGGTCTGGCTGCAGACATAGGGGCGAGTGGAGCTCCACTCAAGAGCGGAAATACGTCACCTCCACTAGTGACGCGTCCGCCATGTTGGTCCGGGCAAGACTGCCTGTGGAAATACGTCACTTCCATTAGCGCTGCGTCCGCCATGTTGGTCTGGGCAAGACTGCCATAAAACTAATGGAGGTAAACGGTGTTGCGTTTTTTTCTGGATTAAAAACACGATGATGTTTACGTTTATCAGTCGATTTCAGTGGTTTGTGGTCTACATGGAATTAAAAATAACTGTCTCCAGTTATTTAGTTATGCTTGGAAAATGATTAATTTTCGTTAAAAATTGTGACAGCTCACACACTTGTTGATTTGGCTATTTTTATGGTAACAATTCTAATATTTAGTATAACTGTGACACATGTAAAATAATGTACTGTACATGAAATGAAATTAATTTTTTTCTTTGTGGAAACTGCTTTCTGTGTCTTCAACCCCAACATTTCAACTTGTCTTGTGCTTCAGGTCAGAACACATCATTCCCTTTGAAATACTGAAAACAAATACATCTTTAAGTACTAATAATTGACCATCATTGATGAAATGGAATAAAATCAGTAAATACAAATAAAAATTGACACACTGGTAGTCTGCTTTCTATATTTTCATAGCAGTCTATGGATAGAGATATAAACTCCACAACAAACAATAAGAAATATAACTGATAATCTTTTATGGATCCAGTAAAAGTTACAATGCTAAAACATTATGCACTAATAATAAATATAGTAATATAGTAAACATATAGTAAAAGTGATATGTGATATTTAAAAAGTATAGTACAAATTGTAGTAAAGTGATAATAAAATAGTGAGTACAACAAGACAATAACATATAAGTGATATAATAATAGATTTATAATAGGTTTAGAATAGATTTCAGTTCTTGCTTTCCCTGAGAATAGAGTGTTTTAGTTGTAATTATCCACTGGTTCCCTCGAGATTTTCCTATGGGTTTTTATAATGGGTTTTTGCAAATAATGAATAAAATATGGTCTGTGATAAACATAACTTGACAATACTTTTGCTCTACAATGCAAACTACACACACTCATGGTGAAAATGCTAATTTTCAAGCAGTTAACAAAACACAAACACAAATCTCTTTTTTTTAAAGAACTGGTTTCACAACAATATTAAATATACAACGAAGAAGGAACACTGTTTTCTTATGATGAATTCCCTTTTTATTGTAAAATACCAATTACTCGATTGTTATTGGTTCAGTCTCTTCATGCACTCATATGTTATGTAGAGGTATTAATAAAGACCATTCTCCTGATTCAGCTTCTCTTGATGTTACTAAATCTTATATTGGTAAAAATTTGTTTTTCATTAAATCCCAAGAGTAATAATAGAGCTATTCGTACTCTTTTCCAAAGAGAAATTGTTACTGTACCTTATGTTTTGTCTCATTGGACCTCTTTATTAAATGGAAAATTTATTTGCTGGAGAAAAGTGTGGTTGTTACCGCAGAAATATTTTCTTAGAAATCAGATTAAAGGAGTTTCTTATAAACTCATTCATAGATTTTATCCAGCAAATCATTTACAAAACAAAAATTTAAATTGCATTTTCAGCAATGAATATGAGGAAACTGCACTTGCACTTTCACTTATTTTGGCACTGTACCTATTCAGTTACACTATGGTGTAAAGTTCAAAAATGTATCAATTAAAATATTTAGTGTTTGAGACCTTTTTCACGCCTTTGGAAAATGCACTCTTTGGCTTTACTGAGTATTCTGACTAGGAACAGCATTTTTACTTAATTAGTTTACTTATACTGCCGACCAAATTTCATGTACATAAGTGTAAATTTACTAATAAGAAACACAATTTTATGGTTTTGTTGACTGAAATATATATATACAACAAATAGGAGTTGCCGGGGGAGGTAAGTATAAAAGTTTTAAACAAAAACACAAGACCATAGGCCCTATATATATACATACACGTATAAAACTGTTGGCTAATATTTTTTTCTAATAACACTGATGCAAAGGGATAGATGAGTTAAGTTAACAGTTACCTGTTCGTGTGCTGTTTATGGCGCGGCCATCTCATTTAGGCTTACAATCGTGCATTCTGTCATAATAACACATTAGTATCAACCGACATCATAAAACAGTTTGATAATATTGTTTCTAATAACAGTGATGAAAATGGATGAACACCTGTTTGTTTTAAGCTTAATGGCGTGGCGATCTATTTCAGACACGCACAGCATTAACGCATTTTATGAATGTTGCCGCCAGGATATGCAAATTGCGTCACAACAAATTTCCGCTTCCTTCAAGAGGGTCTGGCTGCAGACATAGGGGCGAGTGGAGCTCCACTCAAGAGCGGAAATACGTCACCTCCACTAGCGACGCGTCCGCCATGTTGGTCCGGGCAAGACTGCCTGTGGAAATACGTCACTTCCATTAGCGCTGCGTCCGCCATGTTGGTCTGGGCAAGACTGCCATAAAACTAATGGAGGTAAACGGTGTTGCGTTTTTTTCTGGATTAAAAACACGATGATGTTTACGTTTATCAGTCGATTTCAGTGGTTTGTGGTCTACATGGAATTAAAAATAACTGTCTCCAGTTATTTAGTTATGCTTGGAAAATGATTAATTTTCGTTAAAAATTGTGACAGCTCACACACTTGTTGATTTGGCTATTTTTATGGTAACAATTCTAATATTTAGTATAACTGTGACACATGTAAAATAATGTACTGTACATGAAATGAAATTAATTTTTTTCTTTGTGGAAACTGCTTTCTGTGTCTTCAACCCCAACATTTCAACTTGTCTTGTGCTTCAGGTCAGAACACATCATTCCCTTTGAAATACTGAAAACAAATACATCTTTAAGTACTAATAATTGACCATCATTGATGAAATGGAATAAAATCAGTAAATACAAATAAAAAATTGACACACTGGTAGTCTGCTTTCTATATTTTCATAGCAGTCTATGGATAGAGATATAAACTCCACAACAAACAATAAGAAATATAACTGATAATCTTTTATGGATCCAGTAAAAGTTACAATGCTAAAACATTATGCACTAATAATAAATATAGTAATATAGTAAACATATAGTAAAAGTGATATGTGATATTTAAAAAGTATAGTACAAATTGTAGTAAAGTGATAATAAAATAGTGAGTACAACAAGACAATAACATATAAGTGATATAATAATAGATTTATAATAGGTTTAGAATAGATTTCAGTTCTTGCTTTCCCTGAGAATAGAGTGTTTTAGTTGTAATTATCCACTGGTTCCCTCGAGATTTTCCTATGGGTTTTTATAATGGGTTTTTGCAAATAATGAATAAAATATGGTCTGTGATAAACATAACTTGACAATACTTTTGCTCTACAATGCAAACTACACACACTCATGGTGAAAATGCTAATTTTCAAGCAGTTAACAAAACACAAACACAAATCTCTTTTTTTTAAAGAACTGGTTTCACAACAATATTAAATATACAACGAAGAAGGAACACTGTTTTCTTATGATGAATTCCCTTTTTATTGTAAAATACCAATTACTCGATTGTTATTGGTTCAGTCTCTTCATGCACTCATATGTTATGTAGAGGTATTAATAAAGACCATTCTCCTGATTCAGCTTCTCTTGATGTTACTAAATCTTATATTGGTAAAAATTTGTTTTTCATTAAATCCCAAGAGTAATAATAGAGCTATTCGTACTCTTTTCCAAAGAGAAATTGTTACTGTACCTTATGTTTTGTCTCATTGGACCTCTTTATTAAATGGAAAATTTATTTGCTGGAGAAAAGTGTGGTTGTTACCGCAGAAATATTTTCTTAGAAATCAGATTAAAGGAGTTTCTTATAAACTCATTCATAGATTTTATCCAGCAAATCATTTACAAAACAAAAATTTAAATTGCATTTTCAGCAATGAATATGAGGAAACTGCACTTGCACTTTCACTTATTTTGGCACTGTACCTATTCAGTTACACTATGGTGTAAAGTTCAAAAATGTATCAATTAAAATATTTAGTGTTTGAGACCTTTTTCACGCCTTTGGAAAATGCACTCTTTGGCTTTACTGAGTATTCTGACTAGGAACAGCATTTTTACTTAATTAGTTTACTTATACTGCCGACCAAATTTCATGTACATAAGTGTAAATTTACTAATAAGAAACACAATTTTATGGTTTTGTTGACTGAAATATATATATACAACAAATAGGAGTTGCCGGGGGAGGTAAGTATAAAAGTTTTAAACAAAAACACAAGACCATAGGCCCTATATATATACATACACGTGTATATATATATATATATATATATATATATATATATATATATACATATTGACAGTATAAGAGATTCTTTGAATAAGAAAGCTGCAAGAACTTTGAAAGCTTGTGAACTTTATAATATATTTATTTATTTGATTTTGATATATGTATACGTGTGTGTATATATAGGGCCTATGGTCTTGTGTCTTTGTTTACAACTTTTATACTTACCTCCCCGGCAACTCCTATTTGTTGTAAATTATTTTTCAATCCTTTTCCTTTTTATTTTCCTTTTCTTTTTTGATGTTATTTCTTGATAATATATTGTTCTTATATAATCTTATTGTTCTTTGAATAAAAATAAAATAGCCCAAAACCAGCCCAATGGCATTTCGAGGGGGGTCCTCTGGTAAAAATCGCATTGCAGGGGCTAAATATCACGTTATTGGTTTCAGCAACATATTTTAAAGTAGCCCAATTCCGAGGGAAAAAATCAGTTGATAGATGACAATGTTCAGCATATTCCTTTTCAGAATTTTCCAGGAAATTTGATTTTGGGGCTTCGTTAAAAGAATATAACATTGTATTTAAAAGAAGATGCTGGAATAGATTTTCTGTTGATATGATTTCGAACAAAGCGGTTATTGAATTTGTCCTCAACAATCAAAATCCTTCTACTGAAATAGAATTGTTAGGCCTATATATAGAAACAGGATTAGAGGTTTGCTATTCTTTCAATAGAGTTTTTATACCACTAGGAATGGCATTAAATGGATGGCATCGTACAACATTAATTGGAATGCTGCTTGGTCTCTTCCGCACAAATATTTATTAATAAACAAAATAAAAGAAGTCACATTTAAAATAGTACAGGTGCTACCCTTGTAATAGTGCATTTAATAAGTATATGCACAATATTGGAGGAAAAAGGGACTTTCTGTTATAGAAGAGACCATTGTGCAACTTTTTTAGTGAATGTGTTTATGTAAAACATTTTTGGAATGAGTTATACCTCTCAGATAAAACAAATGTTAGAATATGTATCAACACTTTTGATATTATTTTCTTTTATTATAACTCTAACTCCTGTATTCAATATATTGTTTTTCTTTTTATTATATACTTGGCAAATGTTTTATTCACAGGTGTAAATTTTTGGGTAAGAACCCAGTACTGTCAATTGTTCTGGTTGACTAATTCTTAAGTTTTGTCTTTAATGGGCATAAAAAACAAACAAACCAAAAAATAATTCAAAAGTCAAAAATTGCTTTCAATGTTTAACCTTGTATAATTCCCCCCCCCCCCCCCCCTTTGGTTTATGTTATTTATTTGTTGTCTTTTAGTTTATTTATTTACTTATTTTACTTTCTATCTTGTCTTATTTTTTGTATTTTGTCCTCTATTATTTTTGAGGTTGTTGTGGTTATGTGAATAAAAAAAAAAAAAAAAAAAAAAATTCCAAGGGAAAACAGCGGACTTGGCAACACTGAATGGAGGTGACGTATTTCCTGTTCAAGAGTGGAGCTCCACTCACCCATGGTCTGCAGCCAGACCCCTCTCGCTTCCTTTAGGTTGAGAATGTCGTTTGTTTTCAGGCTGTTTTGACATTCAGTGCGGCTGACTTTATAAAAACACACATTTTATATGTGCGATTGACTTTTACTAAACATTATTTGTATCAGTCTGATTTATTATCTACATTTCCTTCTTCTTTTTCTTCTTCTATGGATTTACTGGCGGGTCGCATACCAACTTTTTCGGTGCATACCGCCACCTCCTGTGCTGAGTGTGAAGTGATAGGTGTATATTGCAATGTCAATATTCTATTTTTAAGTCCACTATTCTTAATGAATTGTATGTAATACAAATGTAGTTATGTAATTCTCTTCTAGTTTCTTCTCTCAAAATAAAAGTTTTAAAATTAGTAAGTATGAATAATTTTATGTGCTATATTTTTCAAAACTTAGAAAGTAGACATTAAACCAAATAAATATGAACAACAGTAAAGGCCTTTTTTTTTTTTTAAATAAATTTTTAATTTATGTTGCTTTGCACTAAATGTGCACAATAAATGTTGATTATTAAACTCCACATTAGCTTTATTTTGTCACTAGACATACTAATAGGCTAGTGTGTGCTTCATTCGACACAAACCAAATACCCTTTAAACGGATATAATGCATTGTCTTTCAGGTAACAGCAATTTAAGACAAATAACAAACCTAAAAACACCAATAACCATTTAATTGCACTTCTATAATTATAATCAAGCTATAAATTAATAAACAAAAATATTTAAAATATATATATATATTTTTAATTCAGTCAAAACAGTTTGACTGAGCTAAGTGATTGAAACATGTACTTTTAAAATGAAAACTTTATGTTAAACCAACGAGTGACAGTTTTAAGTCAGTTTAACATGACACAATCATGTTGAAATGAAAATAGCCAAAATGGCATTAATTCAACATGAATTGTTCAGGTAAAGTGAACAAAACTGAAAAATATTTTTTTGAGTGTGTTAGGGTTAGGGTTAGGATCAATTATAAACACCAAATGGCAAAAAATAAATAAATAAAATTATATATATATATATATATATATATATATGTATATATTAGCAGGCCAAAGGATAAGGGTTATTGTCCCGAACATGTCTGGACTTGCCATAGATGTAGTGATTTTAATTCTCCATCAATACCTACAGTAAACCTATCCATCACAGTAAACTTTCTACATTTATTTTTCATTAAAATTTTCAAAAACATAATTTAGTATAATTTATAATTTAAAAAGTTGTTATGCTCATGGAGACAAATTTTGCAGAGGTCAATCATTTGGACTATTACTACACCTATGGTTTGTGGGACACTCCATACAGACATAATTAATGTTTTGTTTTGTTTTTTTACTTTACAGATTCTAGACCTACCCATCACACAAAAAGTTCTGCACATGATTCCATTTTTTATTAAATTTTGTTTGTAAGCGATCTTAATTATGAGGACTCAAGAAATTTCATCATAAACCACATTTGCAATGTTATATCAGTGTAATATCCATGTCATTATACAAATTTGTGTTCTGAGAAATCATATAAACAAGTACAAACATACATAAACATTTCAAGCTAAAAAGAGACTTATCTCTATTTTAAAGAATATGGAAATAAATAAAATATAGGTTTATATATGACATCATAGTAACAAACATGTTACTCGAGCAAAGCAAGACATTTATCATACATTTTAAACAAATTTTAGTTTTTCACTAACCACGTATAAACGTTGTTTTCTCAATAACAAAAACACAAACATGTACATTCATGCTGCTATCATATTATTGTAGCCCAGTTTGTGACAAATACAGTATAATCAGACTTTAGCCATTATTATATTTTTAAGATACTGAAAAAACATAAATGTCAGGGTATGTCAAAACTTCTCCAATTCCCCAAAGACCCACCATTTTAATAAAACATTGCTTAGTATGTTTGTAAATATTTTAATTATAATAACTCAAGAAATATCCTCATAAACTGCATTTATGTAATTATAGCATTGTAAAACACATATAATCATACAATTGTCTTGATAAATCATATAAACAAGTACAGACACACACACACACACACACTGACACCATTCAGAAAGGTCAACAGTCTAGGTCTGCACTGAGCGCTAAAAGCTAGTTTTCCAGATTTTTCAAGTGTTCCATCTCCCCAAAATCATATATTGCCCATTTTATACTTTTTAATGTAGCTTGAACATTTGAATAAAAGGTTGGCAAACGTATCTTCATAACCGTTGTGTTTTGACACAATGTCATCAACCGATTCTCTTTCATTTATAAGATTTACTTTTATTATTTCTACAAAGGTTCATGCTACAGTACTTTTATCAGTCTAATAAATATGCGGTCAATACATGATGAAACAATAATCGTGGTACCAAATAAGTTTTACACAATGTTTTTAAGAAAGGGATGTTTTAAAATACAACTAAACCAGACGACAGATTAGTTTTTTTCTTTTTTACAAACCTACGTTTCAAGTAATTTGGTGTTTCACATCCAAGCGGAATAGCTCTTATTTTCTAAGTTCCAATACAGGGCTCCAGATGCAGCTTCTTAACCGAACAAAGAAAACATATTTTCACATTCATTCTACATATTTTTTATATTTTGCACGAGTACCATGGGTTCATGCTTTTTTTTTTTTTTTTTTTTTTTTTTTTTTTAAAGGCTTGTCTGATGCTTAGATGCATCAGAATGTGGATTTTTTTCAGCATCCAACATGCAATTAAAGAGTTGTATCAGTTGTTTAAGCTGTTTATTACTATTTTCTTAGGTTATTATTTTACTCACATATAGAATAGGTTTAGAATAACCTTATCGTCCATGCTTTTCCCCTTTACAGACCCCCATGCACAATTGTAAATTCAAGAGGCCTAGTTAGCACCATTTAATAAAAGTGCCACAATGCATTCAGAATACAGAAAACCCCCTCTCAATCTATTACGACAGGCGTTTTACTTAGTCAAATGATCAGGATTACGGATGATACTGTACACATTTTGTTGGACTGTTTATGCCACTACTATGACTGTACTGTAGGTGAGGCCTTCTCTCTCGGAGAGCCATCAGCATTCACTGTTTATAGAAATAAATGAAAATTAAGAAAATATAAACGACTATGTCTATAGCCTTTTCAAGGGCATGTAGTGTAATGTTATGTTTCTTAATTGTGATCACATTACCTACGCTTTAATGTCGAGCGGAAATGTTTAAATGAGTATGACGAATAAAATGTGCACATCTGAGCAAGAGGTCTAAATCTAGCGCCGTAAGGAAAAGGTCATTTAAAACAACGCTTATAAAAATATACCCAAATGATCACGAGTGGGTTTTCTGTATTCATATGATATTTACTTGAGAGTTACATAGAGAGCACTAAAAAATGCCTTTGATATTTTGTGTCTGTAGCCTTTTCAAGACTGAGTACGACCTCAAACTTTACTGAATGTGTAGCTTTGAGCACAATGGTAAGATATGCCAATTCAGTTGTAAGTGTAAAATAGCACGCCTTAATTTTTGTGTCGATGCTTAATGGGGTCTCACATCAAATAGATAAATAATCGTCCTAAAAAGATATAAGGACTTAGTCAAACACTCTCAAGAAATTTTCTTAATTTTCATTTATTTCTATAAACAGTGAATGCTGATGGCTCTCCGAGAGAGAAGGCCTCACCTACAGTACAGTCATAGTAGTGGCATAAACAGTCCAACAAAATGTGTACAGTATCATCCGTAATCCTGATCATTTGACTAAGTAAAACGCCTGTCGTAATAGATCGAGAGGGGGTTTTCTGTATTCTGAATGCATTGTGGCACTTTTATTAAATGGTGCTAACTAGGCCTCTTGAATTTACAATTGTGCATGGGGGTCTGTAAAGGGGAAAAGCATGGACGATAAGGTTATTCTAAACCTATTCTATATGTGAGTAAAATAACCTAAGAAAATAGTAATAAACAGCTGAAACAACTGATACAACTCTTTAATTGCATGTTCGATGCTGAAAAAAAAATCCACATTCTGATGCATCTAAAGCATCAGACAAGCCTTTAAAAAAAAAAAAAAAAAAAAAAAAAAAAAAGCATGAACCCATGGTACTCGTGCAAAATATAAAAAAAATATGTAGAATGAATGTGAAAATATGTTTTCTTTGTTCGGTTAAGAAGCTGCATCTGGAGCCCTGTATTGGAACTTAGAAAATAAGAGCTATTCCGCTTGGATGTGAAACACCAAATTACTTGAAACGTAGGTTTGTAAAAAAGAAAAAACTAATCTGTCGTCTGGTTTAGTTGTATTTTAAAACATCCCTTTCTTAAAAACATTGTGTAAAACTTATTTGGTACCACGATTATTGTTTCATCATGTATTGACCGCATATTTATTAGACTGATAAAAGTACTGTAGCATGAACCTTTGTAGAAATAATAAAAGTAAATCTTATAAATGAAAGAGAATCGGTTGATGACATTGTGTCAAAACACAACGGTTATGAAGATACATTTGCCAACCTTTTATTCAAATGTTCAAGCTACATTAAAAAGTATAAAATGGGCTATATATGATTTTGGGGAGATGGAACACTTGAAAAAGCTGGAAAACTAGCTTTTAGTGCTCAGTGCAGACCTAGACTGTTGACCTTTCTGAATGGTGTCAGTGTGTGTGTGTGTGTGTGTGTGTGTGTGTGTGTGTGTGCTGTGTCTGTACTTGTTTATATGATTTATCAAGACAATTGTATGATTATATGTGTTTTACAATGCTATAATTACATAAATGCAGTTTATGAGGATATTTCTTGAGTCATTATAATTAAAATATTTACAAACATACTAAACAATGTTTTATTTAAAATGGGGGTCTTTGGGGAATTGGAGAAGTTTTGACATACCCTGACATTTGTGTTTTTTCCGTGTCTTAAAAATATAATAATGGCTAAAGTCTGATTATACTGTATTTGTCACAAACTGGGCTACAATAATATGTTAGCAGCATGAATGTACATGTTTGTGTTTTTGTTATTGAGAAAACAACGTTTATACGTGGTTAGTGAAAAACTAAAATTTGTTTAAAATGTATGATAAATGTCTTGCTTTGCTCGAGTAACATGTTTGTTACTATGATGTCATATATAAACCTATATTTTATTTATTTCCATATTCTTTAAAATAGAGATAAGTCTCTTTTTAGCTTGAAATGTTTATGTATGTTTGTACTTGTTTATATGATTTCTCAGAACACAAATTTGTATAATGACATGGATATTACACTGATATAACATTGCAAATGTGGTTTATGATGAAATTTCTTGAGTCCTCATAATTAAGATCGCTTACAAACAAAATTTAATAAAAATGGAATCATGTGCAGAACTTTTTGTGTGATGGGTAGGTCTAGAATCTGTAAAGTAAAAAAACAAAACAAAACATTAATTATGTCTGTATGGAGTGTCCCACAAACCATAGGTGTAGTAATAGTCCAAATGATTGACCTCTGCAAAATTTGTCTCCATGAGCATAACAACTTTTTAAATTATAAATTATACTAAATTATGTTTTTGAAAATTTTAATGAAAAATAAATGTAGAAAGTTTACTGTGATGGATAGGTTTACTGTAGGTATTGATGGAGAATTAAAATCACTACATCTATGGCAAGTCCAGACATGTTCGGGACAATAACCCTTATCCTTTGGCCTGCTAATATATATATATATATATATATATATATATATATATATATAATTTTATTTATTTATTTTTTGCCATTTGGTGTTTATAATTGATCCTAACCCTAACCCTAACACGACAATCTCTTTCCCCACTCCTGTAAAAATTTACATTTTTATATTTTTAGCTATGCCTAAAACTAGTGTAAGTGTTTGAACCTCTATAATTAATCGAGGAGTAAGCCAAGCAGCTGCCAGATGACCGGTGATGTTTTTCAAATATTTTTTATCCCCAACGTTACTCGATATTTTCCATATTTGACACTTGGTTCCTATAGTCTGGTAAAGTTTGCCTGAGAGAGAGAGAGAGAGAGAGAGAGAGAGAGAGAGAGAGAGAGAGAGAGAGAGGACCCCTGGTTCCTCTAGTCTGGTATATCTTCCTGAGTGTGTGTGTGTGTGTGTGTGTGTGTGTGTGTGTGAGAGAGAGTTATTTTCCTCTCATTATTACTAATTTATTGACCCCTTTAGTGATGTAATTTTATTTTAGACATCTAAAATACATTGACAGAACTGGCTATAACAATAAATCACCTCTCTTAAAATTGTTTTTCTTTTACTTATTTTTCAAATTGTCCTTAAACCAATATCTCTTTCTCACATCCATGCAGGCTGACCGAAACCTATGGGACGGCATGACACCACATAAGAGCACCTGCTGTCCCATCAATCCAATTTAAACAGATGTCGCGTTACGAGCTTGAGGTCCGGTGGCTATATCACAAACAACTGCACATTGACGAACAATGTAACCACTCTCTTATTTGAGGATACATAAAGATGATGCATTACAAACACATGTCGCGTTACAAACCGGAGGTCCGGCATGCTATACCACAAACAACTGCTGTGCTTTAACAAGCAATGTAACCGCTGTCTTATTTGAGGATACATAAAGATGATGCATTACAAACACGTGTTGCGTTACGAACCGGAGGTCCGGTATGCTATATCTCAAACAGCTGCACTTTAACAAGCAATGTAACCGCTGTCTTATTTCAGGATACATAAAGATGATGCATTACAAACACGTGTTGCATTACGAACCGGAGGTCCGGTATGCTATATCTCAAACAGCTGCGCATTAACAAGTAATGTAACCGCTGTCTTATTTCAGGATACATAAAGATGATGCATTACAAACACGTGTTGCGTTACGAATCGGAGGTCCGGTATGCTATATCCCAAACAGCTGCCACGCATTAACGGACAATGTAACCGCTCTCTTATTTCATGGATGAGGATACATAAACATGATATATTACAAACACATGTCATAACACCTGTCATAACATGTCATAACACAGTTGCAATCACTAAAAAGCCATAAAGTTAATCCCTAAGGTCAAAGGTCAACAGCTGTCCGTCATCAATCAAAATCGTTGACATTCCGTGGCATCCTAACACTACTAATATATTTACATGTACAGAAATGTAATATGTTAACAAATATTAGAAATTAATATATGGACAAATATTGCAAATTAATATATTTACATAGTCTGATATCTAAATGTTGGCTATTTACTTTAAATAAAATAAATATATGTAAATATTTCTGATAAAAATATATTTACATATAGTTAATATATGTGAAAAATATTAAAAAGCGGCCAAAATCAAATATTTAAAAATATTTTTAATATATATTTCAAAATATATTTACATATAAAATATATATTTTTTGTGTACAGAAATGTAATATGTTAACAAATATTAGAAATTAATATATGGACATATATTGCAAATTAATATATTTACATAATCTGATATCCAAGTGATATTACGCAGCGCCTAAAAGTAGTCCCCAGCTAGGTAACTAGTTATAATATAGCTGGGGACTACTTTCAGGCGCTACATAATATCACTGCGGCTACTGCGGCCATGTTACGGCAGCAAAGTTTCTTGATTATTACGCCGGACTGGGAGTATAGTTCCTAATCATATCGGCCTAGAAAATCGCAACTTTTCATTTTCCGCCGGCCTTAGTACACGATATAACTACAGAAGAGTCAAGTTTTAAATAGGAAAACTATCGAAACTCTTTGGTCATTTTTGAATGCGATGCTACTGGTCTAATCGGATTCAATGATCTATGCTAAGCTATGCTAAAAGTGCTATCGCCAGATCCAGAGATCAGCTGAATGGATTCAAAAACGGTAAAACTCAACTTATTAACTCTGGGGGAGTTGGAGAATGAGCCTATTTTCAAAAAAAGTGGAGTGTTCCTTTATTGATTGATATATTTCTGATGCATTTGTAGGCTTATTGCAGTGTAAATGCATTCAGTAATGATGTCTCTGATGGCTTTTGTTGACAATGATTGGATTTTTACTAGTAACAGCCCTTTATTATTTTAACTGAGTTTAGCGATTGGAATTAAGAACGTGTCATTCTATATTCATGATGCATGCATTTAATATATATATATATATTTTTTTAATGCCCCTGGACATCAGTTTACAGGTTTGATTGTGATGCTGTCAATGTTGTTTTTGGTTACATTAAAAAAAATGCAGTTAGCTCAAAAAAACTGAAGGCACACGACAGGCGCTGTTTGGATGAGCATGATGCTTGTATGTTCAATGCATGTCATGTGTGTTTCACTAGCTCCCTTCCCGTGGACACCTCTTGTTTGACCTAATTCTGGATATTTCCAGCCTAAGACGTGTGATTAATCTGTATCTAGAGCCTTGTCTACACCAAAAGAACCCATTATAATCAATTGATGTGTGACTGTCCACACGGGAAGAGGCGCGAGGCGCAAGGCGACCAATCTTCTACAGTAACCTCATTCTATTCCGAATATTGGAAACATGCCTTGTATGCTTTGAAAGTGAAACCTAAAAAAAACAGCGTGCATAAGAGAGCGATTGCACGCTTTCGGGAGCTTCAGCAAATGCAAAAACAACAGAGGGTTGTTTTTGCTTCAGCAAATACAACACCCTACGTGAAACTGAAATAATAAGGGTGATATAAGATTTTGGCCATATTGCCCATCTAAAGCCACGGTCACACTAGTCTTTGAGCATGCAAAATTGTTTCGCATGCTGCAAAGGTTGTGATATGACATCACGCTGTGCAGCATCTTTTTAAAAACTTAAATTCAACAACATCATCATCTAAAATGTAAAAACATACAATCTACTCCTTTCCTGCAGCGCTGCAGTTTTCTTTGAATTCAGATAGAAGGTCATATTGTGACGCATCGATCTGCCGTTGGTCACACGGTATCACGTGATGCGAATTCTTAGGCCAGAGTTCACCAAGTTTGAACTCTGGAAAGCAGCGAAATGCAAAAGCTTTTCGCACAGGCTTGCGTTAGCGGTCTGACACATACGCATGTGTGTGAATGGAAGTCAATGGAGCGAAAAGAGCAGTGTGACCGCCTCTTAAGTCATTCATCCCTCACTATTGACAGGCGCGTCATGTAGGCTACACTTCTTGTACTTCGTTTGGGCACCACAAGGTGTCACTGTGGCCTCAAGCTTATCCCTCGACTACTCTGGCTCGATTGATTTTCCTGACGTAAAACACGCCCTCCTCATTACCCTACCGACAAAGAAATGTATAAATAAATAAATGTGGAAATATATAAATGTGGAAATAAAGAAATAAATATGTAAATAAATACATAAATGTGAAAATAAATAAAAGTGGAAAGAAATAAATTTAAAAAAGCAAAAATAAATAAATAAATGTGGAAAAAAATAAAAAATACATAAATAAGGAAATACAATTATAAATTATTATTTATTTTTGCTTTTGTACTTTTATTTGTACATTTATTTATATATTTATTTTTTTCTAACTCTGGCAGGATTGGCATTCCATATTTCTGTGTCTGCAGATTGTGCTCATTGAGCCTGTACTTGGTCAGGATCTCTCTCTCTCTCTCTCTCTCTCTCTCTCTCTCTCTCTCTCTCTCTCTCTCTCTCTCTCTCTCTCTCTCTCCACACTCCAGTTCAGTTGGTGGCGGTAATGCACCAAAAATTGGCTTGCCCACCGACAATAAACGTTACAAGAAGAGGAAGGCAGGACGTTCCTTAACACAAAATATAAGTGTAAATACGCGTCAGCAGCATTTGGGTTGGGTGTTTGCAATAATAATTTCATTATTAGTACGGACTCAACAACATGGGAGGTGGTGACCTTGTAAGTACAATTTTGTTTTAAGGTTTTTTTTTTTTTTCAGTAGCGCAGTTGCTAATGATAACCATTGCGGCCTAACAGTTCAGCTTGTTTATGAAAACGTACCAGTTTCACTCACTGGCCGTAGATAAAACACTCAACGGTTACCAAGTCATGTCAACTTTATTTATATAGCGCTTTAGTTTATACAATACAAATGTGTCAAAGCAGCTTTAACGTGTTAAACAAGAAAATAATGCGTCAGTAACGCAAACAAAAGTCTGCTGTAAAGCGGACAACATCCAGCTCAGTTCAGTTCTCAACCAATAGTGTCTGTGCGATAATATTGAAAGTATCAAGTGTCCCCAACAAAGCAACCAATAAGTCAATTAATAAATGTGATTAACTCCTCATCTGATTAACTCCTCATCTGTTCTTTTTTTTTAACACAAAAAATCTGCATTATCTCCACACATATCACCAGAACTTGAAAAAGAGTTGGCATCCGCAAACTCTGAAAAACATCGAGCGCGTTTGGAAAGCGGAGCAGAAACATGAGGCAGAGAGAAAGAAGATCGAAGAGCTGCAGAAGGAGCTTAAAGAGGAGCGAGCCCGAGAAGAGATTACCAGATATGCACAAGAGACAGGCGCTGTTAAGTGTGTGACGTTATAATACATTATAAGACGTAATGCATAATTTGACTTAGTAATAATAACAGACTTACAGGTTTAAGCCTATAATGTAATATCAAATTTGTCAACATTGCAGGAAGAAAGATGACCGTTTGGACTGGATGTACCAGGGTCCAGCAGGACAGATCTCTCGGGAGGAATACCTTCTTGGTCGCCCCATTGACAAGCAGATCACACAGCAGTATGAGGAACCTGAGAGTGGTCCATCAGCTGAGACAGGACTCCTGCCAGGTTCTATATTTAACCCTACAAGTTCTGTCTCAACTAATGATATGGCTGCCAAGATCAGAGAAGACCCTCTTTTTGAGATCCGGTAAGTTGGAATGGTATTATTATTTTTAACTAAAAGTATTGTAACGGTACACAAAAATGATGGTTCAGTGCATTCCTGGATTTTGAAGTTGTGGTTCATTATAATTTCAGTACAACGGGGAAAAAGTCAAACACAAAATGTAGGCCGGCCTGCAAGATCTTTAATTGCCATTTATTAATCACAAATGTTCATGCTTGAGAAATTCCTTGGTTTTGACGTCACGGTTCAGTATGGTTTCAGTACAGCTGGAGGAAAAAAAAAAAAAAACTAAATAAATATATATATACACACACAACACACACACACTTTAAAAAAAAAAAATTAACAGTGTTTTACTGAACAAATTGCAAATTCAACTGAACATTTTACTGAACAAATTCAATTTTAATTAAAATTTTCTTTAAATCTACCTCATAAAAAAAATAAATAAAAAAAATCTATAGGCTTAAAAATCTACCTCAGCTTCTGCTCTAAACTATAGGGAGCCCTTTTACATTACCATAAGGTTATAATTAACAACAGAGCCCAAATTTAATTTTAATTAATATTTATTTTTAACTGTAAGAATCAACACTCAAATTAAAAACTTGTAGGCAAACATGTAAATTGCATTCAATGCAGTTTTTAAGTTAACTTCTAAATTATAGGCTACGATTTCTATTTGTTGATGAAATATAATCATTTACACAGTGGCTGTCATAACTTACTTCATAAAATATTTATTTAAATATACATTACAAGATTAAGATATGACTAACAGGTGAAACAAAATATAATGGGTATTTTAAAGCAATAAGTCCCAAGAAACAATAAGCTCCGCTTTGCGTCCCCTTAGCTGTTATAAATTCACTGTAAACCACGGCTTCACAGGGCTTATTTTATAAAACGGTTATTCCATATACTTAGTAAGGTTTCACAAAATAAAACAGAGCAAATAAGTTTAAAGATATTAATAAAAACATATTTTTTCCACCAAGCAATGCAGTTCCTCAAACAGTTGTGGTTGGAACAAAGTGGTTGCCAAGCAACACACAAAGTAAACAAAGGTGTAGGTTTGTAGTGTAATTTACAACTGCTTCGAACGTGGCTCAACCAATCAGAATCAAGGACCAGAACTATCTGTTTAATTAAGTTGGCTTGAAAAAGCCAACTTACTGATCTACTATAGACCTTTTTCTGAACGCGGAAGTCTCCCCCGATTAGAACGGTGCTTTACATTTCCAGTTTCTAGCCATATTTACATATTTTCAGAGCCGATAATATAATGTGAAACCTATGAAAGTCATGCTAAGTCTGCTCTCGGCGGATACATGAGCACTGAGCGCCCGGTGATCACGTGGAGCTTCCGTCTCCGAAATCGGCAAAACAAATTTTCAAATAGGCGCTATATCTTTATAAATAAACCGCAGATTTGAGTTTTAAACAACTAAATTCTCGCCTGAAATACTCTTAGAACGGCATTTCATAACACAATAACACTAATATTTTGAAAATTTTGCGTTTTCCCCTCCGCCATTAACGCTTGCTGATTGGTGCAAAATGCATTCTGGGATACCTGGCTGCCTCAAGTTCGCACAAGTCACCTCTGGAAGCATCCTTGATAAAGGGGGCAGAGAAAGAACACATCCGGGGATTTGAACTATACTTGGCTAGATGTGAACTGATGATGACTGATGACGTTTCACGAGTCCACAAGAACACAAGTACAGACAAGAACGAACCAAACTCGGCCCAGACCTTCAGAGTGGTCTGACTGGGGTTGCTATATCTCTTCAGACTGATCCGACTTACTGTTTTCCTAAAAATGAAGATTAAAACTGGGAAAAAATCCCATAGACTTACATTGATGGAATGTTCAAATGAGCCAAGACCTTGCAAGCTCCAACTGACAAACATTCAAATGTAAATGCACTGCAGCCCATTAGACTCAATCAAGCTTCCCTTCTATGTACTATTTCTAACCCATTCAAACTCATGTAAGCTTCCACTCTAAAGCTGCGTCCCAAATGACACACTATACACTATGCACTTGTACACTATGCACTATACCATGTAGTGTATGAATTATATAAGATTTTGTCATTAATAATCTGAGTCTGATAGCCCCACCCCCTTCGCGACATAATTAAAGCTGCGACATGCTAACACCATGCTAGCAACTTGCTAATCATGCTAGAATCATGCTAGCAACATGTTAATCATGCTAGCAACACGCAAGTAACTTGCTAATCATGCTAAGAACATGCTAGCAACATGCTAATCATTCTAGAATCATGTTAGTAACTTGCTAATCATGTTAGAATAATGCTAGACACATGCTAGTAACTTGCTAATCATGCTAACAACCAGCTAGTAACATGCTAATCATGCTAGAATCAAGCTAGCGACATGCTAATCATGTTTGAAAACAGGCTAGCAACAAACTAGTAACATATCATGCTAGCAAATTGTTAATCATGCTAGGAGCATACTAATAACATGCTAATCATGTTAGAGACATGCAGGTAACTTGCTAATCATGCTAACAACAAGCTAGTAACACCTTAGCAACCACCCCAAGTGCCATAGCAACTGCATAGCAACACCCTAGCAACCACCCCGGGTACCTTAGAACCGCATAGCAACACCTTAGCAACAACCCCGGGTACCTTAGCAACCGCCTATCAACACCTTAGCAACCACCCCGGGTACCCTAGAAACCACATAGCAACACCCTAGCAACCACCTAGAGTACCCTAGCAACCACCCCGGTTACGCTAGCAACTGCCTAGCAACACCCTAGCAACCACCCCGGTACCTTAGCAACCGCATAGCAACACCTTAACAACCACCCCAAGTACCCTAGCAACCACATAGCAACTCCTTAGCAACCACTCTACGTACCCTAGCAACCGCATAGCAATACCCTGGCAACTAACACAGGTACCCCAGCAATCTGTTCTTCTGATAGACTGTATTGCCTTTAAAACATTCAAACTTTAATCTTTAAAACTATTTTACGTATTTCAAACTTCAAGCTTTTAAAACTTTTACAAACTTTCTGGCTAGGCTTTTTCAAGCTAACTTAAAGTTTGTATCCAAACTTTACTATCTAGTTTATAATTAATCATAAATTTGCTATTGTTTTGCATTGATAAGTACAGTTACTAATAATATTACGTGTTTATTTCTTAGTAATGCACATTTGAAAGTAAAGCACTGAGCTTGAGTTGGGAAGCATTCAAAATGTACATAGTAATGTGCAAAATGTCATTTCATATGGAAAATGTATATATTCTACTAGGGATGCTCCGATCGATTGGCCGGAGATCGGTATTGGCTGATAATCACATTTTATGACTCGATCGGTATTCACTACATTTGGCCGATCTCACAAACTGATCGCAATTTGATGACGCCAGCGAGTGAGGACGTTCATGATACGTGGAGACATAAATGATTTGGCACCGCAGTCATGTCATTGCTGGTGTGGAAATACTATAATGTTTTGAGAAACAATGAAAAATTCACTATTTGTCATGTATGTTTTGCATGATGATATGATGAATGGATGGTTAATTTTTAACAGCAGATTCAGTGACGTTAGCGAGCTGATCTGTGCATCACTGCACACGTTTGCGGCGTGTTACAGCTCCACGGTTGATAGTGGCCGCTCTAGTCAGTGCTTGTGTTTATACTGGCCAGCCGCGATACGTTTCTGAAGCGGCTCTCCGCGCTGCTTGGCTGGTCGGTGAGTTGGCACCGACAGAACAAAATCTCGTAGGAGCCGTAAGGAGTAACGGTAACGTAATACGCTGATCGTGGGCTGCTTTTAAACGAATGTTCATTTATAAAACAAAATATCTTCTTTGGTCATATCAGCCTACTCAATAGCATTAACACAGGCTTTACTCCTTTCAAACTCTATCTGGAATGTCACTGTTTCTGTCACTGCAACTTCCCGATCAAGACACACACACATACACACACACACAAATGAAATCTGCCTGCTGAAAAAATGTAGTTAATATTTGCATCATTTATGATTTATTTTATCCACCCGCAACTAGGGTTGGATACTGTTCACATTTGAACCGGTACGGTACCAGTATCGGTACCTGAAATTCGGTACCGGTACCCAACGGTACCTTTTTTCGGTACTTTACTTTCTGTGTAATAACACAAACATTTATTTCAGTTAAAAAATAAGTCCAAAACTCTCAATTTCAACATTTTGAACAATAGGACCCTACTATTTTTTTTTTTTTTTTTTTTTTTTTTCTTCCAGAAATGCTTGTTTTATTTTTTCTGATAATCGGATGAAGGCATGAAACATTTATTTATTTTTAATAAAATCAAAATGAAACTTTTATTTTTTGGCAAACAAACAGAGGTTTACTCTTAAAATTAATACATGGTAGAAAAATTGTGTGAATATACCTTTAAAAAAGTTTTAATAATTGTATTTTTTTTTCTACAATTAAAATCACCGCGAGTTCACGCAGTGTTGCCAACTTAGCGACTTTGTCGCTAGATTTAGCGACTTTTCAGACCCCCCTAGCGACTTTTTTCCAAAAAAGCGACTAGCGACAAATCTAGCGACTTCTTGGACAACCTTAACGAGTCTCTGTGATCGCTGGTACTGCCGCAACGGTGCGAGATCAGCGCGCACGCACCTCTTTCTCTGCGTCTGCTCTGTTCAGCGAGTGACTGAGAGGAGCAACGCGTTATGGTTAAAACAGAGATATTATTTTGCTTCTTAAATTTTACATGCAAATATAGCCAAAATAACAGAACAGGAATTGTCTTCGTCTTGTCTCATCTTGTGTGTATTATTTGATTTCATCAGCTCAATTATAAATTAGGATTTTTGCGCAGACTTCTTGAAAGTGAGAGCTGGTTATGTATTATTAAAGGGCTGCGTTTCATTTATCCCATTGACTGACAACAGAAACGGTAAAATATATAAAGGAAGACAGTTATATTGATAATTTGGCTGCATTAATACACAGTATGAGCACAGAGAGATACAAACAAATGTAAAAGGCAATAGGACGCGATGACTTGTGTAGTAAACAAAACCACATCTCCGCCATTCATACATGCCGAGATTAACGGAACATGCAGGATTCATATTTAAACCGTCTTTTTGAATTTTAATATTCACATACACTAGTTCATATTGCGATTCGAATTAAGTGACAGACATTCTTTTATTCATCTAAAACTTGCTGAATTCCATGGCATTCCATACTCTAGAGTAAATTCCATTTTAATGAATGGACTCAGTCCTGTCCTCGTTTTCGTGGAAACCATGTGACCCTAGGAATGTAAGCACACTTCAGAACATTTCGGGTTGCCCTGTGTGTTGTGTTTTAAAGAGTTGCAGGGGTGACGTCACAGGGTCTCTCTCTCTCTCTCTCTCTCTCTCTCTCTCTGTCTCTCTTGTATGCTCCCAAATGCGTTCTCGGGTACCAAAATTTGGTACCGAATGATTTAATGTGAATTGATACTCTGTAGTACTGATGCAATTTGGTCCGTAGCCAACCCTACCCGCGACCCACTCGCAAATAATCAAAAGCTTTTTTTATTACCCGACCCGTGGATTGTCCGCAGCACCCGTGGATATAACCGTGATCAAACTACTCCGTTTTGTACTTTCAGTAGTTTAAATGTTTTTATTTCTTTTTTTCCTCTTTAGTCTTAAATTGGACCGCATTAAACCTTATCAGTTACATCAGACTTCTCCATGTTGGAGTTTAAATGTTTCTATTTATTTTGTCCAATGTTAAATTAAACCTAATGAGTTTCATCATACTACTCCAATTGGTTCATATATTCAAAATTATTCAAAAAACTGCTGCTGGGGTATAAAAAGTCCATTAATTGGTGCTCTTTGGATGTGGGATTCTTTCGTATCATCAAAAAACTCATAAATCCAAGGCACTCGAATAGTGTGAAAAAATTAAAAAGCCTTTATTCACATGGCTTTAGAATTTAAAAAAACAAAAACGCATATGTGCACCGAAGCCATGTGAGTGCCTTGGATTTATGAGGTTTTTTTTACTCCAATTAGTTCTTTTAGGAGTTTAAATGTATTTTTTTAAATAATTTTTTAAAATTAATTTTGTCCTGCTCAGACTTGTATTGGACAATGTTTAAGTTACATCAGACTTCTCAATTTTCGTAGATTAAATGTTTATTTTGTCCTGCACGGTTTACTATTGGATAATGTTTAAATAAATTGTGTGGGTTGCATCAGACTGCTTCATTTTGTTTGTATTTATTTTTGCCTTATATTAAGTATCCTGATATACATAATGTTATGAGTAAACCACATTTTAAAGGCATATTAAAATGTTCACTGTATAAGGAATCATTTTTGTGATTATTTCAATAACATTATTACATATGTTATACAAAGCTTGAAGCATCAGTATCGGTATCGGCTGATCACCATGACAAGAAATTCCTGCAAAAATCCTGATTGGAGCATCCCTATATTCTTCTCTTATTAAATTTCTACTTTTATTAAATGAGTAGCATTATCCTTTTATAGAATTATACAGAACTGATCGACAACTTCAGTGAATATAAATGGATGGCTCATTATGTGATTCAGTCAGTGGTGTAATGCAACTATGTAATAATACTTTGTTACAGTACTCAAGTATTTTTGGGAGTTTCTGTACTTTACTTGAGTTTTTATATTTCAGCCAACTTTTGCTTTACTACATTTCCTAATTAAAATGTATACTTTTACTCTGATACATTTCATTGAAGCATATTCGTTACTTGCTACAAAATAAAGTCAGAATAACAGAGACCACAAGAAGGCAGGATTGACGAAACAGTGGTCTAGGTTTTGCAAGTTAGAATCCAAAAAACAAAACAAAAAACCCTTGCTCATTGCAGACAAGTGCTCACACAACCATGGATAATTTCATTTTCCAGTCAAAGTCGAGGCTGAGGTGTGCGGTAAACAGTATATCTTCTGCGATTAATGGTAAGTGTTGCTGTAATGATGTGCGATCTGACATTATCGAGTATATCACCAAATTACATACACATGTGATTTATTAGTCTATTAAAATTCTAAATTCAAGGCATTCTAAATTATTTACTGCAAAAAAGCTTCTGTATGCTTGCTACATTTATATAATTTAATATAGTTATCTTAATCTATATCACACAAAAAGTGCTTTTTTCCCCAGATATTTGCATGATAATAGATGTAATAATCAATTATACAAGTTTAAAGGGGTCATATGATGCGATTTCAAGTTTTCCTTTCTCTTTGGAGTGTTACAAGCTGTTCGTGCATAGATAAGATCCCTAAAGTTGCAAAGACTAAAGTCTCAAACCCAAAGAGATATTCTTTATAAAAGTTAAGACTCGTCCACGCCCCCCTAAAATGGCTCATTCAAACACGCCCCCACGTGTCTACATCACGATGTGGAAATATTTGTGTAATGCCGCCCAAATGTTCACGCAAAGAAAGAAGGTGTGGTTTCAGTAACCATAGTAGTGTTGATGCAGCCATGTCAGAGAGACGCTGTGTGTTTCTATGTGAAAGAAAAGCACTTTATTTGGCCTTCCGAAAGTAGATGCCCAGCTTAAAGGGATAGTTCACCCAAAAATGAAAATTGTGTCATCCTTTACTCACCCTCAAGTAGTTCCAAACCTGTATGAATGTCTTTGTTCTGCTGAACACAAAGGACAATATTCTGAAGAATGTGGGAGACAGAGCAGTTCTGGGACACCATTGATTTCCATAGTATTTTTTTTTCCTACTATGAAAGTCAACGGTGCCCCAAAACAGCCTGGTTAAAAGGTTTCTTCAAAATATCTTCCTTTGTGTTCAGCAGAACAAAGAAATTCATGCAGGTTTGGAACTACTTGAGGGTGAGTAAATGATGACACAATTTTCATTTTTGGGTGAACTATCCCTTTAAATGTTCGAATTTGTGCAACGCATTTTATGGACGACAGTTTCGTGAACCTAGTAGAGTACAAGGCTGGCTATGCACGAAGGCTATTTCTAAAAAAAAAAAAAAAAGTGTCAATTCCGACTTTGCTATGACAATCTGGTGCTTGTGAATCAGCGACTGTAAGTGTTTTGTTATTAGTTCAAGCTTTTGCTATTGACTGTTCAAATGCGGAGTTTTGCACGTAAAGCGTCGTGTGAGTGTATGCATGTACCATCTCAAAAACATATCTAAATTGCGACCTATGCTCTCAACGTCAAATGCAGAAATACTAATTCATGCGTTTATGACCTCAAGGTTAGACTATTGTAATGATTTATTGGGTGGTTGTTCTGCACGCTTGGTCAACAAACTACAGTTGGTCCAAAATGCAGCAGCTAGAGTCCTTACTAGAACCAGGAAGTATGACCATATTAGCCTGGTTCTGTCAACACTGCACCGGCTCCCTATCAAACATCGGATAGATTTTAAAATCTTGTCAATTACTTTTAAAGCCCTGAATGGCTTAGCTCCTCAGTACTTGAGCGAGCTGTTATCACATTATAGTCCTCTATGTCCGCTGCGTTCTCAAAATTCTGGCCGTTTGATAATACCTAGAATATCAAAATCGACTGCGGGCGGCAGATCCTTTTCCTATTTAGTGCCCAAACTCTGGAACAATCTACCTAACACTGTTCGGGACACACTTTGTCAGTTTAAATCTAGATTAAAGACACATCTCTTTTTCCTGGCGTACACATAACACACTAATACACTTCTATTATTCAAATCCGTTAAAGGATTGTTAGGCTGCATTAATTAGATCAACCGGAACCAGAAACACACGATGTACTCATTACATCGTAAGAAGAATGGCATCTACACTAATATTTGTCTGTTTCTTTCTTATTCTGTTTCTCAGTCTGTATCCGATCAGATGGTGGATCAGCCCTGATCGTTAGAGGAGAGCCCCTGAGACATAAATTTAAATTATAATAAACAAACAAATATATATATATATATATATATATATATATATTATAAAAAATACACTGAGAAACAATAAATGCATTAAACTATAGATTACAATTATAGCAAATTAATAAATTGTATAAATGGAAAACTTCAAATAATGAATAAAACACAAATATAACAAATACATTAAATTATAAATTAAAATGCTCCATCGGGACAAGACCACGGGAATCAGATAAGCCCTTTACACAATCTGACATGCTGCGGTTGGAATTGAACTGCGGGTTTTGTCTGGCCAGAAGAGAACTTGCCCCCCGACTAAGCCTGATTTCTCCCAAGGTTTTTTTTTCTCCATTCTGTCACAGAGGGAGTTTTTGGTTCCTTGCCGCTGTTGGCTCTGGCTTGCTCAGTTGGGGACACTTAATTTCTAGCAATTATTGTCGATTTGGTTGTACAAATACTATTTAAACTAAACTGAGCTAAACAATGACATCTCTGAATTCAATAATGAAATGCCTTTAACTGAAAATTGAGTGTTTAATCTTATAATTACACATTACTGACACTCTATCCTCCGATTTGATTTAAGTGCTTTGACACAATCTGTATTGTTAAAAGTGCTATTAAATAAAGATGACTTGACTTGACTATGTGTGTGTCTGTGTGAGGGGAGCAGGCTCACATCACAGTGGAGTGTACAGCCCGTCAGAAATCGTCTTCACCGCGGCTTGTGTACTGCAAATACATACGAGCATCATCACTGTGTCTGTCACGCAACTGTTGCCCTCTCGGGCTTGAACTGATAAAACTAACTTGTAATCTGAAGCTCCCATTTATGGTAAGGGTAATAATGTACAATATTTGAAAAATAATGTTTTTTGAACATTAAAGCATGTTAACATATTCTGTTACACCAAATATACAAAATAATGATCTTTTAAATGAAGTAAGTCACATCCAAAATAAATATTCTCTGTTAAAGTAATCCGTATGAAACCAACGCGATGTCCGGGTTTACCGTCTCAACTCATTAACTCTAATGCGATCATGCCCACACACCGATCGCCCTTTTCAGATTCAAACATCCACGTGAGGCACAAGCGAATGTAAACGCCCATATCGCCTCCGCATGAACAAACAAGTTCATCCCGGCTACTTTCTGTTTCTAGAAGATCTGCTGAGAGAAATATTTCAGAGAAATATTCCCAGAATTTCAAAATGTTTTTATTTTTTTATGTCCTTCAGAGCACATAAACAATATGCACTATGGAAATGCCAGGTATGTGATGTTCATTTATATATTTCAACATGACGCACTACCAGTCAAAAGTTATTGAACAGTAATATTTTTAATGTTTTTGTAAATAATTATCTTCTGCTCACCAAGCCTGCATTTATTTGCTAAAACAATATTGTGAAATATTTTTACTATTAAAAAGCTTGGACTCAGTATATATATAAATTAAAACTTTTATTTAGCACACAAGTGAAGATAAAGACATGTGTCATGTTAAAAACAATGCTGTTCTTCTGAACTTTCTATTCATCAAAAAAAAAAAAAAAATTCTTCTCAGCTCATTTCAACAATAATAATAAAAATGTCTTTTGAGCAGCTAATCAGAATATTAGAATGATTTCTGAAGGATCATGTGACTGGAGTAATGATGCTAAAAAGTCAGCTTTGATTGTTCCTAATAAACTGTTTAACTGCACTCGCAAGTGAATCTCAAATTATGAGTTGTGATAGCTAAATATATTCTTAATAAACTACAAAGAAAAAAAAATATAAATTTATTTTGTCCTCACATTCTTTCTTGTAACTCTTCCCTCTCAGTCACTGAATTGGCTCATTATGCGGATCTTTGTCCTCTCAGGTGTGAGTCACAGCATTATCCAGGAATAGTTCACATCCTCTCGCATAGACCCTTTTTACTCAAAGAGTGTCTTAGAAAATTTAAATCAATATATTGTTTTCTGTGAGCAAGTAAACAAGATGATTTTCACATCATTTTGAAGCAAAAACTCTAGACTACAAGATCCAGTTCTCAAAAGTCTTGTGAACAAATCTTCTGAATGTTTAAAAAAAAAAAAAAAAATTATGGCCTTATTTCAGTGAATTCAAAATTTGTTTTTTACTAACCATGCATAAATGTTGCTTTCTCAAAAACACAATCATGTTCATAAATGCTGCTAAAATGTAAACAGCACAAACGTGGCTACAATAATAGTGTTCTTAGACTTTATTTATGTTTATAAGCAACTGAAAAAAGCACAAATATCAGGGCATGTCAAAACTTCTGCAGGCCCCCAAAACACTCTCAGACCCCAGAGTGTTTAAAAGTAGACTTTTCAAGCTTTCTCTACATATATTTCTCATGTATTTGACGCAAGTATTCGTGGAGAGTCATGTTGTTTTGTTTACGTGTATGTGAAGAGAGGTGACAGAGACAGAGCCGGCAGAGAACGCACCCTGTTTATTTTCTTTAGTTTTTAAAAGCACGTTGTTGTTATGACTATACGCAAATAAAAGTAGACCCTTTGCAGTTTAAAATGATACCTTATTCTTATCTGCACGATCAGAACTCATGGAGTATTTTTAGTTCTTTTCGCGGTCATAAAGAAAATATGAGACAGCCTGCACTGGTGCATTAAGTGACACACTATTGCTTGTTTTGCTCAATTTTGCCAACAAGAATAGTTCCAAACAAAGATCACAGCACTGTTTTGCGTCTCTGAGCAATGGACGTCGTTTACTCATTGAATGAATCAGCTTTTTGAACAAATCGTTTGATTTAAATGATTCAGTGATTCACTCATTAACACAGTCAAATGCTTTGTTTCTGAATGAATCAGCTGTTTGAATGAATTGGTTGTATCTCAATGACTCACTCATTAACAGTCACTTGCTGTCACCTACTGGCGGTTTTACTTTCATATGTTGACTTTTTTTTTCATGTTTTAAATTATTTAAAATATCAGTATTCAATGTTTTATGTTAAAAACAAAACATTAGGCCTATTTATGCATCTGTAACTGCAAGTTAAATGCATCCACGTTCCCTCTGAGCTACATTGAACTGTGCAAATACTAGGGATGTACCCGAAGCCAAATACCTTATTCGGAAAGGCACGGATAATGGCTTCAAAACGAATAACGGATTTATCCGAATAACAGAAAAAATATTCAGCAGACACCATCACGTGTTTGCTGGAACAGCACTACATTAGTGAGGTCTGCGTTTGTTAAGATTTGTGCAATAATAATGGCTAGTACTGCTTTGATAGCGTTTGACACAGTTTCGTACAGATAATATTATGGTGATCATTGTGTTTGTCTAACGAATGTGGTCTCCTCAGCAATGAACTATCCACGCGCTTCTTTTTTGATTGCTGCCTGGTAGTGCCAGCGAAGCAGTGTTGCCAGATATTGCTACAAATAAACAAACGCAACCAATCTCCTGAAAAATGCACCAAAATAAGTTTAAATCTTGTATTTTGCAAATAGGATACAGAATCTCTAACCTCAACCTTCATCTTCACACTTTATTAATGCCCTATTTACTTTATTAACGCTGTTACATTAAGTATTAAAACAAGTCCAACGACGCTTATACTAACTAGATCTGACAACATGATGGAGTGGAGTGGAGGCTGCACTTGCGCCAAGCTCCTTCACTCCTGCGTTTCGCAGCTGCTGCGAGTCAGCCACATGAATTTATTCAGCGACATGATTTTAAATAATTGTTCATGTTTTCAAATTTTATTTTTGAACATGAAACATTTACGAAGGTCTGGACCTTATAGCTGGCTATGGGCCTGGATGTGTAAAGGGAATGGGTGTAAACTAGCCTGAATGAAATGAGCGCAAATCAATAGCCGCGTTGGGTGCGTCTCTCAGAATTCAGAGCTTTGTCTGGAGTTATACTAACTCGACAAATATATCCTAAAAATGGTCTTAATTTCAAACCTTTTCGAAATCCAACTGTAAAAACGCATTACATTAGCCCTTTTCGTGAATGGCATTACATTTAATTGCACAAGATGAAGAAAAGTGGTGTTTGATCAAGGCTGATTTTTGAGCACTGCAGTTTTAACACAACCGATTTTAAACAGTTGAAACACAAACAACATCGTCTCTGTTTCTGTGTGAGAGGACTGCGTATCTTCTTTTTTTTGACGCTTTATTGGCTTTGAACAATTACATAAAGAATCCCCGTCTTGGCAAGTATCCTCATAAAGACAGCGATTTAGGTCTTAAGAGAGAGAAAACAGCTGAAAGAGAAAACGCATATGTAACAGTATTGGATCCGGACTTCGGTCTTAAAGGGGAAGCTGTCCAATATTCGTTATTTCTGCCATTCATATTAATCATAGCACATTTCTAGAAAACCTCTCACTGCTCTTGACTAAATCACTTTTGTAACTTTAATATGAATAAATAATAATAAAAAAATAATTGAGAGATATATATGTATGTGTGTATATATGTTTAGAATCTATACATAATACATGTGTTAATTATATCTATCATAGATATATATAATTAACACAGTGAAGACAAATTAATTTACACAATGTATCTAGCATTTCTTATTTATTGTAGGTTTTTGTCCTATTGCTTGCAATTAGTTTTTCTTTTCAGTGAGCTGTTTTTTTTTTTTTTTTTTTTAGGCTTGTATTGACAAAATTATATGGCATCAAAGATTTTAATATCATAAAACCCTTTTTAAAAGAAAACAAATTACTATCGTTACTAACTAATCTATCATTATCGTGATACAAAATTAGTCATATCGTGATAAATTAGGTCATATCGCCCACACCTAGATACAAATAATTTTGAGATTATCACAGATACAGATACAAATAATGGCTTCACCGCAACACCCTTAGTAAATACATCTAAATATCACTTCAGAGGCAGATTCCAGAAATGTCTTATGTTGGAATGAAAGACACTACATACTGGATGAAGTGCTTCTTATTCTTACCCAAAGATACAAAATGGAAGAAATGGTTAAAGCTAAACACAATCTTGCTACTCAGTATGAACATTAATTTATATATGTGTATATATATATATATATATATATATATAATATATATATATATATATGTGTGTGTGTATATATATATATATATATATATATATATATATATATATATATATATATATATATATATATATATATATATATATATCATATTGACCCGAATATAAGACGATCCTCCTTTTTCCAGAAGTACCTTTTGGAAAAAGGCTTTTTGAAAACCAAATCTTGTTTTATATTTTTTTCTCTCTCTGTAAAACACATTTTTTCTTAAATTATTTTCATATTGCATATTTCCCCTATTTTAATTTTTGTTTTGAAAGTATGGTAAATACTGGTAAAATGTACCAACAATGGCATTGAAAAATAGACACTTTTTGATATAGCATAAAAATAACAGGTAGCTCATCTGAATTAGGCCTATATAACATTTAGGCTATATATCTCATAGTAGCCTGCCAAAATTTTATTAACAGTAAAAGTGAAATCTTATTGTAGTCTTCAAATCTGGGTACTGCCTTACATTTTAAAATCACTTACAGAGGAAGTTTGGTCCCATCAGGCTAACATAAAAGTCACGACTCGTTCCGCTATAAGCTTTTCTTTTTCTTTTGTTTTCACTCGCGATCTTTACAGCACACATTACGTTACATATTTCATGGCACACTCGTTTTATGCATTTTTGGCGCCACCTACTGTTGTGGGTGAATTATTGACATGTCAAAGTCTAGACCCTGAATATAAGACTACCTCATTTTTTCAGATGTATTTCCAAGAAAAAAAAAAAACCCATCATCTTATATTCGGGTCAATACTATATATATACATATACATTAGTGATGCGCGGATGAGCTAAAACGTCACCCGAATCCGCAGCTTCAAATAAATTATCCACCCGCCAACCGCCCGCACCTATATTTTTGTCTGATTTAGATAACCGCACCCGATCGTCACATTCAGTGTTCATACGGTCATGCAAAACCTGGAAAAGTCATGGAATTTTAAAACAGCAATTTCCAGGCCTGTAAAGTTTTGGAAAAATAAATAAACCCAGAAAGTTTTGGAAAAGTCATGTTTCACAATTCTATGTACAGTAGAATTATGCTTAATCAGGTCCTGAATTTCGGTTGGGATTGCGCATATATTCCCGCAGTTTTCGACTTTAAAATGAGGGAAATTCCTGCAAAACATTTATTCAATATAGCGTGTAGGTTAGATGAGTAAATAAATCCACACAACCAGTCATTTAAAAACAGCGTGAGTGATTCAGCTGCACTGCGTCCTCTCTCTTTGACCTTCTCTTCACATCTGCTGCACGCTGCGATACAAGACTTTAGCTCGTGTTTCGGTACAGTTGACAGAATTGTCAATTGCCTAATTGATCATTGTTGCATCGTCACAGAAATGTATTATTTGCACGTCTTTTTAAGTCTTTCAGTACTCGTCCGCTCCAGAGGCGCTTTTCTGTGCGCTCACAGTCACATCCAAAGTGCGCGCTGCGAACAAACAAACAAACAAACAAACAAAGCTTTTTGCGCTTAAGTGGCCAAATACACACAAAATAGCGTCAAAATGGTCATCCTGGCGAGTATCCTCATAATGTCGGTTTTGTCTTAAGTTGCGAAAGAAAACACGTATGTATACGTATTGGATCCGTGAAACAGGTCTTGTGACAGCAGCCTAATAAAGCTGTGCCGTCTGTCATTAATGTTAATCAAACAACAAAAGACTCCCTCACTCCCTCACAAAATCCCTCACTGCTCTTGACTAAATAATGTTTTGTTGAATAACTTTAATATGTTGATTTATTCAGTTTCTGTATCCTATTTAAAACACGTTCATATTTTAGAAAATGTAGTTAATATTTGCATGATTAATGATTAATCTTATCCACCCGCGACCCACCTGCAAATAATCAAAATGCAATATTTTATTACCCGACCCACCCGACCCGCGGATTATCTGCAGCGCCCTTGGATGTAACCGCCATCCGCGCATCACTAATACACACACACACACACACACACACACACACACACACACACACACACACACACACACACACACACACACACAGGTGCATCTCAGTAAATTAGAATGTCGTGGAAAATTCATTATTTCAGTAATTCATCTCAAATTGTGAAACTCGTGTATTAGATAAATTTAATGCACACAGACTGAAGTAGTTCAAGTCTTTGGTTCTTTTAATTGTGATGATTTTGATTCACATTTAACAAAACCCCACCAATTCACTGTCTCAACAAATTAGAATACTTCATAAGACCAATAAAAAAAAAAAAAACATTTTTAATGAATTGTTGGCCTTCTGGAAAGTATGTTCATTTACTGTATATGTACTCAATGCTTGGTAGGGGCTCCTTTTGGCAGGATGTTTAAGCTGCATTAACATTAACTTACTTGTATTTGCTAGCTATTAGGGATGCTCATTTCGGTTAATTTTCCCAACCGACAACCGCAAATCATTATCCGATTATTAACCGTTAACTGATAAGATGGTAAGTTAACACTTTTCAATAAGGTTCATTCAGCGCTGCCGCTCCCACCACGCGCATCATGCACTGTGCGTAGGGTACCGAGTGCTGAGGGGGCACCAAAAAATAGTCTAATGAAAAATCAATAATTATATTTTAATTATTATATTAAATATATAGCTCACTGAATCTGATGGCCGCAAATAGTTTCTCCCGGAATCTAGAGCGAGCGAGTTAGTGCGCCCGCGAGACAGAGACTGTGCTCCAAACCGCGCGCATGACAGAGGGAGAGAGAGCAAGATATCGCGCGTGTGTGCCTCATGAAGCACATGTAAGACAAACTCTACATTATCCCGCTTATTACATGGCTACCTACAAAATAAATCAATAATTTGACACAAAATATTGATTTTAAAAGGAGTTTAAAGGGGGGGGTTGTCTTAGTATATTTTCCTGCATTTTTGTCCTTAGCCAATCACATGCCTGTCTCTTGGCTGCACAGCAGGCTCATAATTTTATCTGTGGTCCGTCATACGAGTGTAAATAAACATTTAAAATTTCCTCCACATCTGAACTGTCGTTGCGATCCATTGCTTTCCTATGGTTGAAATGGTCCGCTCTCCCTTTTGATGCGTCACTTCCAGTTTTGGCGGTTTTCAGATGCGGAAAGTAAAATTCTCTCACAAAAAACACTCCAGAAGCCTTAATAGCGTATTTTAAAGTTTATTTTAAAGAAAATCTAGTTCCTACATTATTTTTCTATACATCGACTCACTGGGGTCTCTAACCCGGAATATGCCTTTTAACAGTGGCCTTCAGCTCATCTGCATTTTTTTTTTGGTCTCTTGTTTCTCATTTTTCTCTTGACAATACCCCATAGATTCTCTATGGGGTTCAGTTCTGGTGAGTTTACTGGCCAGTCAAGCACACCAACACCATGGTCATTTAACCAACTTTTGGTGCTTTTGGCAGTGTGGGCAGGTGCCAAATCCTACTGGAAAATGAAATCAGCATCTTTAAAAAGCTGGTCAACAAAAGGAAGCATGAAGTGCTCCAAAATTTCTTGGTAAACGGGTGCAGTGACTTTTCAAAAAACACAGTGGACCAACACCAGCAGATGACATTGCACCCCAAATCATCACAGACTGGGGAAACTTAAAACTGGACTTCAAGCAACTTGGGCTATGAGCTTCTCCACCCTTCCTCCAGACTCTAGGACTTTGGTTTCCAAATGAAATACAAAACTTGCTTTCATCTGAAAAGAGGACTTTGGACCACTGGGCAACCGTCCAGTTCTTCTTCTCCTTAGCCCAGGTAAGACACCTCTGACATTGTCTGTAGTTTAGGAGTGGCTTAACAAGAGGAATACGACAACTGTAGCCAAATTCCTTGACACGTCTGTATGTGGTGGCTCTTGATGCCTTGACCCCAGCCTTAGTCCATTCCTTGTGAAGTTCACCCAAATTCTTGAATCGATTTTGCTTGACAATCCTCATAAGGCTGTGGTTCTCTCGGTTGGTTGTGCATCTTTTTTCTTCCACACATTTTCCTTCCACTCAACTTTGTTAACATGCTTGGATACAGCACTCTGTGAACAGCCAGCTTCTTTGGCAATGAATGTTTGTGGCTTACCCTCCTTGTGAAGGGTGTCAATGATTGTCTTCTGGACAACTGTCAGATCAGCAGTCTTCCCCATGTTTGTGTAGCCTAGTGAACCAAACTGAGAGACCATTTTGAAGGCTCAGGAAACCTTTGCAGGTGTTTTGAGTTAATTAGCATATTCTAATTTGTTGAGTTTTGTTAAATGTGAGCCAAAATAATCACAATTAAAAGAACAAAAGACTTAAACTACTTCAGTCTGTGTGCATTGAATTTATTTAATACACAAGTTTCACAATTTGAGTTGAATTACTGAAATAAATGAACTTTTTCCACGACATTATAATTTGAGATGCACCTGTGTGTGTGTACTGGTTTTTGTGGTTTACGGGGACACAAATTTGTATAATGACATGGGTATGACAGAGGTATTACAATTTGAAGATGGTTTATGAGGACACTGCCTATGTCCCCGTAAATCAAAAGGCTTAAAAAACATACTAAATGGTGTTTTTTTGAAAATCTGAAATAGCAGACAGTCTCCTGTAAGGGGTAGGTTTAGGTGTAGGGTTGGTGTAGGGCAATAGCACATACAGTTTGTACAGTATAAAAACCATTACGCCTATGGAGAGTCCCCGTAAACCACAAAAAACAACGTGTGTGTGTGTGTGTGTATGTATATGTGTGTGTATATATATATATATATATATATATATATATATTTTTATCGGATGATGGATAGTAAAGCCTAAAGTGTCTTCTTTCCAAACATGCCTAAATTGTGTGTGTGTGTGTAGTTAGGTAGGTCATTTTCAGCTGTGAGTCCCAAAATGGGGGGAACAGATTAACAGGTTAAATGTGAAATTAAAACCGCCAGCAGGTGACAGCAAGTCACTCTTAATAAGTAGGGGTGGGAATCGCAGGGTACCTCACGATACGATATAATTACGATACATGGCTCACGATAACGATAAAATCGCGATTCTGCGATAATCTATATATTTCTAGAAAATCCTGTAATGATACATCACGATATCTGTCTAAACAAAATGCCTTTCTTTATTCAAGTCCAAACTGTTAGAAAACAGCAAAAAAAAAGTTATGTAATTCAATTTTAACATGTTGAGTAGGCTAAACTAATCATTTTATTCTTGGACTTAAAATCTTACACTTATTTTTCTCTGTGTGTAAACACACATTTAACTGCTTATCAAACAAACAAAAAAATCTAGATAGATTGATGTAATATAAAAATTTACCTGGAGTGCTTTCTCAACCTTTTTACTACTCTCATCCTAAAAGCGGAGCCCCACACGAAGAAATAGCTGTTCACATCACGACTTTTGGGCGCTCCGGTTTGTTATTTCAAATGTAGATGCGTGGCAATCACACACACTGCACACTTCTGCACCGCATTGTGGCTCTGACAAGGTTTTGTTTCGTTCTCCATGCCATAGGTGCAGACTTATGTTTCTGCCAGTCAGTGCCCACTGTTCACACTGCATAATGCGCACTTGTAATATCTGAGAGAGAGGGAGATCATCCAGTTTTGTTCACATAAAATTGGACACACCGGAGGCGCTCTCTCTCTCACTCATATAGTGAGGGAAATCCACCTGTGATCCGAGCGGAGTGGCTACTCACAGACTGAATATGCACTCTGCAATAATATGATTGGTGCCTATGGTCCATGCTGATAGCTGTTCCGGGGCAGTTTTTTAGTTTTCATCTCCATAAACATGTACATGCGCGCACGTGCACACACACACACACACACACACACACACACACACACACATATATATATATATCAGTAAAGCTAATACAGTGACTGGAAATCTGTTAATCCTTCGGTTTCTCGTGCTTCCCCATCTTCATAAAGAATGCAGTTCATGGAACTTGCTCAGAGTTAGAGCGCTTTCGGGAAAGTTGGAAATGGTGCAGCCACGATTTCCACGCATTTTTAGACTCTGTGAACAGGGAAATCTATTTAGAGCACCTTATTGTATTAATTAAAATATTGATATTTGGCGCCAGATATCATTTCTCGTATCGCATAGACAAGGATCACGATATATTGCCATATCAATTTATCGTCCCATATATCGCCACATATGGCCTGCCGGGAGTTTTCATCCGGCCCGCTGGGAGTTTTCATCCGGCCCGTGAAGCAGTTGGTCCAAAATGGCTAATTTGATGCAATGTCAGTAAAATCCAATAGATGGTGCCGTAGTCTGTAGTGCAGTATATAATCCCTGATTTACTCCATCGCGCCGCTCCGACATGGCCAATGGAGCTGATTGTGGCCACTCTCGTCAGTGCTTGTTTACACTAGCCGCGTTACGGCACGTTTCTAAAATGTCCCAGAAGCAGCTCTCTGCGCCACTTTGCTAAAGATAGGCACCTAGTCTATTTTTGACGGATGCCACGTCCAAGCTGCACAGCTCAAATACAAAATAAAAATTCAAAACATACACCCTGTGCAAAACTGGTACAATTGCAAATAGTTACTTGTTACTTGCTTAAAATGCTCTGTAGATTTTCCAGAGAACAAATGCCAATTTATCCTCCTGCTCACGGGCACTGGGAATTTCGTGGGAAAAACATGGAAATAATTTGTCATTTTATTTAGCAGAGATTCCATTTTCCACACATTTTTATGAATATGGATATAGTTATTTTCTGGATTATAAATCACGTTTTTTTTAATCATCTGAAATGTGCTGCGATTTCCGAGGCAATTTATTTAAAGCAGTCAGGTCAAGTGCAAAGCGAAAGACTTTTGGATTGGTGACGAATGAGAAGGCCAAGTGCATTTGTATCGGGCATTTAGCAGCAACCACTGCCGCTAGTTTCAGTTTCACTTTAAATAATTAGGCTAGGCGCTTATAATAAACGTTTATAGTGAATGCCACTGTAATTTGTGTTTGTTTTTAACTTCCTTTTTCTGCTCTGAACACTGCTAAATTTACAGGATTTTTTTTGTGGAGTGAGGAGAATATAAATACATGTTTCTAATGTTTGTGAACGTTTTGTTTATTTTACACTTTCTGAATGAAATGATCAAATGTTTCTTATACATCAATCGACTTGTAACACCAATGCAACTCAATTGTGTGGCAGAAAGTGCTCATAAAAAATAAGGCAGAGATCGTACAAGAATAGAACTGCCATGTGTGTACAAGTTAAGGCTGTCGCAGTTAAGGAATTTCCCTTGCGGTAATTTTGAGTGGCTCAGTAGCGCGGTATGCATATATATATATATATGTATATATGTGTGTATATGTATATATATGTATATGTATATGTATGTGTGTGTGTGTGTGTGTGTGTGTGTGTGTATATATGTATGTGTGTATGTATGTATGTGTGTGTGTTATGATGTAAGGAGGACATATTCAGAAACCAATCAAACCGAAACTAAATCGCGTTGAAACAGGAAGTGAAGTAAACAGAAGAGAATGACAAAATAACGGTCCTAAAAAAAAAAATAAACCTGACAGTAAGATCATTAGTATGTTGTTAGCCTATATACATACAGTTAGTTCTGATCCTCGAATCTGAATGACAAGATACTTTTTCTGTTGATATTTCACCTGCGTGTTCTAGACGGGCTGTCAGTCAATGCAATTTCATTTTTACGCCACAAGGTGGCGTCAAGGAACTGTCTTTGAGTGAGTCTGTAAACCGTTCATTCAACTACACGTTTAAAAGCGCTGATTCATTCAGAGATTTGTAATGAAACACGCTGTTTAAATCAACTTTGAGCGCCACTTTTAAAGGCTCAGCTGACCAGCAGAGCGTCGATGCTAAGACAGATTTCGCTTTCCTTGGACATGACAACCTGTTTTCACAAATACATGACTTGGCCTGAAGGACAGACGCAGGTAATCGCACGCGATCAGTCGATCTCTCTCACACACTCGCTCTCTGTTTAGGCTTGTTAAGTGCAAATTTACTGAGCCTCTGTGCAAATCAGCATGGTGCACATTGTTATCATTACTAATATTCAGTACCCATGCACGAAGTGTAAAACAAGAAGGGCGTAACCTTACGAAAAAGAAAATACTGAAATATCGCGGTTGCTGCAGTTGTTGCATTCCTCTGCGGTTATGCTCGTCAATAGCGCGGTATTGTGATATTGCGGTTACCGCGACAGCCCTAGTACAAGTATACATACAGAACAGTAGTGAGTGTCAGTTTAATGAAGAAAAAAAAAAAGCAGCTTCATTTGTCATACACCTATTATGCGGCCCCTCACTTGGTGTGGAAAAGTTGATGTGGCCCTCGAGTCAAAAAGTTTGCCAACCCCTGCTTTAAACGCTTGATTCATTCAGGAACAAAACATTGTCATGTCGCTCAGAGATGCAAAACAGTGCTGTGGCTGTGTTTGGAATTATTTTTGTTGACAAAATTGAGCAAAAACAGGCAATATGCTGTCTAAAACATAAGTCTCTTAATTAACTTCTTGCTTATTGAACTGTAGTCAAGTCGCTATTATTTGTATAGCGCTTTTAACAATGCAAATTGTGTCAAAGCAGCTTTACATCAGCTTGATATAAAGATGGGAAAAAGTGTGTCAAAATAGTGTCATTTTCCTCTGGCCAGACAAAAACAGCAGTTTAAGTCTAGGCTAAAGCAGAGTCAGTTTGTGCAGAGGACTCATCTGGTTCCTGTGGTCTTGTCCCAATGGCCGTCTAGGAGACAGGGTCTTCACTGGGGATCAGTCTCTGGGGCTCATCTAGTTGTCCTGGTCTCCGCTGACATTCAGGGCTGTAGAGGTCATCTCTAGGTTGTTGTAAAAATCATTTGTAATCATGCTGATTTTTGGAGAAAAAAAAGACACACTTCTGATATTGATAGACTATATGAAATTATGTAAATATAAAAATGTTCTGCCCCCATATATTGAATTTTGTGATCATTCTAAATGCATTTTAATAGACTGAATCATGCAGTGAGCACTCTAAATGCACACACGTACTAATCAAACCTAATAGTTTAATATGCTGTAATATAGGATTAGTACATCGAATCATTCGGATTGTAATGTGTACCGAAGCGAAAGCCTTGTACCGAACGGTTCAATACGAATACGTGCGTCGTTACACCCCTAATGTGAATGTTTATATTTGTGTATATATGTACATATACGTGTCTGTGTGTGTGTGTGTGTGTGTGTATGGGTCAATGACGTAACGCTTAAATTTTCGGTCTGATTGCATTTTTTTCAGTTAAAAATTGGTTTAAATGCATAAAAATGCCATATATAAGAAGTGAACTTGAACCTGAAGTACCTCTCCCACATATGTACCACCTTTAATTTTTCAAAAAACATTAGTTATTTGTAATTTTTCTGTTATTCAAAGTGTCAAAACATCATGTGGTGTGACCATCCGGCCATAACTGTTTTGGAAACATCTTTGAAATTACCCTAAATTTATTCTGATTAATTTTCTGCACGATATGGCATGTTTTCCAAAGTGTTTCTTAATCCTGTATAAAATTGCAAAGCATTAGTATTTATATTTCCCGTCATAATATTCAAACAAACTTTGTCTGATAATCTCCATTTTATGAAATATCATGTGTTGTGTGACCATCAAGAAACTACCATTTTGGTACTTTTATGTTGAAATCCATTCAAAGATAGGAAGTTGCATCATATAACAATTTGCCAAGGACCCATAGAAGCATCAAGCAGGTTTGTAACTCTCTTTCAAATTTGGAAAAAAATAACCTTTTTAATGGCTGGTATGTAGTTGCCACATTTGGATATCATGTGGTATGACCTCAAAAAAAAAACAAAAAAACAATGAATTTTAAGTTATTTCTACAAGCATTTATCTTTATTATAAATTTCATAGTGACTCTTCATGGGAAGCTAGCTTGTTTTGTTTAGGTGGCTAATTCTGTGCTTGTAAATTTTGGCTGAATTTGACAATATCATGTGGTGCGACTACTGCAGAGCGTTTTCCATTATAGATATATGTCCCAGATACATATATCTATAAATCAGAAAAAATGCAAAAAATAGGAATTTAAAGCATCTAATTTTAGTTTAATTATGCATTTATTAGTAATTTATATTTATTAATAACTATTTTAATCGATTTTACCACATTCCACTGCCAAGCAAAGTAAAATAAACGCTTACCATAGGCAGCATGTTAATTCTGACCCTGCAGTTAAGCACAAACTCCAGATGTAATTTTCTGCTGTAAGAAAGATGTTTATGATTTCATCTCAGAACCTGAGCCAGCAACTCTTAAGTTGACCCTTAGCAAAGACCTGCACTTAGTTAATGTTGCTACGTCAGACAAACCATCCGACAAACCATGGCACATTTATGCCACACATCATGTTCCCATGCAGTGAAAAATACATCATGGAGCAAAGAAGACACTGACAACACGCCGACATACAAGACAGAGCAGGTTACTTTCGGTATTAAACAAAGTCTCAGAGTTTAAATTTTGCCTTATGAAATTCAAACAACAAATTTTGTTTTGTGGCTCTTTAATGTGTCGTGACAGATCGCTGTAGCACCTCAGTTCAAGCGGCATGTGATCGATCATCTCTTACTAGTTATAGCACAAAATAAACATGAATGAACATCAGAAGGTATCTTGTTTCAACTGTGAACAGATGTCAATAAACACTATTTTTCAAGTTCAAATCCACCGACGTTAATCTACTCTCATATCTGGTTTGTTTGTCGGACAAAAATGGCAGATTTGGCATTATGATTGCTCAGATTGCTTGTTAAAGGGGTCATATAATGCCATTTTTGTACAAGCTAATATGATTCTTTAGGGTCTAAATTGAAAGTTTGTAATATACTTTAATTAAAAATTCTCATTAGTATTGTAAGAAAACACTCATTTTACCTGCTCAAAAACAGCTCTGTTTTCAGCACACCGTTTTAGTGTGTGTGTTTTTAAATGCTAGTGAGCTTTGCTCGCCCCACCCCTCTGTTCTGTGGGGCGTTTTTGACACAACACATGTGGAGTGTTGCCTTGACAACAGTTGAGGGTATATTTTGAAGAATGGCAGTAAATATGTGATCAGATAACATAACTTATTCTGGCATAATATTGAAAAACATCAATTAGAGTATTTATAGTCTTGGATCATATGCATTTGCAGGATGTAAACTGTATTTTGCAGGTATTGTGTTACCATTAATTTTCATGCAGTTATAACTGTTTTTTATTTATTTAAATTTTTTACATTACTTCTTAACAGACACCGTTATAAACCATCTACAAAAGTAAGCTTAGTGTAGTGTTATCATGTTAACTTTAATACCTGCGTACACAGTTTGTAATAAGATAGATTAGATTAGATTAGATTAGATTCAACTTTATTGTCATTACACAAGTACAGGTACAGGGCAACGAAATGCAGTTTAGGTCTAACCAGAAGTGCAATAGCAGCAAGTGCAGTATATACAATGGTTGAATAAGTGCAGGACAAGGATATGTACTGAATATATGTATAAATATATATAGAAAGATGGTTATTAATATAAACAGAATTTACAGGTGAATATGTATAGTGAATAAATATACAGATGGCTATTACTATAAACAGAATTTACAGGTGATATGTACTATCAATATAATATATATACAGATGACTATTATTATAAATAAGGTGTAAAAGTGCAGTGGAAGTGATTAACATTTTGCACCGTATGTCTAATTGTAATGTGCAATGTAAACATTGATAATGTAAACAACAGTCGGCGGTGCAAATGAGCATGGTCCAATTTAGGTATGGTAGTGCAAGATACAAAAGTAAACAGTTGTTACTGTAATAAAAATTTACATTCAGTAGTGCAAATAAGGCAGATGTGAGGTAGGAGAGAAGAGTTAATAATATATGAGGAAGTGGATCAACGGGGGTTAGAGTTCAGTAAAGAGACAGCTCTGGGGAAGAAACTGTTCTTTAGTCTGCTGGTCCTGGTCCGGAGGCACCTGAAACGCCTACCGGAGGGCAGGAGAGAAAACAGTCTGTGGGCTGGGTGAGAGGAGTCCTTAAGGATGCTGCGAGCTCGATGCAGACAGCGTTTCCTCTGGATGTGTTCGATGGCAGGTAGTGGAGTCCCTGTGATGCGCTGGGCAGTTTTCACCACCCGCTGCAGTGCCTTGCGCTCTGCAACAGAGCAGCTCCCATACCATACTGTGACACAGTTGGTCAGGATGCTTTCTATTGCGCAGCGATAGAAGTTCACCAGGATAGCAGAGGAGAGCTGATTCTTCCTCAGTGTCCTCAGAAAGAAGAGGCGCTGGTGAGCCTTCTTGACCAGGCTGGAGGTGTTGGTTGTCCACGACATGTCCGCCGAGATGTGGATCCCCAGGAACTTGAAACTGGAGACACGCTCAACAGCCATTCCATTGATGTGAATGGTGTCGTGTGTGCCTCTTGACTCCTTCCTGAAGTCCACGATGAGCTCCTTCGTTTTGGTGGTGTTGAGGAGCAGGTTATTTTCAGTGCACCATGTGGCCAGGTGCCGGATCTCCTCCCTATAGGCAGTCTCATCGTTGTTACTGATGAGGCCAATCACCGTGGTGTCGTCTGCAAACTTGACGATGGAATTAGATCCATACACAGGCTTGCAGTCGGAGGTGAAGAGGGAGTAGAGAAACGGGCTTAGCACACAGCCCTGTGGTACACCAGTGTTAATTGTGATGGATGTGGAGCAGGTGAATCCTGATCGAACATTCTGGGGTCTGTTGGTCAGGAAGTCCAAAATCCAGTTGCACATTGAGATGTTGATGCCCAGGTCTCCAAGTTTGGCTATTAACTTGGTTGGGATGACAGTGTTGAATGCTGAGCTGAAGTCAACAAACAGCATACGTGCATAAGTGTTCTTATTGTCCAGGTGAGTGAGCACAGAGTGCAGTGCCATGGAAACTGCGTCCTCTGTGCTCCTATTGCTACGGTAGGCAAACTGGTGTGAGTCCAGTGTGGATGGTAGAGAGTCTTTTAGGTGTTCCAGGACCAGCCGCTCAAAGCACTTCATGACGATGGGTGTGAGTGCTACAGGGCGGTAGTCATTAGGGCACCTCGGACTAGAGTGTTTTGGCACTGGCACAATGGAAGTGCATTTAAAGCATGTTGGTACGGCTGCTTGGGCAAGAGACAGGTTGAAAATGTCTGTAAAAACCCCAGCGAGCTGCTCCGCACATGCCCTGAGAACACGACCAGGGATGTTGTCTGGTCCAGCAGCCTTGTGCGCGCTGATCCGGCTCAGTGCCTTGCAGACATCTGTGGAGGAGAGTATGATTGGTGGGTGGTCAGCTGAGGGATTGAGCTTGGTGGCAGTTTCTCTGTTGTCTCTTTCAAAGCGAGCATAAAAGTAATTTAGCTCGTTCAGGAAGTTGACATCAGTGGCTGCGGGGGTGGAGTGGGTGGGTTTATAGTCACTGACGGCCTGAATGCCCTGCCACATGCGTCGAGGGTCAGAGTTGGAAAAGTGTCCCTCTATCTTTAGCTTGTAGCAGTGCTTGGCCTTTTTGATGCCCCTCTTCAGGTTTGCTCTGGATGTGCTGTAGGCTTGTGCATCTCCTGATCTGAAGGCAGTGTTGCGTGACTTCAACAGGAGTCGCACTTCCTTGTTCATCCAAGGCTTCTGATTTGGATATGTGGTGATCTGTTTCTGGGTTGTAACACTGTCAATGGTGATATTGATATGATCCAATACAGAGGAGGTGTAAGAGTCAATGTCTGTGTGAGCGCCACTGGTGGCTTGAGAAGCAAACATACTCCAGTCTGTGTGTAGAAACCTTTCCTGGAGTGTGGAATCTGCCCCCGCAGGCCACACCTTGATGGTCTTCACTGATGGCTTCACACGGTTGATGAGGGGTGCATATTTGGGGGTGAGGAACAAAGAAAGGTGATCTGACTGTCCCAGGTGGGGGAGGGGTGTCGCAGCGTAGGCTCCAGCCATGTTTGTGTAAACATGGTCTAAGGTTTTGTTTCCTCTGGTGTGACAGGAAACATGCTGGTGAAACTTGGGTAGCACTGACTTTAAGTTTGAGTGATTAAAGTCACCTGCAACAATAAAAGCCGCTTCCGGGTGATCAGTCTGTTGTTTACTGATGGCTGCGTGAAGTTCTTTCATAGCAAGCTTGGCATCAGCATCCGGGGAAATATAGGCTGCAGTTATAATGGTGGAGGTGAACTCCCGCGGTAGATAAAACTCAAGGTTAGCTGAACAATGACTCCCAACAATAGTAGAGTTTGTGCACCAAGCTTTGTTAATGTAAATGCACAATCCACCACCTCTGGTCTTACCGGAGCCATCTAATGTTCTATCCGCCCGGAGTGTGTGGCGTCCCGCTAGCTCAATAGCGGTGTCCGGTATTCCGCTGTTTAACCAGGTTTCCGTGAAGATTAGGACGTTACAGTTCAAAAGTTTCTTGCTGTGTGTGATGCTGAGTCGAATCTCCTCCATTTTGTTCACTAGCGACCGTACATTGGCAAGGAAAATGCTGGGTAAAGAGAGCCGGTGTGGTGTTAGCCTTAGCTTAGCTCTTAGTCCTCCGCGCTTCCCCCACCTTTGTTTACGATCTCGACGCCGCCTGCGAGCACTTCCGCCCGGCCGGGTAGGGTGCATAGCCTCGGGTGTCCTAGCGATCTCAGGAAGGAGTCGAAGATTGTCCATAAAAGTGTCGGAAATTCGCAAACCGATATCCAAAAGCTCACAACGGGTGTACGATGTAAAGGCACAACTGTTCTGCACGAACAGACCCGAGATGAGTAAGAAAAATACCGCAAAATTGCAAAATCTGGAGAGACCCAGAGCCTCGCGATGTACTCGCGCCGCCATCTTGGGAATAATAACACAATAACCATAACGTTTTGTTCATTATAAACGTGGGATTATTAATTATATTGAGAACGTCGTAAATAGAAAACATGCATGTACCCTGAATGTAAACATTAGCCACATACATTGTGAAGCGTGCTAGCGATTTGCAAAGATTAATATAAAGATTAATATAAAGGTTAATTAAACGTTACACTCACTTCTTCTGGAGGTTCAGCAGGAACACGAATAGTTGGTACCGATCCTTTTTTCAGGAGCAGCTTCTTAGCAAAACCAGCTTTATACTGAACTTCATTTATAAAGCAGTCTGGTGAAAAATGATTCGCGGTTCGGACTTAGGAACATCAAAATGACTGCTGTGTTCATTATTGCACCCGAGAACAGAACACCACAATCGCTTAGACGCCATTCTGCTCATAGACAGCTCCAGCGTATATCAACAATGACGCGCGGACTATGATTGACAGCTCGCTCACGAGCAAGGGCGGGTCTGTGTTGAAACACTGCTGTCAATCAACCATCGTGGGAGGGGCGTCCGACCGCGTGGCGTCACACGGTCGAACGGCTTGATTTGAGACAGGGTAAAACAAATAAGGAGATTAAAAAAAAAACACTGGATGGATTTTTATCATTTTATGATGGTTGTGTACAGGCACTGCTAACACACATTTCAGTACAATCAACTTGTAAAAGTGCATGTACCATTATATGACCCCTTTAATCAAACTCCCGGCAAAGGGTCAATTGAGCATCCAAGGTTGGGCAAAGTTTAGAAATAACTGGGTCTAAAAAAATGACTGCAGTTAATGCCATATGCTGAACTTTTCACATGTTTCTTTAAATAGATTTTTAACCCTCTGGGGTCTGAGGGTGTTTTGGGGCCCCAGAGAAGTTTTGACATGCCCTGACATTTGTGCTTTTTTCAGTTGCTTATAAACATATAAATGGCTAAAGTCCAAAAACACTGTATTCAGCACAAACTGGGCTACAATAATATGTGAGCAGCATGTACGTACGTGATTGTTTTTTTGAGAAAACAACGTTTATGCGTGGTTTGAAAAAAACTAAAATTTTAAAGTAACTGAAATAAGGCCATAAAACACATACAGAACATTTGTTCACAAGACTTTTGAGAACTGGATCTTGTAGCCTAGAATATTTGCTTCAAAATGATCTGAAAATAATCTAACTCACTCATTCAGAGAAAACAATATATTGATTTAAATTTTCTAAGTCACTTTTTGAGTGGAAAGGCTCTATGCGAGAGGGCGTGACTCACACCTGAGAAGACAAAGGCCCACATAATGAGCTCCATAATGAGCCATTCAGTCAGGTGTGTGACAGAGAGAAGAGTTACAAGAAAGAATGTGAGGAAAAAAGAAATGTGTATACATATAACTATCACATAAAATAACTTGAGATTCACTTGTGAGTGCAGTTAAACAGTTTATTAGGAACAAACAAACAAATAAACAACAGAAGAGTCAAGACATCGTGGGTGCAATATCCAAAACAGTGGCAGGAAACTGGATCCCAGGAAAACAGGAGACAGCAGAAACTGCATGAGAAACACAAAACAGACGTGAGCAACACAATGAACGGACAAAGACAAAGCAAACATGGTGACCATACATACACTACCAGTCAAATTATTTAAACCGTAAGATTTGTAATGTTTTCAGCCCATTTATTTGATCCAAAGTACAGCAAAAACAGTACATTATATTTATTATAATATATAGGCCTACATATTACTATTCAAAATAAATAAAGCGTTCAATATAAATGCGTTCAACTTTGTCACAGCAACACATTATCGAATGCCAATAAGAAACATTACTTACTCGGTATAAAGTATCTCCTCCTCCGCGGCTCCAGCTGCGCTCGCGCTCTGTTTGTGAAGTAAACAAAGCTTTTTCCTCTCAGCGCATCTTCTGGGGGTAAATACAACTCTTTTTCCTCTCAGCGCGTTTCTGAGGTAAATACAAAGCTTATTCCTCACAGCGTGTTCTTCCAAAACGGAAAAGTATCCGAGATGAACACGTTGCTGCTTTGTTTACGGTGGTGTGGGCGTTTACATGCCGCGTGGCTCGTGTGGAGGTTTGTAATGACAATAGCGCGAGCAGCTCATGGGCGTGACCTAATTACAGATAATGAGACCAGACGGAAAAACTGGACATGTCCTTGATTTCATACGGATTACTTCATCACAGAATATTTGTTTTCGGTAAGACTTACTTCATTTAACAGTAGACATATCAAGCTTTTTATAGATATGTCTCATGTCTCTGTGTGAAGTATTTGCTGAGTTAGTTCATTTTAGTGACGTGTTTCAAAAAGCAGCTCGCGAAGACAGAGAAGACAGAGCGCACCCTGTTTGTTTTCTTTATTCTTCAAAAGCACAAAGTTTAGTTGTTGTTATGAGTTTATTCAAATAAAAGTAGACCCCTTACAGATTCAAATGGTGTATTGCTCTTATCTGTACGATCAAAAATGGCAGAGTAATTCAAGCTCATTTCGGACTTATCAGGAAAATCTGCCTCAAAACGCGTATACGCATTTGTCGACCCCAGGGGGTTAACTAACATTTTTGGGACTCGAAATGACCCGAACACAACCTGATGGTTAAGAGAAAACTCTGATTGGGGGATGTAAACTATTGACATCTTTCAACCTTACACATGAAAGCCAGTGGAAACCAGAAAAAAAAAAACGGAGCCTAAATAACCAGCGGGCCAGTATCACAGCGATTAAAATAAGATTAATTGTGCAGCCCTGATTAATTTTTGGTTACACTTTATATTAGGTGGCCTTAACTACTATGTACTTACGTCAGAAAATAAGTACAATGTACTTATTGTGTTCATTGTGTACTTATTGTGTATTGTGTACTTATTGTGTATTGCAAAACACTTTTGCTGCTGTTGAGCAGTAAAGAGATGGGTAAGGTGCTGTTGAGATATGGTATGGTAAGGTTAGGGACAGGTTTGGTGGTATGGCTAGGTTTAAGGGTGGGTTAAGGTGTAAGGGATGGGTCGACAGTGTAATTATAAATGTAATTAGGGAAATTAAATACAGATGTAAGTACATTATAGGTATTTTTAAAAATATAAGTACAATGTAAAAACATGTATGTACACAATAAGTGCGTTGTAACAAATTATTAATTTAAATGTAATTACATCATAGTTAAGGCCACCTAATATAAAGTGGGACCATTTTTTTTTTTTTGGTTTGAGAATTGTGGCACTTAAATGTTTCTCTAAATAAATATGTCAATACTGGCTGCAGCTCACTCTTCGTACTACAGTTTACAGTGCTGTTGTAAATATGGCAAGAGATTTGAAGTTTTGGATTAATTTGACTTTGATTTAATATTTGTAAAAAATATATATATTTTAGTCACAAATATTGCACTCCATCTTTTTGATCCACCTATACAGTTGTTAAAACAATGCTGCGTTCATTTGGTACACATGCATGATTAACTTAAAGACCTATCCTGAAAATTGTCAGTAAAATGTGTGTAACAGTACACCCCCATTAACTAGGTTAAACAATTGTTTTTATTAAATACAAGTGACGAGTCATTTGTATGTGTGTGTGTGTGGTAATCAACTTCATGCCAGAAATAATGTAGATTGAGTTTAATTTATATTTATCTGGATCTGTGAAAATACCTTAAAGGGATAGTTCACCCAAAAATGAAAATTAGCCAAAGATTTACTCACCCTCAGGGCATCCTAGGCGTGTCTGACATTCCTCTTTCAGACGAACACATTCAGAGTTATATTCGACATTGTCATGTCTGTTCCAATCTGTATAATTGCAGTAAATGGTGCCCCTGTTTCTGAATCCAAAAAAAAAAAGTATCCAACCATCACAAAACTTCTCCACACAGCTCCGGGGTGTTAATAAAGGACTTCTGAAGTGAAACAATGCGTTAGTTTAAGAAAAATGTTGATTCTTAAAACTTTATAAACTGAAATGTGCAGCTTCCTGTCTCTCAAGTAGGCGCATTCATGACAAGGCAGTCGAGCTTATGACTTAGACGCATCGTTTCGCTTCAGAAGTCCTTTGTTAACACCCCGGATCCGTGTGGAGTAATTTTGTGACAAACTCCGAATGTGTTCGTATGAAAGAGGAATGTCAGACACTCCTAGGATGCCCTGAGGGTGAGTAAATCTTTGGCTAATTATCATTTTTGGGTGAACTATCCCTTTAAAAGGCTGGTAAGATAATGTTTACAGTAAGTGTAATCCCCATTTTGTTTTCAGAAAACGCGAGGAGGAGAAGAAGAGAGGGGTTCTTACTAATCCTGTTAAAATGAAAGAAATCCAAAAGATGGTGAGTAGTGTACTTTGCTTGATTATTTTGTGGTATGTTTAGTGCTTTCAGAACTGAAACTGTTAACTTAATGTTAACTCACTTTAAAATGAATTGGTCTCATCTCATAGAAAGTTGCATTGGAAATGTAATTGCCAAATATAAATTTATCTAATTGCATTCCAAGGAATTCAAGAGTTAATGGTAGAGGTGTGCACAAATAGTCAAAATAGGGGCCGAGCGTATCCGTTGGTCGTCGTCTTCTTCTTTGTTGTCGTCGTCTTGAATGAAGTCCAAAATTTAAACATTGTGAGGTTTAGTTTTTTTCGCTATTTTAAATTGTTCAAAAAACCTACTTTTTCGAACTCGTCCTAGATGTTTTTTTTTTGTTTTTTTTCATCAAAATTGGCTCAGATCATCTTCAGCCCATGCTGACAAAAAGTTATGGAATTCAAGTAAATTCTTCTAACCGTTCTCGGATAACAGACGAATGAAGTCTACAAAAAGCATGCAAAAATGGATCTGAGGCTGTACCTCTGCAACGGTTTGGCGTATTGAGACCAAACTTGGTGTGTGTTATAAGAAGCATGACCTGAGACTACCTGCAGTGTTTCGGCGCTGTGCCACCTAGTGGTCAGGAGATATAAAAATGCATATTTTTGCTTATAACTTCTGAATGGTTTGGCCAATCACAAAACTAGTCTCTTTAGATTAGGTGCATCATGCAGAGTCGAATGATACCCAGTTTTCCCATGTCAGCCATTTTGGGTGTCAGACATTTTTCATTTTGAAGTAAATTGCTGTTTTATGAACGCATTGACGTATTGTTACGAATACGTCAAGCTCAGTTTGGCCGGACGGCCAGCTCTAGGAACGGTTCTGGTCGTCCCAAACGTCTTCCATTTAAGGATTATGGAGGCCACTGTGCTCTTAGGAACCTTAAGTGCAGCAGAAATTTTTTGTAACCTTGGCCAGATCTGTGCCTTGCCACAATTCTGTCTCTGAGCCTTCAGGCAGTTCCTTTGACCTCATGATTCTCATTTGCTCTGACATGCACTGTGAGCTGTAAGGTCTTATATAGACAGGTGTGTGGCTTTCCTAATCAAGTCCAATCAGTATAATCAAACACAGCTGGACTCAAATGAAGGTGTAGAACCATCTCAAGGATGATCAGAAGAAATGGACAGCACCTGAGTTAATGAGTGTCACAGCAAAGGGTCTGAATACTTAGGACCATGTGATATTTCAGTTTTTCTTTTTTTAATAAATCTGCAAAAATGTCAACAATTGTGTGTTTTTCTGTCAATATGGGGTGCTGTGTGTACATTGAGGGGAAAAAATGAACTTAAATGATTTTAGCAAGTGGCTGCAATATAACAAAGAGTGAAAAATTTAAGGGGGTCTGAATACTTTCCGTACCCACTGTATATATATATATATGTGTGTGTGTGTGTATGTATGTATGTATGTATATATAAATGTATATATAAATATATATATATATATATATATGTATATGTATATGTATAATACAGGTGCATCTCAATGAATTAGAGTGTCGTGGAATTTTACTTCGTTGTTTTTTTTGTTTCTGTTTTGGCGCCGCAGATGGCAGCCATGGTTTGTCGCTGCCTGGTACTTGTTCTTTTTTTGTTTGTTTGTCCTGTCTTAAGCAACTTTTTCCCGATCAGCTTTACTAGAAACGAACTCCTGGACATCAGAAACGGCACACCAAATAACTTTCTGCCTACATTTGAGCATTCAGACCTTTTACTGGACATTTTAACCGGAGGAGCTGCGTTCCTATACAAGCGCTCCAGGCGACGCAAGCGAGGGAAGCGCGCCGGCGCGCTCGTGAGACTCCGACAGCGCGGGTTTAGGACTCCGCTGCCGAGCATTCATCTGGCGAATCTCCGCTCCCTGGCAAATAAATCAGACGAACTACAACTCCTCACCCGCACAAACAAGGACTTTTTAAACTCCGCTGCGCTTTGCTTCACGGAAACCTGGCTGAACGGAGCCATTCCGGACAGCGCGCTTCATCTAACGGGCTTCCAGCTGTTCAGAGCAGACCGAGTCCTCGGGGAAAACGAGAGGCGGTGGATTATGTTTTTATATCAACGAAGGCTGGTGTACAGATGTGACAGTTTTAAAGAAGATGTGCTGCCCAAATTTGGAAGCTCTCTTTATTAACTGCAAGCCTTTTTATTCACCGCGGGAGTTTTCCTCGTTTATTCTGGTGAGTGTATACATTCCTCCTGACGCGCGCGTGAGCGCGGCGCTAGAACTGCTGGCCAATCAAATCACACACACAGAGCAGCGTTATCTGGACTCTTTCATCGTCATTCTCTGTGATTTTAATAAAGCTAATCTCACCCGTGAACTGCCTAAATATAGACAGCACATCACATGCCCCACCAGAGACAGAAATATACTGGACCACTGCTACACTGTCTAAAGGATGCATATCACTCTGTTCCCCGTGCAGCGCTGGGACTCTCTGATCACTGTTTGGTTCATCTCCTACCAGCCTACAGGCAGAAACTTAAATCTGCTAAGCCTGTAGTAAAAACTGTAAAGAGATGGACTTCTGAAGCAGAGCAGGTTTTACAGGCCTGCTTCGAACTTACTGATTGGAGTGTTTTTGAGGCTGCAGCTACTGATCTGGACGAGCTTACTGACACCGTGACGTCCTACATCAGTTTCTGTGAGGACATGTGTGTACCCACCAGGACTTATTTAACATTTAACAATGACAAACCTTGGTTCAGTGCAAAACTCAAACAGCTTCGCCAGGCCAAAGAGGACGCCTACAGGAGTGGGGACAAAGTCTTGTACAAACAGGCCAAATACACACTGAATAGGGAGATAAGAGTGGCAAAATTAAACTACTCTGGAAAGCTAAAAAAACAGCTTTCAAGCAATGACTCTACATCAGTGTGGAAAGGCCTGAAAGCCATCACCAGCTACAAGACCCCATCCCCCAGCACTGAGGCCAATCAACAACTGGCTGAAGACCTGAACGAGTTCTACTGTAGGTTTGAAAAGACTGGTCTGACCCCACACCCGCTCCGACCGTCTCACAGCACAGCCATCAACACCCTCCCCCTCCCTCCCCCCTACTGTTTCTCAGCCTGTACTCAAGATCTGTGAAGATGATGTATGCAAAGTCTTCAGAAGCAGAAGATAAGGAAAGCCAAAGGCCCAGACGGTGTCTCTCCAGCCTGCCTCAAAGCCTGTGCTGTCCAGCTATCATCCATCTTCACATTGATCTTCAACAGATCCTAGAGCTGTGTGAAGTCCCCTCCTGCTTCAAATGTTCCACCATCATCCCTGTACCCAAGAAACCAAAAATCACAGGACTTAATGACTACAGACCTGTTGCTTTAACATCAGTGGTCATGAAGTCATTTGAGAAACTGGTGTTGGCCCACCTGAAGGACATTACTGGACCCTTGCTGGACCCTCTACAGTTTGCTTACCGAGCAAACAGATCTGTGGATGATGCAGTTAATATGGGACTGCACTACATCCTGCAACATCTGGACAAACCAGGGACTTATGCAAGGATCTTGTTTGTGGACTTCAGCTCCGCTTTCAACACCATCATCCCACCATCAACAAACTGACTCAGCTCTCTGTACCCACCTCCATCTGTCAGTGGATCACCAGCTTCCTGACAGACAGGCAGCAGCTTGTGAGGCTGGGAAAACTCACATCCAGCACCCGCACCATCAGCACTGGAGCTCCTCAGGGCTGCGTTCTCTCCCCACTGCTCTTCTCCCTCTACACAAATGACTGCACCTCTAAAGACCCCTCTGTCAAACTCCTGAAGTTTGCGGGCGACACTACAGTCATCGGCCTCATCCAGGACGGCGACGAGTCTGCTTACAGACAGGAGGTTGAGCAGCTGGCTGTCTGGTGCAGTCACAACAACCTGGAGCTGAACACGCTCAAAACTGTGGAGATGATAGTGGACTTCAGGAGGAACCCCCCTCCTCTCCCCCACTCACCATCATGAACAGCACTGGCTGCAGTGGAGTCATTCAGGTTCCTGGGCACAACCATCTCTCAGGACCTGAAGTGGGACATTCACATTGACTCCATTGTGAAAAAGGCCCAGCAGAGGTTGTACTTCCTTCGTCAGCTGAAAAAGTTCAACCTGCCACAGGAGCTGCTGAAACAGTTTTATTCAGCTGTTATTGAGTCGGTTCTGTGCTCCTCCATAACTGTCTGGTTTGGGTCAGCCAGCAAATCAGATATAAGACTTCAACGGACTGTTAGGACAGCAGAAAAGATAATTGGTGTGCACCTGCCCAGCCTTCAGGACTTGTACAACTCCAGAGTGAAGAAACGGGCAGGTAACATCATCAAAGACCCCTCTCACCCCGGACACAACCTGTTTGCACTTCTCCCTTCAGGCAGACGCTACAGATCTCTGTGCACTAGAACATCTAGGCATAAAAACAGTTTTTCCCCCCATGCCATCTCCAGCTTAAATAGCTAACACATGGATCATTACCTGTGTTCTGTAATTCATTCTCCATCTTTAATTATTGCCTCTTTCTCAAGTATTATGTAAATACACATACATATCTGTTTATTTATACAGCTGTATATAGAGCAAATAATCCACAAATCTGTAATAAATCTACTGTTCCAGATTCATACTTTATTATTATTATTATTATTATTATTATTATTATTATTATTATCATCATCATCATCCATGGTTACATCTTACTATTTAAATGTTTTTTTCTGTTCTCATGTCAGATGTGTATGTATGTATGTATGTATGTACAGTGAGGAAAATAAGTATTTGAACACCCTGCTATTTTGCAAGTTCTCCCACTTAGAAATCATGGAGGGGTCTGAAATTGTCATCGTAGGTGCATGTCCGCTGTGAGAGACATAATCTAAAAAAAAAAATCCAGAAATCACAATGTATGATTTTTTAACTATTTATTTGTATGATATAGCTGCAAATAAGTATTTGAACACTTGAGAAAATCAATGTTAATATTTGGTACAGTAGCCTTTGTTTGCAATTACAGAGGTCAAACGTTTCCTGTAGTTTTTCACCAGGTTTGCACAAACTGCAGGAGGGATTTTGGCCCACTCCTCCACACAGATCTTCTCTAGATCATGCAGGTTTCTGGCCTGTCGCTGAGAAACACGGAGTTTGAGCTCCCTCCAAAGATTCTCTATTGGGTTTAGGTCTGGAGACTGGCTAGGCCACGCCAGAACCTTGATATGCTTCTTACAGAGCCACTCCTTGGTTATCCTGGCTGTGTGCTTCGGGTCATTGTCATGTTGGAAGACCCAGCCTCGACCCATCTTCAATGCTCTAACTGAGGGAAGGAGGTTGTTCCCCAAAATCTCGCAATACATGGCCCCGGTCATCCTCTCCTTAATACAGTGCAGTCGCCCTTGTCCCATGTGCAGAAAAACACCCTCAAAGCATGATGCTACCACCCCCATGCTGCACAGTAGGGATGGTGTTCTTGGGATGGTACTCATCATTCTTCTTCCTCCAAACACGTTTAGTGGAATTATGACCAAAAAGTTCTATTTTGGTCTCATCTGACCACATGACTTTCTCCCATGACTCCTCTGGATCATCCAAATGGTCATTGGCAAACTTAAGTCGGGCCTGGACATGTGCTGGTTTAAGCAGGGGAACCTTCCGTGCCATGCATGATTTCAAACCATGACGTCTTAGTGTATTACCAACAGTAACCTTGGAAACGGTGGTCCCAGCTCTTTTCAGGTCATTGACCAGCTCCTCCCGTGTAGTTCTGGGCTGATTTCTCACCTTTCTTAGGATCATTGAGACCCCACGAGGTGAGATCTTGCATGGAGCCCCAGTCCGAGGGAGATTGACAGTCATGTTTAGCTTCTTCCACTTTCTAATGATTGCTCCAACAGTGGACCTTTTTTCACCAAGCTGCTTGGCAATTTCCCCGTAGCCCTTTCCAGCCTTGTGGAGGTGTACAATTTTGTCTCTAGTGTCTTTGGAAAGCTCTTTGGTCTTGGCCATGTTAGTAGTTGGATTCTTACTGATTGTATGGGGTGGACAGGTGTCTTTATGCAGCTATCGACCTCAAACAGGTGCATCTAAGTTAAGATAATAAATGGAGTGGAGGTGGACATTTTAAAGGCAGACTAACAGGTCTTTGAGGGTCAGAATTCTAGCTGATAGACAGGTGTTCAAATACTTATTTGCAGCTGTATCATACAAATAAATAGTTAAAAAATCATACATTGTGATTTCTGGATTTTTTTTTTTAGATTATGTCTCTCACAGTGGACATGCACCTACGATGACAATTTCAGACCCCTCCATGATTTCTAAGTGGGAGAACTTGCAAAATAGCAGGGTGTTCAAATACTTATTTTCCTCACTGTATGTATGTATGTATGTATGTATGTATGTACCAGGAGCACCCTAAAACCACAACAAATTCCTCGTGTGTTTGCGCACACCTGGCGAATAAAGCTAATTCTGATTCTGAAAGGTTCATTTATTTCAGTAATTCAACTCAAATAAATAAATTCATTGCACACAGACTGAAGTAGTTTAAGTCTTTGGTTCTTTTAATTGTGATGATTTTTGGCTCACATTTAACAAAAACCCACCAATTCACTATCTCAACAAATTAGAATACTTCATAAGACCAATAAAAAAAACATTTTTAGTGAATTGTTGGCCTTCTGGAAAATGTTCATTTACTGTATGTACTCAATACTTGGTAGGGGCTCCTTTTGCTTTAATTACTGCCTTAATTCGGCGTGACATGGAGGTGATCAGTTTGTGCTGTTTTTGCACTGCTGAGGTGGTATGGAAGCCCAGGTTTCTTTGACAGTGGCCTTCAGCTCATCTGCATTTTTTGGTCACTTGTTTCTCATTTTCCTCTTGACAATACCCCATAAAGGTCTGGTGAGTTTGCTGGCCAGTCAAGCACACGAACACCATGGTCATTTAAACAACTTTTGGTGCTTTTGGCAGTGTGGGCAAGTGACAAATCCTGCTGGAAAATGAAATCAGCATCGTTAAAAAGCTGGTCAGAAGCATGAAGTGCTCCAAAATTTCTTGGTAAACGGGTGCAGTGACTTTGGTTTTCAAAAAACACAATGGACCAACACCAGCAGATGACATTGCACCCCAAATCGTCACAGACTGTGGAAACTTAAAACTGGACTTCAAGCAACTTGTGCTATGAGCTTCTCCACCCTTCCTCCAGACTCTAGGGCCTTGGTTTCCAAATTAAATGCAAAACTTGCTCTCATCTGAAAAGAGGACTTTGGACCACTGGGCAACAGTCCAATCCTTCTTCTCCTTAGCCCAGGTAAGACGCCTCTGACGTCTGTGGTTCAGGAGCAGTGAAGGAAATAACGGCGTTTCTAATTCTAATTTCTGATTTCATCTGAAGACCAGCAAATACTGAAACAATCTGCTGCACTTGACCCTGGAAACCCGACAGGTTTATCATGACTTTTTTTTTTTTTTTTTGTAAAATAAAATAAACCTGACTTTGAGATTAAAAAAAATAGAAACAAAAAATATGTAAATATATTGGTAACACTTTACAATAAGTTGTCATTTGTTGTATTAACTAACATGAACAAACAATGAACAATGCATTTATTACACTATTTATTAATCTTTGTTAATGTTAGTTAATGAAAATTCAGTTGTTCATTGTTTATTCATATTACTTCACAGTGCATTAACTAATGTTAACAAACACAACTTGTGATTTTAATAATGCATTAGTAAATGCTGAAATTAACATTAAGATTAATACATGCTGTCGAATTAATGTTCATACTTCATATTTACTAATGTTGTTAACTTATGAACCTTGTTCTAAAGTGTTACCAATATATTTTATGATACGCTGATGACTTTTTTGAGGGAAAATATCAGTTATTTAACTTATTAATTAGCCTTTGTATAAATGGCAATGTTACGGAATATGCTGGAAATGTATACTTATTTGTTGTAATTACATGCAATGGTTTGACTAATTTAATAAAAATGTGTGTCAAGTCAGACCTATAAATCTTACAATAAAAACGCATGCACATTAATCAGTCTAGCTTCGCGGTCTATCTCTTTCTCATTCAGATGCACATCTTGCCGCATTGTTTCTCTCTAAATGGATCCAGATACAATTTTGTTGCCCATTCTCAATAGGAAAGTGGCCAAGCAACATCGCTAGGCAACATTGCTCATAAAGTTGCCCCGTGTATCATCAGCTTTATAACCTCATTATTTCTCACTAATAATCTAACTGAAGCAGCACATGCCCTTGATATGAATTCTAAAAGTGACGTATGTTTAACTGTCAACTTGAGCTATGAATCTGTGGCGGGCGGAAGTAGTTTGAGACAAGTAGCACAAAAGTTTTATAAGGCACTTATAAAAGTTGTTTCCTAAAAGTTGTTTCCTGTTTAATTATACACGTTCTGTCGAACTGTTGTATAAATGCAATATCACTCTCATACTCGAGCGATACTGGCTCTATATCAGCGGCTGTGATTAGGCCTCTGGCACTCGGATGCATAGAGCCGGTATCGCTCTCGTGCTCGAGTGATATTGCTCATATATATGGGTAGTTGACAAATAGGCAGAAAAAAAATACTTTTTTGAAAAAGAAATGCATATATTTATGAACAGGGTTCCCACGGGTCCTTGAAATCCTTGAAAGTTTGTGAATCTGATTAAAAATTTTCAAGGCCCTGGAAGGTTTTTGAAAATAAACAAACGTAGATACAGGTCCTTGAAAGTTCCATATTATTTCCTCCAGTCCGCTAATGTGTTATTTCGCCAACACTTTATGCATACTAGCTTGCTTGATTTACGTTGCACATTTATGTGTTACATTAAGTGTTTCCCATGTGAGGTACTTTGTGTTGTTCGTTGCCATGACGTTCACACACACACGAAACTACTAAGATGGTACCTTAATGTTTCACAGACACACTGTGAAACATTGCAAAAATAGGCTGAAACCGCTGAAACGTGATGTCTGGAAAATGCAAGTTTCAAGATATTTGGCTCACCAAAGAAGATTTCTCATAGATTACAAAGAATGGCTTGCCAGAGATCCAAAGGGTGTAATGTTGAATTGCTTTGCTTGTTAAGATAATGTAAAGCCATGAGGCAAGAAAAACTTAAAAGCATATTCATATCTTAAAACTTCTGGTTACATGAGCCTAAGCTCTTTTCAATAAAATCCATACAAAAGTTAATATCAGATCATTTTAGAATGCAGTATAGTATGTACCAAATATTATTAAATTTTATGCAAAACAGAAATACGACAAATATTAGATGTCTGTCATATGGCCAAAAATAAATGCAAAAAAAATAAATAAATAGCTTTTTTTGCATAACTGTGTTTGACACATGAAAAATGTAACAATGTATCTTACAAGGTGAGGCGATGTAACCTTTGCTCTCACTTGAAATGTGTCCCCACATTAAGTCCTTGAATTTGAGGGTATTGGACCTGGAAAGTCCTTGAAAGGTCCTTGAATTTGAAGTTAACCAAGGTGTGGGAACCCTGTATGAAGTGTGAAGTCTGATCTTTGAGAAAATATAAAGGGTCACGGTCCCACTTTATGTTAGGTGACCTTAACTACTATGTACTTACATTTAAATTAATTATTTGGTACAGTGCACTTATTGTGTACATACATGTTTTTACATTGTACTTATATTTTAAAAAAATACCTATTATTTACACCTTAACCCACCCTTAAACCTACCCATATCACCAAACCTGCCTCTAACCTTACCCATATCCCACCTCAATAGCAGAAGTGTTTTGCAATACAGTATGAACACAATAAGTACATTGTACTTATTTTTTGATGCAAGTACATAGTAGTTAAGGCCACCTAATATAAATTCCAATTCTTTCACTGCTTTTTTTAACATTTAAACTGAACTGTACCATAAATTCGTCCTATGGTGTGACAGAGCAAAAAAAAAAACTTAATACATAATCATGATAGAGATTTATCTTCATTGTTAGACACTTATTTTATAATAAATTATAATTAAAATCATTTGTCTTGGACAATTTCAAGACAAATTTTGACAAGACAAACTTTGCTGTCATCTGTTCAAAACTAGGGGTCGACCGATATGTGTTTTTCAGGGCCGATGCCGATACCGATTATTACAGACCACGTGGACCGATAACCGATATTTTTTAACCGATATATTATATCTGATGTAAAAATGAAAATTAATGTCAAAGTTAAGAATAACAAGGGCTCTGACAAAAACTGCCTTCCCTGGTGTTGATTGCACTTCTTACTCTTGTCATCCTCCATGCATCCCTCTACAATAAGGGTAATATAAAGAGAGAGTTAAAAGTGGGGCCACTGCATGCTTCATGATTAAGCCTATGAATACTGTACTACAGCTAAACAGCTTGGGGAAATGTACGTATTTGGCTTCAATAATTTACATGTTAGAAATGTATGTGTAATAGCATAACCTCTCATAATTATAATATAATAAGTGAAAATTAAATTGTCTTCATAGATCCATTGTAGAAATTGTGAAGACTGCAACTATTTTAATTAAACTATAACACTAATAGCCTGTTATAGGCACACTTGGTTCAATAGCCTGTTGAAATGTCACAATTTATGTCGTCCTAATCTTGGCCTATGTGACAGTAATTTCGATTAGTTTTAATTTACAGTGCAGTGCAAATGAAGCCATACAGCATTAATTTCAGTTATCTTTTAATCAAATGGGTGTTAAACTCAATTTTTTGGCAAACAAATGGGTTTACCATTAAAATTAAAACATGGAACAAATAGCGTATTGTGTGATTTATTCTTTTAAACAAAAGTTGTTGTAGTAGTATTAGTAGATAAACCGAACTTTTATTTTGACGGGTTGCCATGAGGACCTCTTAAGTTTCTGTATAGCCTATGTATATGATATGACGATCGTTTTACTCAAATGAAACGGTCAAATGCTCATGAAGCAACTCTCAGAGCAGTTCTGGGGATGTTGTTCATGTGTTTATATCCTCATTTAGTGAGACGGCAGATGCTGAAAACACCGCGAGCGTCGCGCACTTCAGTGTGTGTGTGTGTGTGTGTGTGTGTGTGTATAATCAAAACCGCGCGTCTGTGCCATTCACATATACAGAGACACGCAGAATTCATATTTAAATAAGTCTTTTTGCAGCTTAATATTTACAGATACTAGTCCATACCGCGAGTCGATTTAAGTGTACTGACCTACTTTTGATTAATTCATCCAAACTTTGACGGACTCCGTGACTCCGCGTTATACAGTAAATTCCCTTTATATGACTGGATTCCGCGATTCCGTCTGCGTTTTCCCCATCGCGGAAACCACAAATAGATAATATTGAGGTGTTTTGTAACTTCAGTGTAGTAGATTGTGATTTATTGCAACTTGAGCAACGTCTGCTGCTGCCTTTGAGAGACAACTGATGCGTGATCACTGAAACTGTAACAAGCGCTTTCAGTGTGAGAGTGCCTTGGTCTTCCACATTGATTGGTCAGACTCCTGACTCCCAACAAATCAGATGCGCGGTGGGCGGAGACTGCTCTAGGACACAGAGTGGTGAGTTCTGACAGGCTGCATCAGAGCCAAATAGCGCGTTTCAAAATTAAATTAATTTTATCGGCACATCGGTTTTGAAAATGACCGATACCGATAATCAGAAAAATGCTTAATATCGGCGCCGATAACCGGCCAGACCGATAATCGGTCGACCTCTATTCAAAACTGCTGAAAATTATACCATTTTAAGTTGAGTGATATTTTTTTATCTCCCCTATTGCAATACTCAACTGTTGTTTTAAGATTTTTGAGAGAAAAACAAATATGTATGTAGTGTGTAGGACTCGCGTCATCTAAGACTTTGTGATTTTGGGTCACACGTCACTCAAGGTGCGGTTGTGAGTATATCAGATGACCAATTCCCACCTCAGTTAGTTTAGTGCACCAGTCAGAGACTGGTAATTTGGCAATGTGGGCGTGTTTCCCACAAGCTGTTCAATAATTTGAATCGCATACATTGGAGGGAGCTGGTTAACTGATTTATCTGAAAGATTGGTGGTTTAGCTAGCTAGTAGAGCCTTGGATCATCAACACAAAGAAGACACAATTGTAATAAGATAAATGAAATTTATTAACAATAGATATGCAAGAGTAAATACAACAACTAGTGATGATACCAATAAGTGAATATGCACTGCTAATAGAGAATAATAGACAACTAAATATGAAGGAAGATATGAATCGCAGAAACAAATAAATGGAATGAACATAGAATGGCTGAATGCAATGCTGTTGAGCTGAATGTAGCAATGGAATAGATTTCTATGGAAATGTTGCTTATGGGAACCACTTAATGGCTCTGGTGGAATTAATGATATATAACTGCTTATTTATCTCTGAACAAATAATATAGCTATTATTCGTAATGCTATCTAAACAGGTTAGAGAAACATAGGCTGCCAAGGTCTTTAGGAAAGAGGTTTGGTAAGTTTATAATTACATTCCACAGGCGGGTGATCAGTCCGACGGTAGAGACGTCTTCCACTGGTGATGCAGCCTGCGTACAGTGGGGAGGGCACTGGGTTACGTTCCGGTAGCCGTTAATGCTGACCTGGAGGATGCTGAACTTCTGTTGTGCCATAAAGGGTCCTTAGAGCATGGACCGGGCAGCTAGGTCAGATGGGTCTTCACGGGGTCCTTTGCAGCCTGGCTGCGTCGTTGAGGAGCCGTGGGTTTCAAGCAGTGTCTGCCACTGCGTAGGTCCTGTGTGGACTGGGTTGTTCTGCTTTCGGAGCGGCAAGAGTCAGACGGGGTCCGTCACTGCTGGGTCCTTTGCAACTGAAGGGTAGCCAAATCCGATAAGGAAGGTTTGCTCAGGGGCTGAGTTAAACCTTAGCTGTCTTGAAATCTCTTTCCTCGTTAGGCCAGAGACTCAGAACATCGTATCTGCTACTGTCTCTCTGGATGTATCAGAGACTCAGAACTTTGGTGTTTCTGTTAGTGTCTCTCTAGATGAAAGACTCAGAAACAGGGAATTGTTCCTGTTGCTGCCTTCCCGGTAACAGGACTCAGACTCAGAACAAGGAGTGTCTTTTGGGAAGGTACCTTTTATCTCTTTTTGATGAGGAGGAGATTGGAATCTGGCGCCTCTCCGTTCCAGGAATGTGATTGGCCGCTTGTGTCCAAGGTGGCCATGATGTTGCCCGCCCTAGTGTGGAACTCATTTGCATACAGTGGAGTACAAAGATAAACAGTGTCTTTAACATTTCACCCATGCAATATTTCTTTACCAAACCTCTTTCAAACTATTATCAGCATCATAAGGAGCAAAAAGAGTCCAAACATGATAGGAAACTGTTGAACTATCACTTATTCATACCATAATATGTTAATAGGCCTGCTTCCGTGAACTGTTGTGTTAACAGTCAATGGCCATCAACATAAACTGTACTTCATCTGAGGATGAAGTGAATTCCTTGAAGTTTGCATCCATTTAAGGTCTCCAAACATGGTTATGACTGGATTTGGATAGATCTGTGTGGCCTTTCTTTGTTTCAGCCACTGCTGTTGCATCCAGAGATCTGGAGGAATTTTTACGGTAGTCATTTCCTAAACCTTAGGATTGGGTGTGATGGTGTGGGTCAACCCGTAGTCCAATGAGAAGTCCTCTCTTAGGTGGTCGTGGATGCAGAAGGTCTCCCTTCCTGTCCTGTTGGAGGTGTCTGGCAGTTGTCTTGGCATCTTATCTGATGGTTCTGAACAACTTTTTGTGTTCCTCCACCACGATCCAATCACAGTGGGGCACATCTCCCTCCACGGCAGCAGTTAGAGAGGGGCCCTGCCATAAACTGGTCCTTGGAATGCCAGTTTGACTGTTGTTCACTACATGTGGTTCTTTTACGTGCGTCACACCATAGGACATCGTCACACTAGAGGACAGAAACGGTACTTATTAAATTATTTCTATTTAATTTTGAACGTCAAAGGATAAAAAAAGTTTAACTTTTGATACAAACAATATCAACATGTTTTTTTAAATGAAACAAACAAAAAATCATCAACAAAAATTCAGTCTCTTATTTAATTATTTTAAAATGGTTTTTAAAGAGACCTTGTCCTCTGGTGTGACATCTTTGTCCTGTGGTGTGACAGATATTTTGTGTCACACCATAGTACATTTCAGCCTTTTTCTGTCAATTAATGACCTTGCTATTCAAAGCTAACCTGTCATTAGCAGTAAGCAAGACACATTTGCATAATTTTCCATGATTATGTAGTTTAACATGAAGTTTTGATTTTGATTTGAACAGTTGAACAGCATATGTCATGGGGTTGTCAATCAGGATATGGTGTCGGACCATAGGACATGGTTTTCAAAGATAAAATGTATCAAGTTTCTACGCTTTCAGAACTATATGGATGAAAAAAATGATTGCCATTTACTAAAATAGACACTTTGTTTATTAACATTTTTATGCTTTTATTTTTCATTTATAAACAGTGTTGGGCTAGTTACTCAAAGAATGTAATATATTATTCATTACTAGTTACTCCTTTCAAAAGTAATATTGTTACTTTACTTATTACTTTCTGGCAACTGTAATTAGTTACACTACTAGTTACATTACTTTTTCTTCACGCCCCACATAAGTTGTAACTGTGTATCTTCCAGATAAAATTCTTGTAGATGTTATTAACAACATATTTCTGCCTCATCATTTGACCAAAATCCACATTGGATCGCAGTCAGAAGTTATTACAAACACTCAATAGTGATTGATAGTGGCATTCAAGTAGAAGTGTTGTTAATTGTCATGTGTGAAGTAATTTTTCCGTTACCCATATGCGATTAAATTTCGAAAAGTATTTTATCACATGAGTTTGTAAGAAACTGTTTAATTTTCCAAAAATATTTTTAATTATATTAATATAATGTACCACATACTGATCAGAGGGATGTAATGCCAGAGTAAAATAAAGCCACAACTTACACAACAGATTTTTTTCCTGACAAACTCAATATAATTCAATATTTCTATCTGCTGAATGTAAGCTTCCCTGTCGATACTCCACTCGTACTGCGTCTTGATAAAGACGCATATGGGAAAAAGCCTTTTTTCTCCTGAACTGAAGTTTTATTCAATCACGCAGTGAAACTGCACGACTATTGGTTCGTGCATTGTGTAAAAAACGAACCAATGTGTCGGCAGCGGAGCTGCACGAGCCTATGGCGACGAAGCCCGCCAAAGCCCGCCAGAATGGGCGGGGCATCTGGCTATATAAGCGGCCGCTTCGCCATAGGATCCTCAGATTTCTTCTCCTTCAGCGACGACGACTTCGCCTTGCTGATCCTAGAAGCCTGCTCGCCGTAGACAAGCATCGCAGCTGGGCCCAGCGGCCTCGAACTGCTCGGCTGACTCGCCTTTTACTCCGCACTCCAGCATCGCGGCAGTTCCGGTCCTGTTCGCTGCCGCCATCCGGTGAGAACTCGCGCGTTCTAAAAAAAGCAAATCGGTGTCTCGCCTCTCTGCGCTCGCGGATAGCTTTCTTTTCAGAGAGTGACTCCGCCCCTCGCGCCCTCCCGTTTTCTTCCTCCCAGGGACCTGTGAGGAAAAAACAGTGGGGCAGAGAAGCTCAGCGCCCGGCTGAGAGCGAGCTCACGTCGTCTCGCTCTCGCCACACAGAGAGGTTTCACCCGTCCTTTTTTCCCAACCTGACCAAGTGCGAGCGATCTGGTCTCGTTCGGGGGAAGTGACGAAGAGCTGGCCGATGACAGCATGTCATTGGCAGCTTCGGACGATGAGGAGCTGTCGGGCTCAGTGGCTGACCCCGCCCCCCCGCGTTCGTCCGCGCCCAGCGCCGCCAAAGCCGGGATGGATACCGAACTTTTCCGTGTCCTCTCAAAGGCGGTTGAAGAGCTGGGATTGGAGTGGTCTCCACCTGAGGAGCCATCTCGCAGCCGTCTCGACGAGTGGTTCCTGCCGGAGCGCCGTCAGGCCCCTCCCCAGCGACCCTCGCCGTTCTTCCCTGAAGTTCACGACGAGCTCACGAGATCTTGGCGCGCCCCCTACTCTGCTCGCCTCTGTACTTCCGCTTCATACGCCCTCACTACAGTTGACGGCGCTGAAAAATAGGAGTATGAGAGGATGCCTCAACTAGATGAATCAGTGGCTGCTCACCTCTGCCCACCCACTGCCATCGGTTGGAAAGCAAAAGCCGCCCACCCGTCCAAGCCATGCAGGACCACTTCAGCGCTCGCTGGACGCTCCTACGCTTCAGCTGGACAGGCAGCTTCAGAACTTCATTCAATGGCGGTTCTACAGGTCTATCAGGCCAAACTCCTCTCTGCCATGGACGAGTCTGAGCCTGATCCTGCGATTCTCAGGGAGCTGAGAAGTGCAACAGACCTGGCACTGCGCGCCACCAAGACCACCGCCCAGGCGATAGGAAGGTCCATGGCCAGCCTAGTGGTGCTCGAGCGCCACCTGTGGCTCACGTTGACGGAGATCAAGGACGCGGACAAGGTCCCCTTCCTTGATGCCCCGATTTCCCCCAACGGCCTCTTTGGACCTGCGGTGGAAGGATTTGCTGAGCGCTTCACAGAGGCACAGAAGGCGTCACAGGCCATGCGACACTTCCTGCCAAAGCGCTCCAGCTCCGCAGCTGCTTCGAGTCTCCCCAAAATCTGCGCCGACTCAGCAGCCAGCAAATCCTGCACCTGCCGTTCCCGCCCCTCAGTCTGCCAAGACTCAGCAGACGCGAGGACGTTCCCGCTCGGCCAGACGCCACCCCTTTCATAAGCGCCAGGGCCCCCGACCCAGGATAGCGTTGGACCCTGCGCCTCCGGCGTCTTCCTGATCTACAGGGCAGGAAGAGGAGAGGGCCAAGTCCCACCACGGCCGGACTGCCCACCAAGCAGCCTCTCTTAAACCTCTTTTCACCCCGTTCATTTCCGGGTGCAGAGGGAAGTGTGTTTGTTGCAAATACAGGGCCCGTACAAGCGCCCAAGCAACCATCCGCTGTGATAGTGGAAAAAATAAAACAAACATTTTCAAAAAGAGAGCAGATTTCCTCTTCTGCCACTCACGAGTGCCCTGCCTCCGTGCAGTCAGTCACTCGAGTTTATCCAACCCCTTGCCACGCGGGCCGAGGCCTAGCAGGCCATCCCCGGAGTGTCAGAATGGGTTATGGGGATAATAACACGAGGTTATTCACTCCAATTCGCTCAGACCCCCGCGCTTCGGCGGCGTGGTCTCCACCTCAGTACAGGGCAAGAACGCTCGCGTTCTGCGCTCAGAGGTGATGACACTGTTGGGAAAAGGAGCCATAGAAAGGGTTCCTCCAGCTCAGAGCGAATCAGGCTTTTACAGCCGTTACTTCCTCGTCCCCAAAAAGGATGGAGGCCTCCGGCCCATCCTCGATCTCAGACGCCTGAATCATGCCCTCATGAAGAGGCCATTCAGGATGATCACACTGAAACAGATCCTCTCGCAGATTCGCACAGGGGACTGGTTCTGTTCTCTGGACCTGAAAGACGCATACTTTCACATCCAGATAGCCCCCTATCACAGACGATTCTTGAGATTCGCCTTCGAGGGAGTGGCTTATCAGTACACGGTCCTCCCCTTTGGACTGTCTCTGGCCCCCTGCACTTTTACGAAGTGCATGGTCGTGGCTCTTTCCCCTCTGCGACAGATGGGAATCCGCATTCTCAACTACCTCGACGACTGGCTCATTCTGGCCCAGTCAGAAGTGGAGTTACTCACACAGGACCCTCCTCCTCAGCCACTTAAAGTGCCTGGGGCTCAGGGTCAATTTCGCCAAGAGTGCACTGTCCCCTAGACAACGAGTATCATTCCTGGGAACAGTTCTGGACTCGGCTCAGATGAGAGCGGTGGTAGCGTTTCAGAGAATGCTGGGCCTCATGGCCACAGCATCACCAGTGTTACAGCTGGGCCTGCTTCGCATGCGGCCCCTCCAACGCTGGTTGAAACCATGGGTTCCACCCCACGCATGGCGTCACGGATGCCTGCATATCAGGGTGAGCCAGGCCTGTGTGACAGCCCTGGCCCCCTGGAAGAACCCACGATGGATGGAGAAGGGCGTGGCTATGAGAATGGTCTGCAACAGGAAGGTTGTCACGACAGACGCCTCCAACACAGGTTGGGGGGCGCTGTGCGAAGGCAAACCGACCTTTGGCCATTGGTCGGAAGCGGAGAACGCCTCCACATCAACTGCTTGGAAGTGCTAGCAGTATGTCGAGCCTGCCGGTTTTTTCTGCCAGACTTAATAGGACACCATGTGCTGATTCGCTCAGACAACATGTCCGTGGTGTTCTATATAAATCACCAAGGAGGTCTCTCCTCGAAGCGCCTCTTCATTCTCGTAGAGCGCCTTCTGGAGTGGGCTCAGTGCAATTTGTGCTCGCTGAGGGCAGCACACTTGCCGGGCAAATTGAACCAAGGAGCGGATATGTTATCTCGGAGCAATGTCCCCTCAGAAGAGTGGATGCTCCATCCGCGGATGGTTCAGATGATCTGGAAGATCTTTGGCAAGGCAAAAGTAGATCTTTTCGCCTCCAAAGACAGCTCTCACTGCCCAATTTATTATTCGAAGGTCAGGGACGCGTTGGCCCACGATTGGCCCGACCTCCTCCTTTACGCATTCCCTCCGATCGCCCTGATCCCTCAGGTCATCAGGCGGATCAAGGAACAAGGACACAAGGTTCTATTGGTAGCTCCCTTGTGGGAAAACCAACCTTGGTTGTCAGAGCTGGTTCAGCTGCTCACAGCAGCCCCCTGACCCGTGCCCCTGAGACGGGATCTCCTCTCTCAGGCGAACGGAACAATATGGCACCCTCGGCCCGAGCTGTGGGCTCTCCACCTGTGGCCGCTCGACGGGAGCCTACCAGCCTCCCAGAGCGAGTGTTAAACACCATTTCTGAGGCTAGAGCCCCGTCCACGAGACTCCTCTATGCCTTTAAGTGGGCTGTTTTCTCCACTTGGTGCCTAGACCGCGGTGAAAACCTGTCTACCTCCGAGTTGGCGGTGGTTCTGTCCTTCCTGCAGGAGCTGCTGGATAAAGGACGTTCTCCCTCCACACTCAAGATGTTCGTAGCGGCTATAGCGGCCTTTCATGCCCCTATAGCAGGCCAATCGGCAGAGACAACTCAGTTGTCCGTTTTCTGAAGGGAGCCAAGAGGCTGAATCCGCCTCGGCCCCTCACCGTCCCTACATGGGACCTGCCCACTGTATTGAGGGCCCTGAAGGGCCCTCCTTTTAAGCCGCTTCAGTCTACGAACCTTTGGTCGCTGTCGCTGAAAACTGCTCTGCTACTAGCACCAGCATCGGTTAAGCGAGTAGGAGACCTACAGGCGCTCTCTGTTAGCCCTGCCTGCCTGGAATTTGGGCCCAACGACTCCAAGGTCGTCCTGAAACCAAGGCATGGTTACGTACCCAAGGTACTTTAAACTCCATTCAGAGCTCAGGTCATCACACTCTCCGCGCTTCCTCTTTCTGAGGAGGACCGGGAGTTGTCCTTGTTATGCCCTGTCAGAGCTTTGAGGATCTACTTCGAGCGTTCTGCCTCATTTAGGCGTACAGAAAAGCTCTTCGTCAGCTTCGGTAACCGCGCCAAAGGGCATCCGGTCACGAAGAAGAGGCTCTCTAATTGGATAGTGGATGCTGTTACGCAGGCGTACTCTTCCTTGGGCCTACAATGCCCCATTGGAGTACGAGCCCATTCTACTAGAGGCATCGCCTCGTCATGGGCCTGGTCTAGCGGTGTGTCCATTACAGAGATTTGTGCGGCGGCCGGCTGGGCCTCGCCGTCCACATTTGCTAGGTTTTATAGCCTGGATGTACCAGCCTTATAGGCTAGGGTCCTCTCTGTTTAGATGAGCGTACATGTATACGTTATGGGAACAATCCTGACAGAGAATTCTTGACCGCAATGCGCTCAAGCTCTCTAGTTGGTTTCTTGCATACCTCGGTCCTGGAAGTACTGAGTATGTAAGGGTCATAAGGAATGATCACCCAGGCCGAGCGTAACCTCTATGAGTTTAGCTCACTTAGCCTGGAGCATACTATTGAACTTCCCTGTGGGCATTAAATGCTTGGAGTAATATCATGCAGTCATTCCTCTGCCTTAGCACGGCGTGATTGAATTGAGTTCCCATATGCGTCTTTATCAAAACGCAGTACGAGTGGAGTATCGACAGGGAACGTACTCGGTTACTCTCGTAACCTCGGTTCCCTGAGATACGGAACGAGTACTGCATACTTTGCCGTGCCAGACAGCTGCACGACTCAGTCGTCGCTTCAGTTGAAGTAACCTGAGGATCCTATGGCGAAGCGGCCGTTTATATAGCCAGATGCCCCGCGGGCTTTGGCGGGCTTTGGCAGGCTTCGTCGCCATAGGCTCGTGCAGCTCCACTGCCGACACATTGGTTCGTTTTTTACACACTGCACGAACCAATAGTCATGCAGTTTCACTACGTGATTGAATAAGACTTCAGTTCAGGAGAAAAAAGGCTTTTTCCCATATGCGTCTTTATCAAGATGCAGTACTCGTTCCGTATCTCAGGGAACCGAGGTTACGACAGTAACCGAGTACGTTTTCCATATTCCAAGCTTGCCTGCTGCACTGGGGACATCACATGCATGTGCAAGTCATGAAAATTATGAAAATAAATCTAGGAATTATTTGATTGTTAGATTTTAAATCAGCGGGGTTGAGGCATCAAAAGTAACTAAGTAACTAAGCTGTTTTATGGAAAGTAACTAATATTATTACTGAAATCTTAATAGTAATTGGTTACACTACTAGTTACTGCAAAAAGTAATATTATTACAGTAACTAAATTACTAGTAACTAGTTATTGCCCAAATATGGAATCTATCCCAATAAAAAAAAAAGTTACAAGTTTAAAATAATGTTTAAAAAACACAAGGCAACCAATTGCATTCAGCGAACCTCTTAAGGAGAGAAAGATTGCAGAAATACTAAAAACAAGTTTCACAACTAGCATCTGGTTATGGTCACTATTATGGTTTTACTCATTAGCTAACTGCAATTAGAGTATAACTGTCTATGGTCTAATGATAAACATTAACTATAGTATGCTTCATAAAATAGCTCTACTGGCCAGATTTCTGAGAGATCAAGTAATGTGTTAAAATGTCAAAAAAATGTAATTTCTTCAACATTCTGGCGAGTCTGCTTGAGAAATACTGAAATTAATGGGCTTTAATGTTGGAACTATTGGTTGTTTGGAACTATTGACTGCTCCATGACACAAGTTACTTCCACTTTCCTCAGTTCCTATGGAAGCATATGGGAGTGTCACAACTCCATTTCTCAATGGCTCTGCGTAAATGCAGGGAATTCATGATGAAATCTAAGCACGCAAACTAGAACTCAGTTATAACTAAATGCACCGGGTGGCACTGTGAAAAATGCCCATCCCTAGTTAATGGCATTCTGGGAAATAAGCATTTGACTCTGGTCCACAAAATTAAATTTAATTTACTAAATATGATGTTAGACTACTTGCATTTTTATTTTTTTTTTGTGTCTTAATGACCTTTTCTGTTAGATAAATTCTACTTAAACAAGTGTACTTAAAATCTAATTCTACTTGGAATAATGCATATTGTTACCTCAGTTCAAATTCAGGAGTTGAATTTTAATTAAAAAGGCTTTTTCACTTTTTTTCAACAGTTGCGTCACAATCTTGAGAAGGAAAAAAAGAGGAAACAAAAAAAGAAGAAACGAGAGGAGAAAGAGAGGAGGAAGGAGAAAAAGCACAGAAAGAGTAGTTCAAGCTCTGATGAGGATGACACAAAAAATGGGTACAAAATGTTGTTTTTTTCTTTCTTTTCTTTTCAATTTGCTGTTACAAATCTCACTTTGCTCCTTGTTTGAGAGATAGCATACCTAATTTAAATAATTTATTTAACAGTATGTGTATGTTTTGCCAACCAGGTCAAAAGAGAAACAATCAAATGTCACAACCTCTAATAGACATCACAAATCAGACTATGGACTTCAAGTGAGTAATTTTCTGCCTGGCTACCCTGCTGTCATGTTTCTTTTAGATCTTTATTGTTAAACATTTTATTGAATTTTTAATATTAAATTAAGTGCCTTCAGTCATGCTGACCTCAGTAATGGATGATTAAAGTAGTTACTTGATCTGCATAACGAAATCAATTATTTGGTTATTAACTAATTGCTAATTAGCATGCCTATTAATAACATATTGGCTGTTTATTAATACTTATAAAGCACATATACTGTATGACCATATTCTACATCCTTAATCCTACCCAATACCTAAAATTAACTACCTTACTATTAAAGGAACACTCCACTTTTTTGGAAATAGGCTCATTCTCCAACTCCCCCAGAGTTAATAAGTTGAGTTTTACCGTTTTTGAATCCATTCAGCCGATCTCCGGGTCTGGCGATAGCACTTTTAGCATAGCTTAGCATAGATCATTGAATCCGATTATGACCAGTAGCATCGCGTTCAAAAATGACCAAAGAGTTTCGATATTTGTCCTATTTAAAACTTGACTCTTCTGTAGTTATATCGTGTACTAAGACCAGCAGAAAATGAAAAGCTCTTTGGTCATTTTTGAACGCGATGCTACTGGTCATAATCGGATTCAATGATCTATGCTAAGCTATGCTAAAAGTGCTATCGCCAGATCCGGAGATCGGCTGAATGGATTCAAAAACGGTAAAACTCAACTTATTAACTCTGGGGGAGATGGAGAATGAGCCTATTTCCAAAAAAAGTGGAGTGTTCCTTTAATAAGCAGCAAATTAGTAGTATACGGAAGCAAAATTCATAGTTAATGGTTTGTTAACAGTGAGAATTGGACCTTAAAATAAAGTGACCGTAATTTATCAAATATGATTTTTTTTCATCTTAAATTTGTGAATAAATTATTGTGCCTGATTTATTCCTGTCTTAACTGTTTCAGTTACCACCAAACAGATCCCATCACTCTTCAGTATCTAACCACACAGATCACGGTTCAAGAGACAGGAGTCGATCCCCATTATCTCATAAAACAGACAGGGACAATCACTCCTTTAGAGTGACAGAGCAGAGACCTAAAACCAAAGCACCCAGCCCATCAAGACCCAGAGACCGTTATCAAAGACAATACACTTATTACAGCAAGTATGATATGTTCATGAGTTGATAATTTAATCTACCACATAAAGCAAGCATGAATGTTTTATTCTTATCTATATCATTTACTCTGAACATGAGTTGATCTAAAAACTTCAGCATTAATACATTTCATTATTTTTTTTTACTGTTGAAAACATTTTGTCAGCTACATAGAATTCAACTACATTTTTCCTCTCTCAGGCACCTCTCAACTGAAGAGTTGGAAAAGAAGAGAAGGGAAATGATGGATTTTGCCCGTGAAAGAGAAGTGGAAAGGCAAAATAATGTGCAGAGGTACAAGAGACAAGAGGACCAGGAGAAAGCCAGAGACAATGCCAAACAGGACCGTCATGCTGGCTTCATACAGTCAGTATTTAAATTACTGAAACCAGAATTGACCTGAAATAAATTCTACTGTTACACCAAGTAGTTTTATTTATGGCAGTGGTATTCTTAAGTCTGTTTTGTTATTTCTGCTCTGCCATCAATGTGCACATGGGCAAAGCACTTAGCATTGTATTTGGTCAGCCATAAAATAATTAGTGAGAAATTCATTACCATCCAAATCAATTTGTAAATTTGTTTGCAGTGACATGAAACTAGAGAGTGCTGCCACCTCCTCTCTGGAAGACCGCGTGAAGAGAAACATTCACTCTATTCAGAGGACCCCTGCTGCTCTGGAGAAGAACTTCATGAGAAGATGAAACCATAAAGAACATGGAAACATTTACCTCTGTCTTTTGTATTAAGATTTTTAAGATTTGTAATTTTTAAATAACATCATGATGCTAGATCATGGTTGTAAATAAAATGACCAAATGACTTGAATTAATGATACTCCTCAAGGTCTTTGTCTTAACCAAGTATGCCACACCAAGGCCACTAAAAGGCAAGCCTGCAACCTTTAGCCAAAAAAAGCGTAACAGCTAATGCTAACAGAAAGGAGACCAGAGGCCTTTTTTTTTTTTTTTTAAATGGATGTCAGTGGAGGAGTGGCTTCACTAAGCTGAATAAACCACAAAAACTGCAGAACACCACAAGATGCATGCCAGTTAGAAATGTGTCTGAGGGCAGTCCGCCTTGCTCTGATGTCATGCCGACTTGTGTCAAAAATCTCTGGTGACAGTAGGGCTCAAACGATTAGTCGACATTATCGACAACGTCGACAATAAAAAGTTGTCGACAAATATTTTTGTTGTTCGACCAGTGTGGCGCTGTAGCGCAAGAATGTAATTCAGTTCTCATGGATGCAATTCAAGAGAAGACGACACCCGAACCTGAGCGGCGTTTGATTAATATGTAAATATATATTGCGCGCTTTCCTCTCAGTAACAAAATAAACACAACAAAAACTGACAGCATTGTGAAAGCAGCAGTTAAAAATGTATGTGATTACAACAATGTGGATGTTTGCATGAGCTCTGCAGTTAAGTACTCAGTCCGGTCACATCATGATTATTTAAATAGTACTTTATGCAATAGATAGCCTTAATTCAAGCAGCTTTACGGTATTAAAGGAACACAAAGACTCTTTGTGTTCCTTTTTACTCTTTGTGTTCCCGGTATTAAAGACTCTTCTGTAGTTATATCGTGTACTAAGACCGGCGCAAAATGAAAAGTTGCGATTTTCTAGTCCTATTTGGCTAGGAACTATACTCTCATTCCGGCGTAATAATCAAGGAACTTTGCTGCCGTAACATGGCCGCAGCAGGCGGAGTGATATTATGCAGCGCCTGAAAGTAGTCCCCAGCTAGGTAACTAGTTATAATATAGCTGGGGACTACTTTCAGGCGCTACGTAATATCACTCCGCCTGCTGCGGCCATGTTACGGCAGCAAAGTTCCTTGATTATTATGAGTTTTAAATAGGAAAACTATCGAAACTCTTTGATCGTTTTTGAACGCGATGCTACTGGTCTAATAGGATTCAATGATCTATGCTAAAAGTGCTATCGCCAGATCCGGAGATCGGCTGAATGGATTCAAAAACGGTAAAACTCAACTTATTAACTCTGAGGGAGTTGGAGAATGAGCCTATTTCCAAAAAAAGTGGAGTGTTCCTTTAAACATGAAAACCCAGAGTCAGTGTCACTTTCAGTTAGAATTGCAACTTGATTTTCAGATATAAAGCAGCTCCCCAGTGTGGAGCTAGCTAATGATAAAATGTTTTTATTAGTGGGGAAAAAATATTTAATTAAAGTGATAGTTTGTTTTACAGAAATCAAAGCTTGATCTAGCTCGGGACAGTTTTGGTTATCATAACCCTATACGGTAGGCTATTTAAAGACATGTTTTGAATAAAATAGTTTATCCAAAGCATCTCATCACTTACCTTTATTTTGATTATCACTTACAAAAGGAGATGTTAGGCAGAATGATATGTTACTTTTCCATGTAGCTAATTGTGTCTGTCTGTCATCTCATTTTGTGTGCCAAATGCATCTATTTGTATAATGAATTGGTAACACTTTATCTAATGTTAACAAATGATACCTTATTGTAAATTAATTAACATGAATGAACAATAAACAATACATTTATTAAATTCATGTATTAATCTTTGCTAATGTTGGTTAATAACAATACAGTTATTCATTGTTTGTTCATGTTAGTTCACAGTGCATTTACCAGTGTTAAAAAACACAAGTTGTGATTTTTATAAATGCATTAGTAAATGCTGAAATTAACATTAACCAAGATTAATAAATGCTGTAGAAGTATTGTTCATTCTTAATTCATGTTAACTAATGTTAACCAATGAACCTTATTGTAAAGTGTTACCAATTAATTGTATAATTGTAATTACATAATATGCTTTTCTAAAGCTGACGTGACCTTTATTTATGATAGAATGTGTATAACAATATTTTAACTAATTGCAAAAGCTGAATAATCAATCACAGTCTACTGATTAATCAGTGAAATAATTGACGATTAATCGTTCTAATAATCGTTAGATTAATTGATTATTAAAATAATCGTTTGCTGTAGCCCTAGGTGACAGCAAGACAGCGTGCAGTCGAGCGCAGTTGCTCTCCCCCAGCTGTGCTGAGCGAAAGCACAATGGGAAACAGCTTGCTGACAGCACAGCTTAATGCTCATTGGTTCAAACAACCATGATGCTGTGTTCTCTCTAAAATGTTTAATTTTTATATCTGATATCACGTGATTGTTTAAATTATGCGTGAATATTCCCAAACACTATGGCAGTGCTATCTCTGTGAGAAATATGTGATTATCATATTTAAAAAAAAAAATCAAAAATACATGTTTATATTAAAGTAAAATTGGATGGTAAATGCACCTTTCGCATGGAATTAAATAGCAAGCACTTGGGTGTCTTGTTTATCATACCTATTTTCATATAAAAACAACAGAGCTGAAATTATATCATGTTTATTAGCAATATAGCGCATGAGTGTGAAAGACACCTACCAGATCAAAGGCGGATATTGTGTTAGTTTCACTTTGAGAGGTCTGTTTTGATTGCACTTATTCCACTCCTCCCCTTACTGCAGCAGTCTATTCTCTGCTAAATTTCAGACGAGGCTAGGTGCATCTCAAACGTGCCTCTTGCGATTTGGTCTGCGGGAGTTTGGGTGAGACATTGATACCGTAGCTCCACCTCAGGGTCACAGATGCGCAGACTCTGGCTTCAAATGAACCATTACTGCACAGACTCTGACTGACGCCGGTTTCGCAAGATGACAGCAGCCATAATGAGAATGTCCTGGCTTCACTTTTCTATAGTGGAAGGAAGTGAAGATGCATTATCCCCAAATTTTTTTTTTTTTTTTTTTTTTAGTCTATGGTCTTAACAGTCATCCTGTTCCAGTCATCAGTACTGATGTGTCTGTAAACTCAGCACAAAAAAAATGGACTATTTATTCCACTTCTGTTTGTGTGAAACTTGTTCAGTTTATGTCCGAGTTGTTTAAATTTTTGTTAAAAATGGAAAAAGTTTCTGCAATCTGCAAAAATATTTATTTCATGACGGAAAATGCCAACCTTCAACTAATACAATATGAAGTACTTCATAGATTTCACCTTACTGGATGAAAATGATTTAAAATGGGTTTTACTTCAGAAACAGCTCTTGCTTTCCCAGGGAAAGCAAGAGCTGATAAAATGTTAAAAACTGTAACTTGAATGCAATGTAAGTCGCTTTGGATAAAAGCGTCTGCTAAATACATAAATGTAAATGTAAATGTAAACATGCTCACATTGTACACAAAACACCTCAGACCCCCTATCTTCACGCCATGTGGCATTGCACCCCAGTTAAAGAATTTTGGGAAAACGTTACTGGGTCACTATCCAACCTTATGGGAAGTCACATCCCATTATCTCCCTCACTCTGTATATTAGGTGACATATCCATAATCAACTCAAACGATACAGATAGTAAATTACTCCTAGTGGCTCTAACTATCACCAAGAAAACTATCCTCATGAACTGGAAATCAAGGAACACCATACATATTACATCTTGGAAAAACTTACTACTAGTACATCTCCATGGAAAACCTGTCAACTTCCACTCAAAATAATACAATAGAATTACACCCCTCTTTGTTATCTCTCATAAACTTCAATCAATCATGAATCCGTTGATTCTCTTTGTCTGAAGCCATCCACAACAACACACCAATCAATATCACATCAATATCTACACAAGATTTGGGGGAGGGGGGTTAGGAGGAGGTAGCAACAATGGCTAATATCAAAGTAAATTAAAACTTATGAAAGATTAAACTTGTTCATTTTATTATTATTATTTATTTATTTTCTTTCCCTATCCTTTCTTTCTCTCTTTCTGTTCTCCTCACTTTGGTCGTGTTTTTTTTCTCTTTTATTATTATTATTTTTATTTATTTATTTACTTTTCCTTCCTTTTTCATCTCTCTCTCTCCCTCCCTCTCTTTCTTTTCTCTTTCTATTTTCATGCCTCTGGGCTTCAGTTGGCTGTGGCATCTCAGTTCCTGCCCTGTGTGGTTCGGTTTAGTGGTTGGTTGGTGGGTGTGCTGTGGGGCCGGGAACCTTGTGCCTCCAACCTGTACCAGCTTTGCCCTGGTTTTCTTGCCTCTGGCAGGTCCGGCACTACATGCCTTGCTTATTTTAATGCATCACTAGACGATATACACACATCTATTGTAATCTAAATTAAGTAAAAGAAAAAAAAAAGCATATGTATATCAGACACACACAGGGTAAGTGAGACGTGAGCATGGGGGCCTGGACTTTGCACTGGGCTGGTTCCACACTGCACGTCATGCTTTTTCAATGCATCATACGCTCAACAATACATAGTGTGACGCGTGTCCCGAGGCCTCATCAGCGCCGCCCTGGAAACAGAGGAGAATCACCTGCACGCCATTAACGCGGGCTGGCCGGCCACACCTGAGAATAATCAAGGGGTTCGGATATAAGCCAACAGGAGACAGAGATGGGTGAGACATGACTCTAGTAGCTGAATCGCTAACTTTCCTCTCCCTTTTGCAACAGAGAGCAGCGTCTGACCGGCCAGCCCTGAGGCAACCCCACTACACGGACACCAGACTCTCACCCGCACGGAAAACAGCCAATCCTGGAGCACGACGATCTCACATCAGAGCACTACGGCACGCTTTTCACCCACAATAAACGCACCCTTCGGGGCTTTCATTGACCTCCCTTGACGTGTGATTCCTTCTCCCGTTACAATATGTAGGGTAAGCGTGGCATGTGAGTGGTGGCCGGGGGTGGGACTTTAGGCCTTGTGCCCCACAGCACCTCTCCTTGATGGCTCGTTTTTTGGCATAATTTATGCCTTACACATGGAGGGCCCAGAGGCAGCCTTACAATATCTTTCTATTTATAGCTTTATTATTATTACTATTATTATTTCGTCATTACTATTACTAACATTATTATTATTATTACTATTTGTCCTCTTCCTGATTCCCCAACCACCCCCTGTCTCGGATGAATAAGTTTATTGTTGTTATTGCTGCTACTATTATTACTTATCACCTTCCTCATCCTCCATCCTCTATTTTTTTGTTATTAATGCTATTATTACTGTTATCATTGTTTTTTTTTTTTTTTTGCTATTGTCATGTCTGTTGTACTTTCTTTTATTTATATACTTCCACCCCCAACACACACACACACACACACTCACACAAATCATGTTGGCTGTCATGTATGTTTTGTTGACCTTGGTTATTTTGTATTTGATTTGTTACCTGTAAATAGTATGTTTGTTTGCATAATAAATTTAAAAAAAAAAAAGGAAAAAGTTGGTCAAAAACAAACATTTACACACAAATTGACGGCCAACCGCAACTTTCAGGCGACATCTTTATTTTTTAGCTCAGCTGTCACAGAATAGAACACACATGATTGTGGGATATCAAAGGCAGCGAAGGATACATCTATGTTGCCTTCAAAAATCCATTAGATTAATTTATCTCAGGAGACTGGAAGTGAAGCTAGCACTGAATTCAGACATGCCTTGATGCCATCCTACCTTGGAAGACATTCTCTCGAAGGCAGCATTTTTCAGCTTTCGGACACAGCAAAAGACTCACTCTAGTCGGCCTATATGGGGCACTGCAGCAATCAAAAATTTCAAAATCATGAAATCATCTGTTACATTTCCTCAGTCTGAACAACTTTGTCTCAAGAACTACTGCTGTTAATCAAAACTTTTGTTAAATATTTGATATCAGGTTAAGCCTACTTTTTCAAACTTGTCCTATATGGTTCGTCCGATTTTCACCAAAATTTATACAGACCATCTTCAAACTATCTGGCAAAACATTATCAAAAGGTTTTGATGGACCCAGTAATTGTATAATGCACATGAATTTGATGAACAGCTCACCAAAGTGGACATGAGGCTATATCTCCTCAACGCTTTGTCTTCAGATCAAACTTGGAATTTGACCTGACCATGACCTGAGGTTACCTGCACAGTGCCAAAGATATGAAAAAATGGCTGTTTTTGTTCATAATTTCTGAACAGTTTGGCTAGAAATGACAAGACTGTTCTCTTTAGATTTGTACCCTGTCCAAATACCCACACTTGTGGTCTTTGTACTTGACCACTTATATGACGTGTTTCCTGTATTTGGCCCAAGTATTCGAGCATGAAGGCCACAAGTGTGTGTAGAACTTTTCATTACCGGATGGGACACACTTATAGTGTTGTAAAAAAAATGCAAGTGTTTACAGATATTTATTTTTAGTTTCAATATTTTGCCTTTTAAAATAAACTTAAATGTCTGTTCAGTAGTCCGTATTACAGATGGCACAATTTAATTTGTGGTGCTTTTAATTATGTGATAAAAAGAAGTTGCAAATGTACCCCCCAATATTATCTGTCTGCCACCTACCGAGCCGGAGAACCGCAGTCCCAGGAACGCATTTCCAGGACCCTAGTTTTGGAGGACTGAAAAAAAGTGCCACTAAGGCAGTATTTCCACCCAGTTTTAACTACATTAGAATTTTAGAGTTTTTTTTTTAAGTTTTATTACACCCAAATACTACTTTCTTTATTGCAATTAAACCTGGTTCCTAGGAATGTTGAGTAATTATTGGGTCTAAGTAGCATAATATAATAACTCAAATAAAATAAACAAGTAATCATGGTATAGTCAAGGATGACTCTGGGGGTAGATTTAAGATTGTGTATATTTTATAAAATAATATATTACAACAGTTGAACTTGAACACACACGAAAACAAATTTGTTCATGATGTGAACCACATAGAAATAACTTCATAGGACTACGTCTTCACTGACTCCTAAGAGAGAAAAAGAGAGAGGTGAATGAAATAAGGAACATTTATTGAACATGTTCTACTCTCTCATTTTAAATTTCATATTTAAAAGATCTTAGTTACCACAGAGTGCACACACATATACGATCCAAAAATAATTACATCAATCTTCATACCAATCAATGTTCATAATACTATTATTGCATACTGTTCAAAGATTTGGAAATTTTTTATTTTGATGTTGTGGGAACAAAGGTTCTTGAAACATTCATGTTAATAAAGCCCATCTGAACTAAGAAAAAAAAATAGAGAGATGCAAGAAATCTGAATAGATATATTATTGACATGACTTTAAATATTTAAAGCACACGTGATGTACGCAGCAGCACTACCTACCACCTGGATGCTCTCCTCTTTTCTAAGTTGTTTCTCTATCACCCTATTCAATTCTTCCACTTCACTGAAATAGTAAATGGAGAACATAATCACTGCTAGGTTAACAGAAATACTGTTAATGCTTAACATAAGGATACATTGGACATTGTGTAAAAACAATTCCAATACTTGACCAATTTATTTATTTATCTTTTGTCATACTATTGCCTGCCCTGAGCTGTGTCCTTGAAAGCACTTCATACAGAGTACAGTACACAGTAAATGAAACAATCTAACACGTATTTTAACAGTCAATTATTATGATGGCCTCTCTGTTATGTCTGACTATTAAAATGTCGTATGTCTCAACCAACATTATAAAACCATGTCAAAATGAAGAGACGTACTCATAACATGTATTGTGGGGTAATGTTAAACAGGCTGAATGAGCACGTGACAGTTAAAACATTAAGATTATTTTAACTTAATTAAAATGGAAAAACAATGAGTAATTAACAAGCTTTCACAACGAACGTGCTACAGTTTATTGTGCTGTCAATAATTCAACACAGGCTTATCATGATAACAATTCATTTTACAGCATTAGAGGCTAATATATGATATGCATTCAAGACTATTTAGCAAATCACGATCACTTCGGCTACGTTAACTTTCCAATGAAATGCATCACAATTGTTTTTAATGTTAAACAAATAAAAATTGATTCACATTTGATACTCACACTCTGACTGTCAGCCATCTTCGCTGGTCCTCTAATTCAGTAGGTGGCGCTGTCACTAAAAACCTACCCAGCTAACATAAGACCAGCGGCCCACTGGTAGCAGAGTCGGCGGCCCACCGGCGGACGCCACCCGCGGTTCACCGGCGTTTTGTTAATCGTTATTCCAGCAGACCACCAGCGGCAGCCACCGCTTTTCCGTCAGCGGCCCGCTGACAAGCCACTGTTTATAATTACCGTTTGCTGGGGGTCCACGGTCGGTCCGTGGTTCATTATCAGTTCGATTACGCTAACCAAAATATCCTTGCACACAATAATGGATCAAAAACAATGTATAATGATGATTGCAAATGTATTTTCACATATTAAACATACAAATGCATACAGTATATTTATCAGATAGTTTTATCCAGTGTGACTTTCAAATAGAAGCATTCAATTCACATATGTCCATACAAAAGTCAACCACAAAATTAACCATGGTTTAACTATGATTGTTGTAGTAAATTCACAGTAACTACCATAACCATGGTCTTACTACAGCATAGTAGTAAACCTATAGTAACTACAAACTTCACCATGGTTTCAAAAATGATGGTTACCACAGTTTTACTCCAGCATTAAACTATTACTTTAGTAGAACCATGATATCAAAACCTTAGTTTGAGAAAAACTAAAAAACCCTGATTACTACAGTTATGATTACTAGTTTTACCATAGTAAAAACATGGTTGACTGTTGTAAGGGTACACTGCTTTTCACAATCAAAGCAGCTTTAGAAAATTTCAAGGTTTCAAAAAAAAAATCCCATCAACAGCCTGAGGTGACTGTGACTCAATGGGGAGCATCTTCTGGCAACAAATTAATGTCTATATGTCAATAACTACTAAGATAATACAAGTTATGTGTCATAAGTCATGTTCAGTTAAACAGACAACCATTAAATGGTAAGTTTGGTGAATTTAAATCCACTTTATACTGTCACAAAGTCTGTAATATGTAAATAAACAATACTCGGATAATGCTAAATATTATTTGGCTGACAAATAAATGGGAATATCTCATGGAACTCAGAGAAAGATTAAACATTGTTCGTTCACATATATTACCATCATAGTAATAATAAAAAGTGGGTTGAAAATCACTCGAGGTATGCTTTAAGGCAATGATTACAATACATAACATTTGTCAGGTTGGTATGTTCATCTATAGTTGCCATCATCTGGGGTCTTCATGAGTGTTGACATCATCTGAAGTAACCACAAGTGAGGCTGGATCCAAGCTGGGAAACCTGAGAGATAGAAACAGGAAAACAAAAGAAGAATTAGCAGAGATGCTGTTCATATTATGTCAGGCAAAAGATGATCATACGCATTTATTATAGAGTACAAGGTTATGAGTTGTTATGTGAATGCTTGGCTAAAAGATGTATTTTTAATCTAGATTTAAACAGAGAGAGAGAGAGTGTCTGAGCCCCAAACATTATCAGAAGGCTATTTGAGAGTTTAAGAGTAAAATGCAAAAAATCTCTGCCTCCTTTACTGGATTTTGATATTCTGGGTACTGTCAATAATCCAGAGTTTTGTGACCTTACTTAGCTTACTTTGCTATAATTTGGTTAAATCGCAATCTGATTTTATTCTATATCCCTTAGTAAGCATATAATTTGTCCTCAGTATTCAGGGAACAGACACAGTCTCACTCTAAAAAGTAGTTTTATAGTCCATTCAGATAAAATGTTTTAATTGGTCAAACATTTAGAAGACTACAGCAAGTTATGTCAATTGAAATTTAACACTTTACTCCATGTGTTTCATATGTTACCTCAACTAAGATTTATTATTTGGGCATAATAAGAAATTGCGGGGGAACTAAAACATTTTTATAGTTTAACAAAATTATTAAAAATGATTAACTGGTGTTTATCAATCACTAAAAACACACAATTTACAACACATAATAGCCATTATTTAATAACAATCTCCATTTATAACATTTGTCATACAGACTAAACATACAGGCTTAAAGAAAAAAAGGTCACATACATCTCAGATGGCCTAAGGGTCAGTAAATTAACAGCAAATTTTCATTTTTGGGTGAACTATCCCTTTAAAGCTCCGGCTGACAAACATTACATCTGAAATACAACTGCAAAATTCAGTTTAAACTTTAATGAACTAAGAAAAACCTAAACAAGCTAAACAAAATGTTAGCAAACAAACATTCTGTAAAGCAGGAGTTACAGTATATAAAATCAAGTCCAGTCATCTTTATTTATAATGCACTTTATACAATACTGATCGTGTCAAAGCAGCTTTACAGTCAAACAGGAAAATAGTTTGTTAATAATGCAAGAGGACATTAACAAGTCATTTTTCCAGTTAAAGTCAGTTCATTGGTGATTCAATGAAATCATCATTCAGTTCAGCTCTCTTCCAATAGTGTCTATGCAATCAGCCAAGCTTCCCCAAATAAGCAAGCCAAAGGCGACAGCGGCAAGGACTCAAAACTCCATCGGTGACAGAAACTGAGTAGAAAACCTTGGGAGAAACCAGGCTCAGTCGAGGGGCAGTTCTCCTCTGACAAGACGAAACCAGCATGGCATGGTTTAATTCCAGCACAGGTCTGATTGCGCAGAGGACTTGTCTGGTTCTTGTGGTCTTGTCCCGATGGCCAACGAGGTCTTCACTGGGGATCTGTCTCTGGAGCTCATCTAGCTGACATGGTCTCCGCTGACATTCAGGGCTGTAGAGGTCGTCTCTAGGTGCTGATCCACCATCTGATTTGATTTTATTCAAGGCAATGCCCACAAGCCGTCCAGGACCACAACCGAGCCATTTTTGCACCGTCACAGCAGACCTCCTTTTTCTCAACTTTCCCTTGTTGTTGATAGGAAACCCTTTGAAACCCTTAATATAAAGCATTTTTCATTTTTGGAACAAATTCCTCACAGCAGCTCACTCTGTGCAAGATGTGCTTGTAATATCAAACTACTGTATATTGATATAAATGGTAATGCCTCACTCTATATTGTTTATACATTATATATATATATATCATACAAACTCAAAGAGAGATATAGTCAATATATAAATGTTCCAAATCTGTATGAGTTTCTTTCCTCTGTTGAACATAAAATAAGATATTCTGAAGAATGTTGGTAACCAGTTGACGGTAGCCATGAACTTCCATAGGATTTTTTCCCTGTACAATGGAAGTCAATGGTTTCCGTCAGCTGTTGGGTTACCAACATTCTTCAACATATCTTTTGTAAAAAAAAAACTAAAAAAAAAAAAAAAAAACAAAACAAAACAAAACAAAACAAAACTGATACAGGTTTGGAATAACAGTTTTGAGTGAACTGAAGGCCTGTTCACACCAAGGACGATAACACTAAAAATAACGATAAAGATAGAGTTCTAAAAAGCAGATGAGTGTGCTTAGAATAAACAGATGAACAGTTATCTTTAAAGTTAAAGTTATCGCTCTTGGTCTGAACGGGCCTTAACCCTTAATAATCATATTAGGCCATTTTGCAATTCCTGATTTTTTTCTGTCTCCAAATTTAAGACCTCTTGAAAACATAACTAAGGCTTTTCTCATTCCATTTAAGATATTTAAGGCTTTGAATGGCTTTAAATGTGATCAAACTGAATTTAAGACCAAAGGACCCATGTGGAGACTTACCATGCACATCTTGGAGCCTGGTGTCTCTAAATGAGTTTTTTTTTGTTGTTGTTGTTCATGCTGATCTTTCGGTCTCCTACTGCCCAGTTCATCCGAGAAGCCGGCTCATTGGTTAGAGTACAGCCCAGCATCCTAATATACAGGTGCTGGTCATATAATTAGAATATCATCAAAAAGTTGATTTATTTCACTAATTCCATTCAAAAAGTGAAACTTGTATATTATATTCATTCATTACACACAGACTGATATATTTCAAATGTTTATTTCTTTTAATTTTGATGATTAGAGCTTACAGCTCATGAAAGTCAAAAATCAGTATCTCAAAATATTAGAATATTACTTAAGACCAATACAAAGAAAGGATTTTTAGAAATCTTGGCCAACTGAAAAGTATGAAAATGAAAAGTATGAGCATGTACAGCACTCAATACTTAGTTGGGGCTCCTTTTGCCTGAATTACTGCAGCAATGCGGCGTGGCATGGAGTCGATCAGTCTGTGGCACTGCTCAGGTGTTATGAGAGCCCATGTTGCTCTGATAGTGGCCTTCAGCTCTTCTGCATTGTCGGGTCTGGTGTCTCTCATCTTCCTCTTCACAATACCCCATAGATTCTCTATGGTGTTCAGGTCAGGCGAGTTTGCTGGCCAATCAAGCACAGTAACACTATGGTCATTGACCCAGCTTTTGGTACCTTTGGCAGTGTGGGCAGGTGCCAAGTCCTGCTGGAAAATGAAATCAGCATCTCCATAAAGTTTGTCAACAGAAGGAAGCATGAAGTGCTCTAAAATTTCCAGGTAGATGGCTGCGTTGACTGTGGACATCAGAAAACACAGTGGACCAACACCAGCAGATGACATGGCAGCCCAAATCATCACTGACTGTGGAAACTTCAGACTGGACTTCAAGCAACATGGATTCTGTGCCTCTCCACTCTTCCTTCAGACTCTGGGACCTTGATTTCCAAATGAAATGTAAAATTTACTTTCATCTGAAAAGAGGTCTTTGGACCACTGAGCAACAGTCCAGTTCTTTTTCTCCACAGCCCAGTTAAGATGCTTCTGACGTTGTCTCTGGTTCAGAAGTGTCTCTCCTTGTGAAGCTCTCACAAGTGTTTGAATCGGCTTTGCTTGACAGTATTCTCAAGCTTGCGGTCATCGCTGTTGCTTGTGCAACTTTTCCTACCCAAATTCTTCCTTCCAGTCAACTTTACATTTAATATGCTTTGATACAGCACTCTGTAAACAGCCACACCTTTCAGTAATGACCTTCTGTGACTTACCCTCTTTGTGGAGGGTGTCAATGTTCGTCTTCTGGATCATTGCCAAGTCAGCAGTCTTTCCCATTATTGTGGTTTCAAAGAACAAGAGATACCCAGAATTTATACTGTAGGGATGGTCATTTATTCAAACTCAAATGTAAATATTCTAATATTTTGAGATACTGATTTTTTACTTTCATGAGCTGTAAGCTCTAATCATCAAAATTAAAAGAAATAAACATTTGAAATATATCAGTCTGTGTGTAGTGAATGAATATAATATACAAGTTTCACTTTTTGAATGGAATTAGTGAAATAAATAAACTTTTTGATGATATTCTAATTATATGACCAGCACCTGCATGCCTCAACTGAAGCTCCTCCAACAGCAAAACAGCCAACCTATAAGTGTCAGGAACATATTTACACAAAACATGGATAGGTTACAAATAAATATCATGGGAATGTAGTTTCCATGTTGAATGAAAAACATTTTGTCAATAAATAAATAAATAAAATAAAAATAAATAAATCTTAATGTAAATTACCATCACATATCGGTCATCTTCACTTTGAGGAATCCGCTCTGGTAGCTGCGTCTCATGAAACAGACTTCCAGACACTGGTTCAGCCAGTATTACAGTCACTTCAGAATAAACAATGGGAAAGCAGTTTGAGAAAAACAAAAAAAAACACAGTATATCAACAACTATGATACACAGCGTTCATTTTTCATAACCGTTAGTGTAGAGTTTCTCAGCTCCAGTCCTCAGGTCCCCCTCCCAGAATGTTACAGCTAAACAAAGTGTTTTAATTAGTGAGACATCTAAAACATTCTGGGAGGGGGGCCTGAGGACGGGAGATGAGACTATAACTCTTTTACTATTTACTGCTGCAGCTTAAATAAATAGCTTAAAATGCATCTTATTTCCCTTTACAAAATAAAAAATTGTATTAACATTAAGATGCTTTAAGAAATATATTTTGTACATTTAATAATGACTTGCCTTTTATTATTAACCTTGATCCAGGAGATTCCATCCTCTGACCTATATTTAAAAAGGTAAAAGTAAAATGACCTATATTTAAAAAGGTAAAATGAAGAGTACGCAACACCTGTCACAGGTAACAATCAACAGAAATTCATTCTTACCTGATGTGAGCAAACCAAGGAAATGTCCCTCTGATGGGCCTACAAAAAGGGAAAAATGAAGAATGAAAAACATAGCTTAAAACATTAGGTTAACCAAATATTGGTTGTAATTAGTTTTGTGTCTTCTTTACTGTTATACTGGAGAAAAAAAAGTCACCCACACCTTGGATGACCTGACGGTGAGTTAATTAACAGCACATTTTCGGGAGAAATCCCTTTAAGGTGTGTCACAGGAGTACAGTAAAACAAAAGTAATATATAAAATTGTTCACATTACGTAAAAATGACAAAATCAAACAATGCAAGGTTTTCCCTCCCACGAAATTCAAATAAGGTTGATGACTCGAATAAGTTTGTAGAAATATGTTTTACGGTATTTTTATTTTTTTTTTCCAGGAAGAAAAGTCAAAATCGCGCTCAGCCTGCATGTGCTGTCACACACAGTGTTCAAACACAAACATAACACTCTCACTATTGTGTCTGGTAGGGTTTGGTGGAAAAACAAAGTGAAATATATTTAATGAAATTCTTACCTTGGCCGTTCGTTGGTCTGGACGGCGCGCGTTCATGTGACTCGCTGTTCACTCGGACTTGTCCAGAAAAACACATATCGGTTATGTGTTTATAAGTTATTAAGTTCACACTTAGTTCGCACTTCCGGCTTCGCTACTGTTCGGACACTCCTGCTTATTGCTCTACGCTTCGCTCCCTATTTATGCACTTTTCTCAGATTTCTCTAATATTTTAACTTCAGCATATCAGCACAGTGCTCAAACAACACAGTTTTTAGAAAAAGGAGACTCTTTGCCTCTCACTGCCAGCAGTTTACATTCCGGAGACAGAAAACACAGCTGCCTACATTCAAACAGACGGGAAAGAAAATGCCCCTTGTGGAATCTACTTGCTGCATGAACTGCCACAGACTTCTACAAAGGATTGCGGTTCTTGAAACAAAGTTACTTGCTGGACCTCCAAAACAGGTGGAACACACGGCAGATCGTCATCACGGACCCCCACAGCATACAGCCGGTGAGTCCTGTGAATCTAGTGAATCTCAACAGTTTATACAAAGTGTAGAAGAACAAGCTGATCAACAGACTAATTGATGGCACAAACAGGGAGCGAGACCCAAAGGCACTCGAGACATCAGATTGTTACGAGTATCTCGTATTGCTGCCGTAGCATCCTCTACCCCAGATACGGCTATGACAAGACTTGTAAGCACCGGCATTCTACAACCCCCTATACATCTTGAGAACCGATTTGAAGCATTAATGAATGTGGGTGAGGAATCCCCAAATGTGACAAAACATGGATCGTATCAGCCAGCAGCTAACATCGCTACTAACAGGCGCTCGAGGTCGAGCAGACAGCGGCACTCAGCTCAGAGCGCAGCCAAGCCCAGGACTCTGATAGTGGGCGACTCTATTATCAGAAACATCAGTAGCAGGACTACAACTACATGCTGCTTTCCTCAAGCAACCGCCTCTGATGTGAACAAGGAACTTCGGAACATTCTGATGAAGCACAAGACTGCAAATCGAATCATCATCCATGTGGGGAAGAACGATATTCGGAAAGAGCAGTCAGAACTGCTTAAGAAGGATTTCAGTGAACTCTTTGAAACACTTCAAAGACTTGAAGTTCAGTCGTTCATCAGTGGACCACTCCCAGCAAGAGTAACTAACATGTTCTCATGGCTGCTTGGGCTGAATACATGGCTACAAAGAACCTGCAGTACAAAAGGAGTCAACTTCATCGACAACTTCAATATTTTCTGGGGCCATAGACAACTGTTTAAACTGGACGGCTTCCACCCAAACAAACTTGGTGCAAGAGTCCTAAAGGACAATATCTATTTCTCCCTCCGTCATCCTTCAGTGGTGTGTGCCAATCCACTCAGCCTCAATGGCACACACACACCTGGACAGAGTATGAGTAACCACAGGACTTCATGTCAGCCTCAGAGTCATCTTGTGGTTGACACATTCCACAAGGACACGGATAACACCACGCAGCCAAAACAAGCTTTCCTCATGGAAACTATCCCGGCTGAGCCCTGCCCAACGAGCTCTTCACAGACAGACTGTGACGTATTACAACAGCTCCAAGACTCAGCACCCAAGGACAACTATCTGGAAAACAGCCAGGGAAGCCAGGACAGCATTTCACAGCCACCGGAAACACCAGAGCCAGAGCCCATCTCACCAGACACACTATCCCTCTCTCCAGAATCTCCACTTCTAAGCTTCTCACAGAAAATGGAGTGGCCCCACAACCACCAAAGACTGCAGGCCCAGCTCTCTCCCTCCTCCTCCTGTGAGAGCTCTCCGACCCCTGCCACAACGCCAGGGCCCAAACCCTCCTCCATTGGCTGTAGGTGAACCAAAAACAACTGATAACAGCTCTCAGTGATATGTGTCGGGTCCCCGCTATATTAGCAGCAACACTCACAAATGTTTACAGAACAAGCGGGAACCCAGTGTGCCTGTAGCCTTCTATTTTTCTGTTTTATCACGTGATAGAAAGTCTAAGGCCTTCTCAAGTCGTACGGCTGACCCATCTAATCTGCAGCCTATAATGCGTCAATCTGAGATTGCTGTAGAGACAAAATGTAATTCCATCAAGTTAGCATTTTTAAACATTCATTCACTAAAAAATAAATCATTTCTGATCAATGATCTTATAACCACAAACAACCTGGATTTTATGTTTCTAAATGAAACATGGCTTGAAGACAGCTGCAGTGCAACAATTCCTCAATGAAACAGCACCTCCTAACTTTCACTTTACAAGTGTCTGCAGGACTGTTAGGAGAGGTGGAGGTGTAGCTGCTCTATTTAAAGATGTTTATCAATGCAAGCAAGTGTCATTTGGTCAGTATTTGTCTTTTGGATATCTAGGTATTGTGCTGAAAGGTGCTCCACGCATTCTGTTTATAATTATTTACAGGCCTCCAAAATACTCTCGAGCCTTTGTTGAAGAGTTCACAGAACTGTTATCAATGATTTCCTCAGAGTTTGACTGTTTTACTATTGCAGGGGATTTTAATATTCACATAGATAATGCAGAAATCAAAACTGCAAAAGAAATTATAACTGTTTTAAACACTTTTGATCTGACCCAGCATGTGCATGGACCCACACACAATCGTGGACACACTCTAGATTTACTCATCAGTAGAGGTCTAAACATTTCATCCATTGTTATTAAGGATGTAGCACTATCTGATCACTTCTGTATTTTCTTTGATATATTGATCTCTGTTACCACTGAATCTAGATCTGTCTCTGTCAGAAAGAGATGCATTAACGAGAACACTAGTGCACTATTTATGAAGGCTATATCTTTAACACCAAGCATTCCTGCAGACTCTGTTGATCTTCTCCTGGATTCTTTTAACTCAAAAGTTAAGAATGTTATTGATGATATTGCTCCAACAAGGGTCTGCAAGAAGAATGGCAGACAAAAATCACCATGGAGAAAATCAACAGCAGTTCAGAGTATGAAAAGACAATGCAGAAATGCTGAGCGGATGTGGCGGAAGACAAAACTTGAAATTCACTATAGCATCTATAAAGACAGCCTTCATGCTTTCAATGTGGAACTAGCCACAGCTAGACAGACCTTCTTCTCAAACCTTATAAACAGTAACTTAAACAACTCTCGCACTCTTTTTGCTACTGTGGAGAGACTGACAAACCCCCCAAGTCAGATTCCCAGTGAAATGCTCTCCGACAGTAAATGCAATGAGTTTGTTTCCTTCTTTTCTGAGAAGATCAATAATATCAGAAAGGTGATTGGCATATCTACTTTTGCACAGGTCACACAGATTCGACCACAATTTCAAAAAGAAGTGACTATGCCTGTTTTTGAAGCAATTGACTGCAAAATTTTGAAAGAAATAGTACAGCACCTTAAATCATCAACCTGCTATCTTGACACACTTCCCACATCTTTTTTCAAAAGTGTGCTTAACTGTTTAGAAGCAGATCTCTTAGTGGTGAATGCTTCACTTCTTTCTGGGACTTTTCCAAACCCCCTGAAAACTGCAGTTGTTAAGCCCCTTCTGAAAAAGCGCAATCTTGATAACACAATGCTGAACAACTACAGACCAATATCAAATCTTCCGTTCATAGGTAAGATTATTGAAAAGGTAGTTTTTAATCAGCTGAACAACTACTTAAACTCAAATGGATACCTGGACAATTTTCAATCTGGTTTCCGAGCACATCATAGCACAGAGACAGCACTCATTAAGATAATAAATGATATTCGCTTCAATTCTGATTCAGGCAAAATATCAGTGCTGGTACTACTAGATCTTAGTGCTGCGTTTGACACTGTTGATCATAATATGCCACTAGAGAGACTGGAAAACTGGATCGGGCTTTCTGGGATGGTACTCAAATGGTTCAGGTCATACTTAGAAGGGAGAGGTTATTATGCGAGTATAGGAGAGCATAAGTCTAAGTGGACGTCCATGACATGCGGAATCCCACAAGGCTCAATTCTTGCACCGCTCTTGATTAGCCTGTGTATGCTCCCACTAAGTCAAATAATGAGAAAGAACCAAATTGCCTATCACAGCTATGCTGATGATACGCAGATTTACCTAGCCTTATCTCCACATGACTACAGCCCCATTGACTCCCTCTGCCAATGCATTGATGAAATAAACTGTTGGATGTGCCAGAACTTTCTTCAGTTAAATAAGGAGAAAACTGAAGTCATTGCATTTGGAAACAAAGATGAAGTTCTCAAGGTGAATGCATACCTTGACTCTAGGGGTCAATCAACTAAAAACCAAGTCAAAAATCTTGGGGTGTTTCTGGAGACAGACCTTAGTTTTAGTAGCCATGTCAAAGCAGTAACTAAATCAGCTTACTATCATCTCAAAAACATTGCAAGAATTAGATGTTTTGTTTCCAGTCAAGACTTGGGGAAACTTGTCCATGCCATCATCACCAGCAGGGTGGATTATTGTAATGGTCTCCTCACCGGCCTTCCAAAGAAGACCATTAGACAGCTGCAGCTCATCCAGAACGCTGCTGCCAGGATTCTGACTAGAACAAGGAAATTTGAGCATATTACACCAGTCCTCAGGTCCTTACACTGGCTCCCAGTTACATTTAGGATTGATTTTAAAGTACTTTTACTCGTTTATAAATCTCTAAACTGCCTAGGACCTGAATACATTTGAGATATGCTCACTGAATATAAACCTAACAGACCACTCAGATCATTAGGATCAAGTCAGTTAGAAATACCAAGGGTTTACACAAAACAAGGGGAGTCTGCTTTTAGCTATTATGCCGCCCGCAGTTGGAACCAGCTTCCAGAAGAGATCAGATGTGCTAAAACATTAGCCACTTTTAAATCCAGACTCAAAACTCATCTGTTTAGCTGTGCATTTGTTGAATGAGCACTGTGCTACGTCCGAACTGATTGTACTATGTATAATCACTTTCTATTTTTAAATGTTTTAAATTATTTTAAAATCAATTTTTAAATCACTTTGTTTTTATTGTTGTGATTATTACTATTTTCAATTTCTTCTTATTATTTTTAATAACTATTTCACTTCCTTTTATGTAAAGCACTTTGAATTACCACTGTGTATGAAATGTGCTATATAAATAAACTTGCCTTGCCTTGCCTTAAGTTATAATGGAAGATGAATAGTGAAATATACGCGAAATGAAATCACTACTTCTTTTCTCTGAGGTGAATCCGTTGTGTTCGTAGCTAAGTGAAGGATCACCATCTGTCAACTGTCGTCATACTCTCTGTAAAGAAAGTAAGTTAAGTTACATATATATATATATATATATATATTATTCTATGCTTGTTTTTGTCAAGTGTTTTTTTTTTTTTTTTTTTAGTAATCTTTTATTACTTATCCTTTAGGCCTTCTCCGTCCGTTTCACATTTGAAATCTGTTATCCCGCGCTTTGATTTGATTGGCGGTTGGCAGCCAGCTTAAGCTGCATTACTGCCGCCTAATAGACTGGATTGTGGCGCATGAAAAAACCCTCTGAATTCTCTCTATTCTCCTTAGGTAATGCAAATTCCACATGATTTAAATCTAATAATTACAATGAATATATATATGATAAATAATATAAATATAATTATAATTTAAATGTTTAATTATAATTTTAAAATAAAAATGTTTAATTTAAGTTAATGAACTGGATGACCACAAGAATTATAAGGACATTCATTGGAGCATTTAGTCATCATCAGTCTCTGGCTGAATCTACTCCTCTAGCTAGCCAAAAACAGGTAATGAACACATTAATTACTAATGTAAAAACATTACTACTGCTGCTGCTAAAAATAATAATAAATAATAATAAATATAGCTGATTACCGGGGCCAAGCCCCTTTGGGCTGTTTTTGGCCTGTTTGAACGTTGGGACTTGTTGAGGAAAATTCATTTTATGCTTATTTTCCATGCTTTTGAGAATGTGTGATTCAAACTCTTTAGGCCTGGCTGTTTAGAAAGGAATGGGCCTGGGGCCATTTGCTCTAAGACAGAGGAGTGATAAGAGGATCTTGGGGCTGGGGACCAGATAAGAAGAGGACGGGGGGGGGGGGGGGGTATGTTTATGACTTGAAGGGTTATAAAGCCCTAAAAACCAAGAGGAGTAGGGTGTTTCCTCCTCTGTTCTTTTGGTGGAAAAGTACAGCTGTCTTAACATGTGATCTTTTGACCTTGAGTGCCTTAAAGAGTGTATAAAAGAGGAGGACTGCCCTCCCCTTTTGTCGCACTCTGCAGAAACCTGTGTGTGTCTGTATGACTGTTGACCTTCTTTGCAAAGAATAAACCTCTTTTTTATTAAGACTGAGTTTGTCTCTTATGCTGATGAGAGTCAGTTAAAATTGCCACGACAATTTGGCGTCAGAAGTGGGATTCCTTGGATGTGTCTTCTGGACCTGAGAGCGGACGGTGACCGTACATCCTGGACTTAGAGTCCAGCCCTAACCCCGAATAGGTTTGAAGGGACGATAGGGACCAACCGCCGAGGCCCGGAGGGGACACCACTGGAATCAGAAAACGAACCGAGGTGGCAACGGGACTCTCTGGTAAGAGACAATCAAAATTTTCTAAAAGAATTTGGGTTTTTGAAAATTAGAATTTGAATTAGGAAAAGGGAAAAAACCATATTGGTGGGGCTGACTCTGTGGTGACGTGATCAGAAGGTTTCCGGGGGAAACTGAGATACGTCTGTAGATACAGCACAGTTAATAAATTTCTAGGGGGAAATTGAAACTGCTGCAACTGGCGTGATCAGAAATTGAGCCAGAAATTGAGATTAGGAGATCCGGAGATTTCGAAGCAAGAAGTTGAGATCACGCGCAAGCAGTTAACACATTTTTAAAAAGGGAATTGAAACTGTGCGGGTATTAATCGGAGCTGCAGGGTGCGCTCCGCCTGGCCGGTCTTGGGATTAAGATCGGATCTGTTGGAGACGTCCGACAGATTAAGATTTAAGCGCTTAAAGGAAAATCCACAGAGACAGAGAGAAAAACCAATATGGGGAAGTCCCAGAGCAAGCTCGCTAAATATGATACACCGGTATTTTGGCAAATGAAAAAAATTATATGGCCAGAAATGCATGCAAGATATGGGGAAATTAATTAAGTATCATCATTTTCCAGAAGAGGGAACACTGAGTGTCACAAGATTAAAGGTAGTGAAAGAATCAGTCGAAGAAGTGAGTAAAAAACAGAAAGGGTGCTGTGCGAAACACAAGTGTGATAAATGTGGGGAAACTGTGAATTGCTGGTTGGGGGAGGCAGATAAGAGGGAAAGAAGAGCGTTGCAAAAAGAATTAGCGTGTAGAGCTGATAGCAAAAAAGAAAAAGAAAATGAAAAATGTGAAGAAAAAGTAACTACATCACGTAGCCTTACTAACCGCTCTGATGTTTCTGTGTTTAAACATGCCCCACCACCCTATCATCACTATCCCGTGGCGGAGCTGTGAGCCCTGAAACTGGACCCTGACCTCGACTGCTCTCCACCAAACAGACCAACAGCACCGCAGGCAGAGGAGGAAGAAGAAGACCCCGACATGATTCCTGAAACCCCCCACGAAGAAGAGATGGCGTACAGCGCACCGCCGACGAAGAAGAGAAAGACCAGACAAACGGTCAAAAAAGAAAACGTGAGTGTTACAGCACCGATGATTGAAGTTTCGGGACCTGATGGACCCATGATGGTCTTTAGACCGTGGACAGTGGCAGATATGAAAGAGGCCATGGCTCACTTGCCGAGCCCGGATGAGGCGGGCGACAGATTTTCCGCAGAATTGGTAATGTTCTGCAAAGAGTTCAGCCCCACTGTGTACGAGCTGAAGAGGCTGCTAGCAGTGAAATTGGGGGCTTCGAGCTGGCACAAAGTGAGTGGGAGGCTGCCGAGAGAGGACTATCGAAGAGGCCACTGTGAATGGGGACATAGAGATAATTTGGAATACCGCACTGCTGTTGAGGAGCTGGCTGAAAGCATTAGAACAGCATTCCCGGCGCGGGTGGACACATCAAAGATTGGCAACTGCTGCCAGAACAGAGAGGAGTCGGTGCAGGACTATTATCATCGCCTGTACGAGGTATTCAACAAACACAGCGGCTTGGAGGAGCCCGGCGACCGCGGAAATCAGCCTGACACGTGGGAATGTCATCTGCGAAGCTGGTTTTTGAATGGACTGAGACCTGAGATTGCGTTGGCAGTAAAAACCAGCTACATCAAATGGAAACATGGACGTTTGTCTGCCATTTTAGCACACGCTTTGCATGCAGAAGAACTGCAGATGGCAAAGAGAGAGAGAGTGAAAGCAAGGGCCGACAAAGATCTACAGTTGGCTGTGATACAGGCTGTCGCGAGAACGGCCAACGCCGCCAACAGACGAGATGGGGGAGAGGTAAAAAACGGAGCGAGAGGAATCCAAACGGGGCTGGAAGGAATCCTGAGAAGTGGGCCTGCTGGATTTGCGAGACTAACGATCACATGACTTACAAGTGTACCAAATGCAGACTGTGCAAAAAAGATGGACACTGGGCCACGGAGTGCCCAGAAAATCAGCAAACTCAAGAAGCAGACTGAAGCGAGGATGGTGGAGAGCAGCGGGGACGCGAGAAGGGGGAGCAGTCTGCGAGAGCCACAGAACAGGGAAGTGAAAATTTTCTAACAACACGCACACACACACACACATACACTGATGTATATACTGCTCTTTGCAATGAAAAAAAAAAAGCTTGCATTTCTTTGTGTGAATCTGATTTGAATAATGAAGATTCTGATAAATGTGTAATGATGTATAAAAGCGAAGCATTTAAGAAAATGCCGAAATACCCCATGCTGATTGAGGGGGTACTGATTGAGTTTTTAGCCGATTCTGGGGCTTCGAGGTCATCCATACGACCATGTGACTTGCCATGTCAACTGAGAATAACAGACGAAACAAATGAGTCTGTTTCTGCATCAGGGCACACAATTTTTGAAAGGTTTACGGTACCTCTAAATTGTGAAACAGAGGGGGGAAGAGTGCTGAAACATGCATTCATTTATTCACCAAAATGTCCTGTGCCCATTTTGGGCCGAGATCTGTTGTGCAAACTGAATTTGACACTGGTTGCGGACTCCTAGGGTGTCAGAGTGGAGGAAGAGGGGGAGCAATGTTGTTGTTTGCGAACAGAACCTCGGTGGGCATACGAATGGGACATCATAAATCATGATTGGGCTGAAATGATGTGCGAACTGGCTAAAAATAAGACTAAGCCGTTTAATACGGAAATAATGATGCCTGGCAATCTGCATTGCACGTCACATGTCGTAGTGGAAAGAGAAAACCAGTATGAGAAAGACTGGTTTGAGGGGGAAAAAGGAGAAACTTTGAGTTTTAAGAAAATCTTTTGGAAAGAAAGTATGTGTGCTGTTTCAGTAAGCCTGACAGAAAAACAGCTTCCTTTTTTTCTAATGTCAGAGTCTGTGCCTCACTTATCGCTATCCAAGGCCGAAGAGCAGGCTTGGGCTGAGCTGGGGGGATTTGTTAAAAACTGTGTTGATGCTACAGACTGGTGTGAGATAAGCGTTGGGGTGAAACACAGCAAAAATTTGGGAGCATTTATGTCAGAGTGTAGGCATGAAATTGAGGTAGAGAGAAATGTGACACTCATTGACAAAAACATGAAGGGAAATCACTGCATGACAAACATTTGTGCCTTAGAGATTCTCCCGGCTTTAGCGGATGTGCCATCCGAGCTGTGGGCAAAGCATAAATATGATGTGGGACTGATCAAAGGATGTGATCCGGTTGTAATCACCTCAAAATCTGATTACAGGCCGTGTCAACGTCAGTACCCCTTGAAAAAGGAGGCAATACTGGGAATTAAACCAGTATTTGACTCACTTTTGAAAGAAGGCATAATTGTTGAATGCAGTGATTCCCCAGTAAGAACACCAATCTTCCCTGTAAAAAAGATAAGGGACAAAGGTCAACCCACAGAGTGGTGGTTTGTGCAAGATTTGCAGGCAGTAAATGCAGCTGTCAGGCAAAGGGCTCCATCAGTTCCAAATCCATACACAATTTTGTCACAAATACCACAAGATGCAACGTTTTTCTCGGTGGTAGATTTGTCCAATGCATTCTTTAGTGTGCCAGTGGACAAAGACAGTCAATTTTGGTTTGCATTTGAATTTGATGGCAAAGGCTATACATTCACGAGAATGGGCCAGGGGTATTGTGACAGCCCCACTCTTTATAACGAAGCGCTTAGGCGAAGCCTGGAGCCATTGACCCTGACAGATGGAACTGCTTTGCTACAATATGTGGATGATTTATTTCTGGCTGCTAAAGACGAGACCACATGTGTGGCTGACACTTTGACCCTCCTGCAGCACCTGGCTCGGGAGGGCCACAAGGTCAGCTTGTCTAAATTACAGTTTGTAAAACAACAAGTTACATTTCTGGGTCATGTCATAACACCAAACAGCAAATCCCTGTCTGACAAAAGAATTGAAGGCATCAAGAATGTACCGAAACCAATCACAAAGAAACAAATGTTATCATTTTTGGGAATGTGTTCATACTGCAGAACATTTATTCCAAATTACGCAATTCTTGAGCAGCCTCTGAGAGCCCTAACAACAGGGAAGGGGTTGAAGTCATGTGACAAAATTGAGTGGACAGGGGAGGCAGAGGAGGCATTTGTGAACATGAAAGTTCAGCTGTCTCTGGCGCCGACTCTGGGCCTACCGGTACCAACCAAGCCTTTTGTTCAGATGGTGGATGAAAAAAATGGGTTTATGACTTCTGTGTTGTTGCAGCATCATGGAGATAAATTGCGACCTGTGGCTTATTTTTCCAGCAAACTAGATCCAGTTGCAGCAGGCCTGCCTCACTGTCTGAGGGCGGTGGCTGCTGCTGAACAGGCTGTGATGGCATCTAGAGAATTTGTAGGTTACTCTTACCTGACTTTGAATGTGTCGCACGCTGTGTCCATGATCCTGCAAGAACAGAAAACAATCGCACTTATCGACGGCGCGGTGGTTGCGATACCACACTATCTTGCTTGATATGCCGAATATCACTGTCAGACGATGCACAACCTTGAATGCTGCTACTCTCCTTCCGACGGCGCTAGAACAAGTGTGTACACCGCGTCCAGATCTTTCTGATGTACCGCTTGAAAACTGCGAAAATGTCCTCTTTGTGGATGGCTCGGCTTACAAAGATCCACAAACAGGGCAGAATAAAGTTAGCTACGCGGTAACAACTGAATTTGAAGTTGTGGTTTCTGGCTCATTGCCACCACACTTTTCAGCACAAGCAGCAGAGCTTGTGGTGTTAACAGAAGCGTGTAAACTGATGGCAGGCAAATGTGTCACAATCTATACCGATTCGCGGTATGCATTTGGCGTCACACATGACTTTGGAGCGCTGTGGAAACACAGGAAATTTTTAAAGTCAGATGGGCGCCCAATATTAAATGCTCCTCTGGTGGTGGCCTTACTGGAGGCCATTCTACTGCCAGACAAAATATCCATTTGCAAATGCGCCGCACACACAAATAACAAAGATTTCATATCAACAGGAAACGCCAGAGCTGATGCGGCAGCGAAGGCCGCGGCGGCTAAGCAGACAAAAGAAACAGAGTGGACTTTGTTATCTGAAAGTAACCCAGACATTTATTCCTCTTTACAGAGCATGCAGGCCTTTGCCTCAGGGGCAGAGAGGGACCAGTGGAAGCAGTGTGGCTGTAAAATGAATGAGGGTGTCTGGATGAGCTGTGATGGCAAGCCTTGTTTACCTAAACACTTCTTTCCACATTATGCTAAGTCGACACATGGGAAAGACCATGTATCGAAAGGGGGAATGGTTGCACAAATGAAAGAACTGTGGTTTACAAAGGGGTTTACAACGTTTGCATAAAATTTTTGTAAAAGATGTGTCATTTGTAACACCCACAATGTGGTGAAAGGGATAAAAATGTCTCAAGTGTCACAACCGCCCGCGACAGGCCCTTTTGAATATCTACAAATGGACTTCATTGAACTTTCCCCATGTCAAGGGAAAAAGTACTGTTTGGTGTTGGTGGATATGTGGTCCAAATGGGTCGAGGCATTCCCAACATCAAGGTGGCAAAGGCCCTGCTGACTGAAATAGTCCCGAGATGGGGAGTTCCACAAAAAATCAGTTCTGACAATGGAACACATTTTGTCAATGAGGCAATAAAATAAGTGGGTGAATTTTTAGGGATCAATTTGAGAACACATTGCAGTTACCACGCAGCCTCAGGAGGCGCTGTGGAACGGCAGAACGGGATCATTAAAAACAAATTGGCTAAGTGTTGTGAGGAAACTGGACTCACATGGGTTAAAGCTCTCCCGATCGTTCTCATGTACATGAGAATGAGAAAACGATCCAGGGTGAACCTAAGCCCATTCGAAATTCTCTTTGGTAAACCACCATTTATGGAATAGAAGGGGGAAAACAACAGCTGCCATCAACAGAATTGTGTGAGCATGACATGTTGAGTTACTGCAAGGAAATGTCTTCTCTGTTGTCTAACGTCTGTGCGCAGGTAAAAGCCGCCCAGGGGAAAGTTGCAGAAACTCCCTTGCACAACAAACCAGGAGATTTCGTGGTGGTACGAGATCTGAGGAGGAAAAGTTGGAAGGCGAAAAGGTGGCTGGGACCGTTCCAAGTGCTTCTGACTACCCACACGGCCGTGAAGGTAGCTGAAAGGGCAACGTGGATTCACGGCAGCCACTGCAGAAAAGTTCCACATGCATCTCAGGAGGAGGAACGGAGATAGTAACAGAGCTGAGGCACATGTCAACAAATGCCAGGATCCTGTATAAACACCAAGTGCCTTTATGATTGCAAATGGATCTGTGGTGAAAGTAAAGCTTAGTAAAAATTAGGAATTACGATAGAGACCGAAAATGATTTGATGAATTAGGCATGGTATTTATTTGTTTTGCAGTGAACTAGAAAAGGTCTTATTGTGTTATATTGGAAATAATAGTTTTACAAAACAGGTGTGCATGCAAGGTTTGTATTTGGTATGTGAGAAGTGACTGAGGGTCTGACCCATGTCAGAAGTGCAGTAGCAGTGTTTACTCATTTAGCCCGGCTTCCAGATAATGAATATGTACTTGTTTTGCAACCAATTAATTTGCCTTCGCAAACAAAATTAACCAGGACTTTGTAAAATGTTGGGTACATCATGTTGTTTCCATATTCCAGACTACAGCGATAACGTCACCATATCATCACTCACATGAGAATGGCCGTAAAAGAGCCTGAACGAGCAAATGATGTATGGCTTGAATGGTTAAATAATCTGTGGGGCGGATGGGGATATTGGCTGTTTAACACTGTATTACCATTTGTGGCAGCAGGAGTGCTGCTACTGTTGTGTTTACCATGTATTGTCCAGTTCATTTCCAGCTCAGTACAGAGACTGGCAGAAACTAAGGTATCACATCAAATGCTTAAAATGAGTGTTTATCCTGACAATGTGTTTGTGGACATGTATGAAGAGAAGACTGAGGGAGATTCCACTAGTAGTGAGAGCTACAGTGAAGTAAGAAAAAAAAGAATAAGGTGAAAATTGAATGTTAAGATGTTTTGTTTAGGGCTTAGCCCATCTATGTCTGTACTGTTCAGCTTGCTTAAAATTAGGGTCTGTCCCCGCAAAAAAAGCCTTAGCAGGTTTTTCTAAACTTTTTTCACAAATTTAAGAGGGTGATCATTTAAACAAAAGTCAGAGATGAAGAGTATAAATGTGATGTAATAGCTTAAATTTGCTTTGTTATTTTGAATGCATTACACATAATCTAAAATAGCATAGTGAGAATGATAGATTTAGAAATGAATTGTTATTACAATCAGTTATCAATGAATGATAAAAAGGGGGAATTGTTGAGGAAAATTCATTTTATGCTTATTTTCCATGCCTTTGAGAATGTGTGATTCAAACTCTTTAGGCCTGGCTGTTTAGAAAGGAATGGGCCTGGGGCCATTTGCTCTAAGACAGAGGAGTGATAAGAGGATCTTGGGGCTGGGGACCAGATAAGAAGAGGACGGGGGAGTAGGGTGTTTCCTCCTCTGTTCTTTTGGTGGAAAAGTACAGCTGTCTTAACATGTGATCTTTTGACCTTGAGTGCCTTAAAGAGTGTATAAAAGAGGAGGACTGCCCTCCCCTTTTGTCGCACTCTGCAGAAACCTGTGTGTGTCTGTATGACTGTTGACCTTCTTTGCAAAGAATAAACCTCTTTTTTATTAAGACCGAGTTTGTCTCTTATGCTGATGAGAGTCAGTTAAAATTGCCACGACAGACTTTATTTGAATGCTTTTAAACGTTGCACACAGTTTCCACGGTTAAACACTTAACGCATGGTTAAACACCCCTTATGAAAATTAACCATGGTTTTTTTTTTTTTTTGTAGTAACCATGGTTTAACTATGGTTTTTGTAGTAAAACCATAGTAACTACAAAATGAACCATGGTTTTTATAGTTAAACCACAGTAACTACATAATAAACCATGAGTTAACTATGGTTTTTGTAGTAAAACCATAGTAACTACAAAATAAACCATGGTTTTAGCACAGTAACCATAATTGAACTATGGTTTATATAACTGTAGTTAAAGAATGGTATCAGAACCATGGTTTGCACCAAGGATATTATAGTTTTGAATTTTTAAATTAGTTTTTATTTTAATATTGTTTTCAAATTTCCTATAATTTCAGTTTAGTTTTAGTTAGTTTCATTAATGGTTTTGTTAGTTTTAGTTTAGTTTTTATTTTGTGAACACATTTCTATTTAGGTTTTATATATTTTAGTTTTAGTAATTATAGTTTAACAGAGTTAATGGATCACTTCCAGTGTAGACCATACCAAGACATTTCATTTTAGCAAAGTTGAATGTTTGCAGTTTACAGTTAACTCTTGTCCAAACCGCTTAATAATGAAAATAAAATAATTATTTACAATTCAACAAAAAACAAAAATATTCAACTTATATGTAGGTACGTTTTCATATTCATGTTCATATTCATTCAAATTAAATATGTAATCTTGTTTAATATGTCAGTAGTTTACAAACAACTGTTACGGTGCACACAGCAGGGAGGAACGGGGAACACGGACACGAGGATAAACTTCAAAATAACAGTCTTTAATCAGGACATCAAGGCAGGGCAAGACAAGGCAAGGCAGACACGGACAGGAACACCGGGGAATAACGAGTAGACCAGACAAAAGCTAACTAAACAGGCAGGAACTAAATACACATGACAATTACTGATAATGACTAAAACACAGCTGGACAAGACTCAACTAATAATCACACTTAACGAGGACAGGAAAAAGACCAAATATGGACACAAGAGGCGGGAACACATGACACACACGACAGAGGACGTAACAACAACATGCTTATCAAGGTTTTCAGAGTTACTAGACAGCATCAGGTAGCTGAGTTTTTATCAGGGTTGGGTTTAAAATCTGCAGGACAATGGCCTCCAGTGCTGGATTTGAGGAAACATGCCCTGCGTCCCAATGTGCATACTATCCACCCTATCTACCCCAAATAGTATTAAAAATGAATAGAATTTAGCATGGACAGTGTGCACATTGGGACACAGGCATGTTTTTTGCAACTAAAATGTTTTGAAACCTCATACTACTCAAAAATAAATGCGATATGGTGATTTAAATGATGTTTGCACTTTACTATGACGAGCCGCTCCAGCGCGCACGCGCTTCAGATGAGCAACGCAATCAATCCCAGTTCTAAAGCCCCCTTTACACAAAAACACAGAGCGGCTATCGCTTTCTCTCATCTCGGATATGTTTTATGCAGTCAAGACGGTGCTCGTGTCATGGACTCTAAGCAGACGTTACCATAGTAATCGCAAAGCGTGACAAAATGACTCTTCACTAAAGTCAGCTCATCCAAAACTTTTAATTCTGTGTCTGTTAATTCACTCTCATGTTATTCTCGCACGTCAAGCACGCTTTTAAACGTTCGTGTGCTGTAAGGTGTGCATTTTTATTATTTCCCATTTCATATTTTATAGTTATTTCCCATTTCATAGCCCGCGACTTGTTTTTTATATGCAAAAACGCATTCTCTGTGATACAGTAGGACGCAGCTCACGTGCATGAAACACCATTTATTTATCTAAACAACCATAGGTCCGATTTTCTGGCATGGAATGAGAGCTTATTAAATCACGAACACGATTATTTATTTTTGCTAATTATTATTTTATTTTCGTTAGTTTTTCAGTTACTGTTGTTAGTTTCGTTTCTTTTTAGTTTTTCATTTATTTAGAAATTTAAATTTTATTTCAGTTTACGAAAATGTTTTTTGACCAATAGTTTTAGTCTTAGTTTCAGTTTTCGTTTACGAAAAGCTTAGATGAGATCATACTTTGAAAAGCACAACATCTGGAAAAGGAGCAACTTCAGCATCATTTCTTGCCACAGCAAATATGCTGGTCTGGACATGTGTGATACTGGATTCAAACCCATGACCCAACGGTTCGCGAAACAGTGGCTTAGCAGAGCGCGACACTCAGTTGACGCACTTTTACTGGGCTGCAGAGGAAAGGTTTAGATGTGAGAATGAGCTCCCCAATATAGTGCTTTAGCATTTTAACCAGCGTAATATGCAAAGTTAGTTTAATTGTAACGCAGCTTATGGTTAACTTGATAGCTGAAGGGTCACATTAAATAGTATGGTTAGTAGTAAAACCATAGTAACTACGAAATGAATCATGGTTTTACTGCAGTAACCGTGATTTATCTATAGTTTTTGTAGAAAACCATAATTGCAAAACGAACTATGGTTTATATAACTGTAGTAAAACCATGGTATCAGAACCATGTATTTTTAAAACCATGGTTTGCACCAAAAAAACCACGGTTACTACAGTCATGGTTAACTACAGTTTTACTATAGTAAAACCATGGTTAATTTTCATAAGGGACTTGCTACACATTGAATTTGCATAGAATCTTCAAAGCTTTGGCCTTTTGATTTACACAGATTCTGAAGCTCCATAATTCAAGTGACTCAACTCAAAATTAAGATTTTGTATATAAATATGTACTATTTAATAAGCTTAGATGAGATTATACTTTGAAAAACTCAACATCTGGAAAAGAAGCAAATTCAGCATCATTTCTTGCCACAGCAAACATGCTGGTCTGGACATGTGTGACACTGGATTCAAACCCATGAAACAACGGCTCGCGAAACAGTGGCTTAGCAGAGAGTGCCACTTGGTTGGCGCACTTTTACTGGGTTGCAGAGGAAAGGTTTAGATGTGAGAATGAGCTCCCCAATATAGTTCTTTAGCATTTTAACCAGCGTAATATGCAAAGTTAATTTAATTGTAACGCAGCTTATGGTTAACTTGATAGCTGAAGAGTCTCATTAAATAGTATGGTAACTGGTTAGCCTGTAACTTATTAGCATGCTAAGCTTACGTGCAAAAGACGACAAACACGGGCACAGTCAACTTTCCAGAGGAATTTCTTGGAAACGGTAGAGAATATCAAAAATCTGTTCAGTCATTTCTGTGTGGCTTAGTCCAAAGATCGTATGATCAGATTTTGGACAAAATTGAACAAAATTTGTAGGAAGAGTAGCAATAAAAATGTTTTTCCATTTACTTCAATATGGCTGACAGGCACATTCTAGGAAAATGACAAATGAGACAGCATCAGAATCGGCATAACCAAGGGAATGAAACGATATTAAAACAATATCTTTTGAACAATGTTTTTAAAAGTTATAAGAGTTTTTGCAATAATCCTTATATCTCTGGAACCCTAGGTGGCGCAAAATTGATATCTTCAGATTCGCCGTGACCCAAGGAATCCATATAAACAGAGTTTATAATTTTCTGATTGAGTGTTCAAAAGTTATAAGCAAAAATTATCATTTTTGGTATCTCACGACCCATAGGTGGCGCTATTCCCAACTTTGGCATGGACCCTCAGATCATGGTGTTGATGAAGCGTACCAAGTTACGTTTCGATTGATCAAACTTTGGCCGAGATACAGCCTCTGAACCAATTTTGGGTCAACCTTGTTACGTTCACATATCATAACTTTTTTTTTCACTAGTTGTTAAAAAATTCTGATCAGTCATTTCTGTTCAGTTAAGTCCAAAGATCATCTGAGCAAATTTTCAGAAGAATTGGATCAATTTTGAAAGAGTAGTAGCGAAAAGACAGAATACTGTACTTTTCAAAATGGCCACTACTGTAATGGGTGGAGTCTTAATGTAAGCTATTGAATGTGATCGGCATGAAGAGAGTAATCAGGTGTACTAAGTTTCATTTTTGTACAATTAGGGGTTCAGGAGTTACTACCATTTCAATTTTGAATTTTTGAACTGGTGGTGGCGCTATAGAGTTGGTTCTAGAGACCCCAAAGTTGGTCAGATCACTAATCATGGCCATCTCTACAACTGTACCAATTTTCATAATTTTCCTATGTTCCCTTCATAGGGCTGCCATAGACACCCATGGGACGAAAATAATAATAAATATAGCTGCAAGCAGCGATTACCGGGGCCAAGCCCGCGAACGGGCCGTAGCGCGGCGCAGAGCGGGAAGAACAAAAACGGCAGAAACAGAACGTACGTTGAAAAAGCAGATAGGTTCGGAAGTACAGAAGTTCAAAAACGAACAGAAGTTCAGACGAGAACGAACAAACGCACGTTTCTGATTCAAGACGAACGCGCATGGAAGATCCGACATTATCGCATTATCGCTGCCCTACAGAGCCTGTTAGTTTGCCTCGCCTCGCCTAGCCTTGCCTCGCCTAACCTTGCCTTGTTAATTGTAACCCAGCTTATGGTTAACTCTATAGCTGAAGAGTCACATTAAACAGTATTGTAATTGTTTAGCCTGTAACTTATTAGAATGTTAAGATCACTAGCATAAGACAACAAGCACAGGCACTGTCATCTTCCGAGAGGAGTTTCTCGGGAACGGTAGTGAATTTAAAAAATCTGTTCAGTCATTTCTGTGCGGCTCAGTCCAAAGATCATCTGAGCCAATTTTGGGAAGAATTGGATTAATTTTGAAGGAGGAGTTGCGAAAAGACATAATACTGTACCTTTCAAAATGGCCGGTACGGTAATGGGTGGAGTCTTAATGTAAGCTATTGAATGTGATCAGCGGTCAGATGACTATTCAAGATCATCACTACAAACTAATAGTACGTTATAAATGGTAACTCACAACTCATAGGTGGCGCTGTTCCCAACTTTGGCATGGACCCTCAGATCATGGTGTTGATGGAACATATCAAGATTCATTTCGATTGATCAAAGTTTGGCCGAGATACAGCCTCTGAATTAATTATGGGTTGACTTCATCAAGTTCACAATATCATAACTTTTGAACAAAGATGAATAAAAAAAATATGTTCAGTCATTTCTGTGCGGCTCAGTCCAAAGATCATCTGAGCCAAGTTTGGGAAGAATTGGATCAATTTTGAAGGAGGAGTAGCGACAAGACAGAATACTGTACTTTTCAAAATGGCCGCTACTGTAATGGGTGGAGCCTTAATGTAAGCTATGGAACGTGATCAGCATGAAGAGCGTAATCAGGTGTACTAAGTTTCATTTTTCTAGAAAAAGGGGTTCAGGAGTTATTACCATTTCAATGTTGAATTTTTGAACTGGTGGTGGCGCTATAGAGTTGGTCCTAGAGACCCCAAATTTGGTCAGATCACTATTCACAGCCATCTCTATAATTGTGCCAAATTTCATCATTTTCCTATGTTCCCTTCATAGGGCTGCCATAGACTCCCATTGGACGAAAATAATAATAATAATAAAACATACGATTACAATAGGGGCTACAGCCCATTCTGGGCTTGGCCCCTAATAAAGAAAACATACGATTACAATAGGGGCTACAGCCCATTCTGGGCTTGGCCCCTAATAATAATAATAAAAAAACATACGATTACAATAGGGGCTACAGCCCATTCTGGGCTTGGCCCCTAAATATAGCTGCTAGCAGCGATTACCAGGGCCAAGCCCCTTTGGGCTGTTTTTGGCCTGTTTGAACGTTGGGACTTTATTTGGATGCTTTTAAACACTGCATACGGTTTCCACGGTTAAACACTTAACGCATGGTTAAACACCCCTTATGAAAAATTAACCAAGTTTTTATTTTTATTTTTTTGTAGTAACCATGGTTTAACTATGGTTTTTGCAGTAAAACCATAGTAACTACAAAATAAACCATGGTTTTAGCACAGTAACCATAGTTGAACTATGGTTTATATAACTGTAGTTAAAGCATGGTATCAGAACCATGGTTTTTAAAACCATGGTTTGCACCAAGGATATTATGGGTTTTGAATTTTTAAATTAGTTTTTATTTTAAATATCGTTTTCAAAATTTCCTATAATTTCAGTTTAGTTTTAGTTAGTTTCATTAATGGTTTTGTTAGAAATGTTCACAAAATAAAAACTAAACTAAAACTATTTAGTTTTAATATATTTTAGTTTCAGTTTTAGTTTTAGTAATTATAGTTTAACAGAGTTAATGGATCACTTCCAGTGTAGACCAAACCAAGATATTTAATTTTAGCATAGTTGAATGTTTGCAGTTAATTCTTGTGGAAACCGCTTAATAATGAAAATAAAATAATTCTTTACAATTCAACAAAAAAAACAAAAATATGCAACTTATATGTAGGTAAGTTTTCATATTCATGTTCATATTCATTCATATTAAATATGTAATCTTGTTTAATATGCCAGTAATTTACAAACAACATGCTTACCAAGGTTTTCAGAGTTACTAGACAGCATCAGGCAGCTGAGTTTTTAATCAGGGTTGGAGCTAAATTCTGCAGGACAATGGCCTCCAGTGCTGGATTTGAGGAAACATGCCCTGCGTCCCAATGTGCATACTATCCACCCCATCTATCCTAAATAGTATTAAAAATGACTAATATCACATAGAATTTAGCATGGACAGTGTGCACGTTGGGACACAGGCATGTTTTTTGCAACTAAAATGTTTTGAAACCTCATACTACTCAAAAATAAATGCAATATGGTGATTTAAATGATGTTTGCACTTTACTATGACGAGCCGCTCCAGCGCGCACGCGCTTCAGATGAGCAACGCAATCAATCCCAGTTCTAAAGCCCCCTTTACACAAAAACACAGAGCGGCTATCGCTTTCTCTCATCTCGGATATGTTTTATGCAGTCAAGACGGTGCTCGTGTCATGGACTCTAAGCGGACGTTACCATAGTAAATCGCAAAGCGTGACAAAATGACTCTTCACTAAAGTCAGCTCATCCAAAACTTTTAATTCTGTGTCTGTTAATTCACTCTCATGTTATTCTCGCACATCAAGCACGCTTTTAAACGTTCGTGCGCTGTAAGGTGTGCATTTTTATTATTTCCCATTTCATAGCCCGCAACTTGTTTTTTATATGCAAAAACGCATTCTCTGTGATACAGTAGGACGCAGCTCACGTACATGAAGCGCCATTTGTTTATCTAAACGACCATAGGTCCGATTTTCTGGCACAGAATGAGAGCTTATCAAATCACGAACACGATTATTTATTTTTGCTAATTATTATTTTATTTTCGTTGGTTTTTCAGTTACTGTTGTTAGTTTCTCATTTATTTAGAAATTTTAATTTTATTTCAGTTTATGAAAATGTTTTTTGACCAATAGTTTTAGTCTTAGTTTCAGTTTTCGTTTACGAAAAGCTTAGATGAGATCATACTTTGAAAAGCACAACATCTGGAAAAGAAACACCTTCAGCATCATTTCTTGCCACAGCAAACATGCTGGTCTGGACATGTGTGACACTGGATTCAAACCCATGACCCAACGGCTCGCGAAACAGTGGCTTAGCAGAGCACGCCACTCGGTTGGCACACTTTTACTGGGTTGCAGAGGAAAGGTTTAGATGTGAGAATGAGCTCCCCAATACAGTTCTTTAGCATTTTAACCAGCGTAATATGCAAAGTTAATTTAATTTTAACGCAGCTTATGGTTAATTTGATAGCTGAAGAGTCGCATTAAATAGTATGGTAACTGGTTAGCCTGTAACTTATTGCTAATTTGCATGCTAAGCTTACGAGCAAAAGACGACAAACACGGGCAAAGTCAACTTTCCAGAGGAATTTCTTGGGAACGGTAGAGAATATCAAAAATCTGTTCAGTCATTTCTGTGTGGCTCAGTCCAAAGATCGTATGATCAGATTTTGGACAAAATTTGTAGGAAGAGTAGCAATAAAAGTGTTTTTCATTTACTTCAATATGGCTGACAGGCACATTCAAGGAAAATGACAAATGAGACAACGTCAGAATCGGCATGACCCAAGGAATCCATAGACATAAATATTATATTTTTCTGACTGACTGTTCAAAAGTTATAAGCGAAAATGTGAATTTTTGGTATGTCACAACCCGTAGTTGGCGCTGTTCCCAACTTTGGCATGGACCCTCAGATCATGGTGTTGATGAAGCAAACCAAGTTTAGTTTCAATTGATCAAAGTTTGGCCGAGATACAGCCTCCTTACCAATTTTGGGTCAACCTCGTTAAGTTCACAACATCATAACTTTTGAACAAAGATGAATAAAAAAAAAAAAAAATCTGTTCAGTCATTTCTGTGCGGCTCAGTCCAAAGATCATCTGAGCCACTTTTGGGAAGAATTGGATCAATTTTGAAGGAGGAGTAGCGAAAAGACAGAATACTGTACTTTTCAAAATGGCCGCTACTGTAATGGGTGGAGTCTTAATGTAAACTATTGAATGTGATCAGCATGAAGAGCGTAATCAGGTGTACTAAGTTTCATTTTTCTAGAAGAAGGGGTTCAGGAGTTATTATCATTTCAATTTTGAATTTTTGAACTGGTGGTGGCGCTATAGAGTTAGTTCTAGAGACCCCAAAGTTGGTCAGATCACTAGTCCTGGCCATCTCTACAACTGTGCCAATTTTCATCATTTTCCTATGTTCCCTTCATAGGGCTGCCATAGACTCCCATTGGACGAAAATAATAATAAAGAAAACATACGATTACAATAGGGGCTACAGCCCATTCTGGGCTTGGCCCCTAATAATATAATAATAAAGAAAACATACGATTACAATAGGGGCTACAGCCCATTCTGGGCTTGGCCCCTAATAATATAATAATAAAGAAAACATACGATTTCAATAGGGGCTACAGCCCATTCTGGGATATTGTGGTGCGAGCAGACGGAAAAGGTAAGATTGTCTGGCTGTGAGGCTCTAGCCGACGTCCGACGGGAGATCAAGACTCCGTTGGACGGGTAAGCCTGCTGAGCATAGGACTTGAAAAGGTAAGGTTGTCTGGCCGGGAGTGCTCTCGCCGGCGTCCGTTAAAAGATCGGGGCTCACTGAGTCGGACAGGTAAGACAGAAAGGTATAGTTGTGTGGTCGGGAGGCTTCACCGACATCCGTCTGGAGACGGACACTCGCAGCATGGATGGGTTAGTCTCACCGGCCGCAGGAAGGAAAAAAGGTAAGTTTGTCTGGCCGGGAGGCTCTCACCGATGTCCGCCAGGAGCTCAGTGCTCGCTGTGTCAGACGGGTAGGCCTTGCCCAGCGAGGGATTTGAAAAGGTAAGTTTCTCTGGCCGTGAATGCGCTCATCGGCGTCCGGTGGGAGATTAAGACTCACTGTGTCGAACAGGTAAAGACAGAAAAGGTCAAGTTGTGTGGTCGGGAGGCTTCACCGACATCCGTCTGGAGACGGACACTCGCAGCATGGATGGGTAAGTCTCGCCGGCCACGGGATGGAAAGGTGAGTTTGTCTAGCTGAGAGGCTCTTGCTGACGAATCTTTTAAGTGAACGAATTGTTCACGTAATTCATTGACTCATTTCTCGTTCACTGAAATTCCTCCGTCCGCAACGCGGCGCTATTAGCAGCGCATGTGCACATCAGTGAACCGGGTAGTTTGGACTGTTTCACCCTGTCAAAGAATTACTAAACCTCGAGCCAATAGCCTTCTAGTATGAGATGTGATGAAGCATGTGATTTGTTGAATGTGAACGGATATGCCCATCACTGACCGAGTCGCTGTTTTGAGTCTGAATGAATGAGAGAGTGAGAGTGAGAGTGAGAGAGATCTCGTTCGTGAATGAGTTGAACGAACTGGTACATGAGTCACGACATGTCGTTCGTGAATCAATTTGTACCGGGTAGGTCGGTCATTTTAGCATGCGAGTCAGTCTCATTCAGCAATCAGCAGAAAGTGGATGCAAAGCGCAGCAGGTACTGTGGTAATGTGCACATATAAGCTTGTTTATATATATATTCATATTTAACATAGGCTACAGAACATAACTCCACGATTTATGAATGTGTAAAAGTCCGACCAAACAATTAAAAAAAATGTTAATTATGCAAGAAAACCTTATGTTTTGGTCATCTGAACCTTATTTTATTTATTTAATGAGTAGATTACACATTTTAACCCTATAAAACCGACGGGAGCGCCCGCGCTCCGGTTTGCGTGTCTCTGTTTAAAAGTCAATAGAAACCGAAACCAAAAGGGTAGCGCAATAATTATTTTTGCATTCAAAATCAGAGACGTTACACAGTCAGATCAAGTCTACAACATGCTCCTGTTGCGTTGTTTTCACCCTCTAACAAGTCTGCACAATTTGCATAAAATGCGTATACAACAAAATACACTAAAAATAACATTGCACGTCTTTGCACACATGTTCTATAGATCTGAGGTTGCTAGATACCTTTTATTACGTCTACTATGGCGTAATCACGTTCTGTGCACTATGACCCCAAGGTGTGTTGCATGTGGTGACGTCACAAGCCGCGACATTTGACTTTCATCTGCTGTACGTATATACCACAGCTGCTGCTCCGTTCTATTCGTCACTCTTTTTTATTTATCATTGCAATCTGTTGCTTTTTTTTCTTTTTGACACATGCACACAAATGCACCTTTACAAATGCAAGCACAATCACGCACTCGCCTGCATAATGTTAAGACTGCATGAAAACATAAGTACATGCACGCGGAGGTTTTGGAGCTACTAACGTTACTCGCGTACGACGACGAGGAACTCTCCGACTGCTCATCTGCTCCAGAATCTGTTTCTAGTGGGGTTTATTTTTGTTTTATGTATTTGTTTTGTTTTTACACAAGAATAACTGAGATGTTCTTTATGTATTTATTTTTCAATCAACATCGCTCTCAAAAGCAAAATGTAATATTTTTTTACCCCACAAATTCAAATGCACTCCATTCATCTGTGAGGCATGCCACATACCCCTCTGCATTATTCTAGTCAGGAATTGTCACAAGTGTTATCACAGCCTTTTTGCATTTTTAGTTATGATAAATTACAGATTTTAGAGTAGTGTAACTGATTATTTTACATTATCTTTTGTAGTTGTTCAATCAGTATTGCTCTCAAAAGCAATATATTATCGGTTTGACTTCACAACGCACGTTTATAAAAATGAGTGTATCTCACAAACAAATTTATGTAATCAGTCCAAATCAATTGTATGTAGTTTCAAAGTGTTTTATGCAAGTTTTTTACATTGACAAGTTTGAGGTTTGACATTTGTGATATTTCTGCATTTAGTAAAATATGTTGAAAAAAAAAAAAAAATCGATTTTCATATTTTTGTTGGTTTATTGCACTTTTGAGCTATTTATCTAGTAATTATGGATTTCTTACATACACAGCCTTCAAATTGGAGGTATAAGGATTGTATTGATATATGGCATTTGAAAATACTCAAAAGAATGACAGCACAGCATGTAAAAATACTAAGATATACTCTGGCGGAATTGTTCTATGGCAGGTCTTAAAGGGTTAAAGTCAAATCAGTTTTTTGCAACAAGTGGTAATGCAGTACAATTGTTGACTTTAGACATGACACATAAAACACTTTTTTCGCCCCCTGCTTGCGTATATATGCAATTTGAAGAAATGGTTACTGAACGAATCATTTTGGTGAGCGAACTGAAAATGAACGAATCCCTGGAAAGAATCAAAATTTCCATCACTAATAGCATGATCATTGTCCTACTATTGAGAGAGAATTCATCGAGGTGTTTTATGCCTGAAACGGGTAGTTATGTGGAGCTGACAAGTCGGTTAGAAGGTTTCTTACCCCAGAATTCCTAGCAGCCACTCCAATGGGCTAATGTTGAGACAGCGGTCGACGAAAGATCTGATCATGAACCCTCGTTTAATTGCGACGCCTATAGGGGAAAGCTAAACAGATTAATTCTGTGAAACAGCTGAATGTACTGAATGGAAAAATGGCAACTTTTGACGTCCATATTCAATGATTAACGATAATTATGATAGTAATAATTACGATAGTTTCTGACTTAAAGAAATGGCCAAATGTTAAAGATTAAGTGGACATTTGAATTGGATGTTTAGCCGAACGAGGATTAGGTCGCACAGATGCATATGGACCAGTGGTTCATAAACCTGTCCCGGGGACCACCAGCTACAGCACAACCCGCATGCCTCCCCCACTCAACACACCCGATCCAACTCATCAGCTCATTAGTAGAGTCTGCAAGACCTGAAACGGGTGCGGCCCATGAGAGAGACATACAAACTGCACGGCGGCCGGGGCCCACAAGACAGGCCCGAGAACCACTGATGCAGACAATTGTCAGGCCATTGGAGCCCTCTTAGGTTTGATGTAATGAGTATTTACATGATATTGTATGATACTTTATAAGAAGTTTCAACTGAACCATGTGTTACTTACTTTTGATACTAATTCAAAACGATTATGGCCTATGTGGCCTGCAATGCATCCGTTACCCTATTATTCATTGGTGATGCCTTGGGTGAAGGGTCTATGTCTGCACCTGCCAGGATCGGCGTTTAGGCTAGGCTACTAGCGGTGGCACCGTGGCAACAGCATTGATGTTGGCGTAGAAGAGGATATAGTGAAGTTAAATGAAGTAGAGAGCTGTGAGAGAGCGGAGCAGGGCCGCGATTTGTGGGTCTGTATTGTGAGCGGAGGCAGCCTAGTGGCTAGCTCCTGCTGTTGTACCCAGCGGGCACCTTGACGTCAATTTGACATCAACAAATAGTCAAGATTTTGACCACCATGTATGACATGCATGAATATGCATATTTTCATTATATTTTGTAATAATTTTCTTGTGGTTGTAAAGAGGCCCAACAAAGGTATCAATCTGACATGTTTTTTCTGGTCCCTATATCTCAGGTCAATATCATTGACATTAAATCGATGTTGATTTGATGTCAGGAAATAAGACGTCAAATTTATGTCAAAACAATGTCTGAAAAAGTATATTTATTACTTATTGTAAATTAATGCGACTCATTTTCAACATCTTGAAAGTTGTAGGCCTAGATCTATGTATTTTGCATGTGTGTTTTTATTTATTTAAATCCTAGCATGTTTACATTTAGTTCACTTTAAAATGACAGCAGACACTATAATTGCATATACTATAAAAGGTAAATTTAATCTGATATTGAAGCTGATTTTTTAAATAATCATCATGGACTACAAATTGACTACAAAAAGACGTCACATCCTGGCCATGTCGCGCGGGAAAGTAGCAGATCTGCATAACCGCTCGCTCTCACTCACTGTCGTCTCACTGCCTAACTGCCTCACAGCCCAACTGCCAGAGATTTGCAATTACAAAATTATTCACTTCCAAATCCTGGTAAGTAACCAGCTAGCATGCTATTGTTGTTTTTATGTCAATACACCATCTTATACACAGGCTACTTAATTTTAATGGGTGTAATTTTCCGAATTATGTCGAATAATTTCACAGCCATCCTTTTACCTGAGCGTGCTAACGCTAGCTAACTTAACCTGATGTTAGTGTAACGTTTACACTCCGGTATGATGGAATCGGTATGATCCTTTATATCTGCCATCGTATGATTTTAAGTGTGTGTGTGTGTGTGTGTGCGTCACGTAGCGGTCTGCTTCTGCAATCTGATTCTGATTCTGTGCAGCCAACGCGCATTTCAAAAGCAGGAAGATTACGTTCAAAAAAGCTACACTTAGGTCTCCTTTGTCAGTTTGCCATGTCTCTATTGGGCACATATGCTCCCGTTGAACGGATATTTTTGCTCATGAACAGCACATGGACTGACGACCGCATGACCAAACCGAGACACGGCAGGCAAAAACATCGGGGTTTTTTTAATGGTCAATTTTTTTTATTTTTGGATATTTGTCTTCAATAACATGTCTTCCAGACTTGTGGTGAAAAAAAGTCCGAAATACACGTTCTAACTACTCCGCGATCGCTGCCTGCACCGTCATCACAAGCACCGCACCGCAATGCTGTCGGTTCCAAATATGGTCATTTCCTTTTTTATCAACAACCAATCGTGAAAGTAAAAGGGCTGAATGCGCAATCTAATTGGCTGATGATAAATATTTAAAGCCCATTTTCTCTAAATGACTTAGTACACATCTGCACCTCTGACTACTGCATGTGATTAGGCTATAATGTGGGTTATCTTTTAATTGTCTATATACTATTAATAATAATATAATAATAAAGAGTAGCCTACTACTGATGGGTACTAAGCATTAGTTATGTTAATGGACAGGGCCCATTTTAATGTTTGCTTTCTTGTTCTCTTTTACAGGCACTTGAGAGCTCTGGAAGTGTGAATCCATAGCGGCCCCACTATATTACAAAAAAATAAAATAAAAACATCAGATCTCAAAGTATGTGTATGTTGTCAGTCATTGTACATTTAGGTTGAAATTGAGTAATGCTTGACATTGAAATATCAAAATATGTCAATAAATTTGTGATGTCAAAAATATGTCAAAAAATGTTTGATGTCACATTTGTTGAATTGATATCGAAGCTTGATATTGAATGATATCAAAATAGCATTAAAATGACATCAACATCCTGACATCAAATAGATGTAGAATTGACATCAAATGCCAACAAAGAATGACATCAAAATGACATCAGCAGAGGTCAAAATCTTAACATCAAATTGACATCGACACTGACGTCAAAATGACTTTCATTTTTGACCTATTTCGTGACGTAATTTTGACATCAATGTTTGATGTCATATTGATGTTAAATTGACATCAAATGCCCACTGGGTAGCTGTAGGCTACAGGGAGGGAGTCCTGAAGAGCTATCGTGTCCTGCTCTGCTAACGGAAGTAACCTCACATTAGTGTCTGCCACGGGAGCTGGAGGCCACTGTAAAGGAAAAAGAAAGTTATTCGTAGCGGGAGAAAAAGACTGAGATGTGTGGGCCTGTGTTGCAGGTGGAGGCAGCCTCGTGCTTGCTCCTGCTGCTGTAGGTCACCTGGACAGTCCAGCGTGTCCCACCACTGTTACAGTGTTGCCGATTTAGCCAATTTTTTTTTTTTTTTTTAAGATTGATCAAAATTAATCTCATATATATATATATATATACACACACATCCATTTAAGGAATGCTGTGTGTAAATTAAATACTGTAAAACCAATTCCATAAAATTTACGGTAAAAATTCTACCGTAAATAACATGGTAACAACATTTTAAGTTTAATTGTTTTAATTTAAATTTACAGTCAAATACCGTAATTTCATTAACTGATATAATGTTAATATACCAACCTACTGAAGTCTGTTTTGTACTTTTGAAATGCGCTGATAACCCCCAAATGCAGTGATGAGTCACATGATGCACTAAAGCCCATTACAGGCAGTTTTTAAATAACATATATAGATGGTGCACAGTGTCATTCACACAAGCATGAAACATCGCCATGGTGAGACTCATTAAATTGAAATTTGCAATAAACATTCATTTAACAACATTAGATGCAACAAACAACCTTAATAAACATAACTGATAAAAACTAAGGAACAGTTATTTCAAAGGAAAAAAAACAAAATTTGAATGCAACGCAGGGAATTCTGGGAACATCAAGTTACGCATTTTTTTTTTTTCTTTAAATTTCTATTCTTTCTCACAGTGTGGTAAGAAATGCTGGTGAAAATACGGAAAGTTTAAGTAATTCCTGTGTGTATTCTAGGCACTGTCATGGTTACATAGCAACATTAACATACAATGATGTCGTGACGTCCTTAACTTATCAACAATTACCTGCCTTGAGCGATTTTAGGCCTCCTCGCGCTAGCATCTGGAAACAAATGCTAGAGACCCAGCTGCATACGATGCTGCGGCCGGGAGAGCCACGGTGAAGGCTGAGCCGAAGCGGGAAGCGAGTGAGGCTTGCTGCGGTGAGAACTGGGGCGCGGCCCAGGCTTGATGAAGGCCTGCTGCTGCGACCTGATGCTCACGGGTGTTGGGCGGGACAATGGTGGTGTCGAGCGAGGCGAGTTCGGGCTCTCTCGATCTATGGCTTCTGAAATGGATTTAGGAGTGAGGTTGGCTGATTTGCGGGGTGACGAAAAAGATCGTTCAAATCCGCTTGTTTACCCTCCGAGAAGACGGTGCGTCGGAATTAGTCAGCGTTTGGCTTATGTTTAAATACGATCCAATTCCCGATCGGAGGAATCGTTTTGCATCCGAATGATAAGAGCATGGAAGTGACGCTGGTGGAAGAGAGTGTGAGGCTGGTTGAGCTGAGAGCAGCGGCCGCGACGAAGCCAGGAGCACGTCGGCCGTGTCTGGGAGGAAAAGGCCGATCCTGGGGCCGGCAGATTGGCCGGAGGATCCAAAAAGATCCCCAGCATGGGTCTCGTTGTAGGACGGGAAAAAGTCGGGTGAAGTAATGGCACAAGGTGCAGACCGGATGCTGATTAGCCGTCAAATGAGACGAGGTATGTCAGCTGTGTTTATACCCTGTGTTGATTGCCTGATGGCGTACCACTGGTGTCTAATTAGGCTAAGTATCTGACGTGCTCCTCCCGAACTTTGTTAATAAAACATCATGTGTGAAGCATTTGCGCAGATCTGCTAGAATTGAGAAAACCTCCTTTCGTTTCACATTCATGTCGGTCAAGGTAACGTTAGTTAAAAAACAATATAGCAATTTTATATCAATTTTACAATTATTATTAATAATATTTTCACATTTAAGCAGTGTTGTGTGAGAGCGCGCGACACTGACGCACACTGAACTCTCTCTCTCTCTCTCTCTCTCTCTCTCTCTCTCTCTCTCTCTCTCTCTCTCTCTCTTTCTCCAATTCAATTCAATTCAATTCAATTCAATTCAGCTTTATTAGCATGACTGTGTAGCACAATGTTGCCAAAGCATTAACATGTATATATAACGACAACATTAAAAAAAAAAAAAAAAAAAACATAAATAATAATAAATACAATCCATCTAAATAAATGAAAAGATAAAGTAAGTCAGTTTGGAGACATTAATCATGTTTAACATCTAACATTGTGAATGGTTAATACATATTTAGCAGCGAGTGCAGCTGTGTTATCATCTTCTCCAAGTAAGAAGGGCATTTTCTCAGTATCACTAGTCAGTAAATGATGGAATCAATGCTTCAAATCTGGGGAGAAATGTTTCTCTCTCATTGTGATATTTAGGACACATCAGCAGAAAGTGTTTCTCGTCCTCTATCTGCTGTAGATCACAGTTTCTACAGATCCTCTGCTCTCGCTCCGTCCATGTTTGTCTGTGTCTTCCTCTCTCTATTTCTAAAGCATGGTTACTTAATCTGTATTTGGAGAGGATTTGTCTTTCTTTGAATGGTCTAATCAATAAATAATTGGCAAATTTAGTGGTTCTGTTTAGGGTTGAGTAGCATTGGAGTTTATTTTGAAGGTCAAAGTGTATTTTTAGAGATTCATCATGAGTATCTTTCAGATTTTTGTCAATTTCTTTAATAATGTCTTTGGGGTTGTAGCTGTAGTCAGTGAGGAGCTGGGTTTTATGGACTAGCTGAAGAGCGAGCGTGTTCAGAGGATGAGGTTCTGCTGAGGTTTCATTGGCGAGGAGGGCTTTATATCGGACTGAATCAGGATCAGATTGATGGAGGTGATGCCAGAACTGAACACATCTCTTCTGGATCTCAATCTTCAAAGGGTATAAGCCTAATTCAGCTCTGCAGGCATCATTGGACGTACCTCTCTGGACCCCTAAAATGTTTTTGATAATTTCTAGTTGTAGTTTTTCTATTGATGTTTTATCCCAATTTTTAAAGTTTATTATTGGTCCCCAAATTTCACTCCCATACAGTAGAATTTGTTTAATGATTGCGTGATATAATTTGATCCATGTTTTAATTGGTAGTTTTAATTGGCCAAACCGTGATTTGATGGCATAAAATGCCCTCCGTGCCTTTTCATTCAAGGCCTTCACAGCCGGAATTGAAATTCATTGTGTGTGATAGAGCGAGCGAGAGACAGAAAAGACTCACACAAGCCAATGTAGCCTATCCTTGTGAGATAATAATAGTAAAAATAATAATAATTCTGCTTTTTAATAACAAATAATTACAATAAAAGTAAAACATACATGCATGTGTATACACCAGGGAAGAAATAAAAGTCGTATTCAAATATTTATTCTTTTTTTCTTTCTTTTTTCAGATTGTCATCAGATTGTTGTAAGTGATCAGTCTAGCAGTCATCCTGCATCTTGGATTTGTTCAGTTTGTACAGACATATGCATTATCTGATACTGAGTGATGCTTTTTCTCTTTCTCCCTTTTGTTTCTGTGTCAGTAGCTGCTGCACCCCAAAGGCTCCACAGCACTTGTCACAAGTCTTTGGCTTTGTAAGTATATCTTTTTTAAGCTGACTGTCAAACATTTTCTACAATTTTTTTTATTTAGGTTCATTAAATACCCTGGACTACAAAACCAGTCATAAGGGTCAATTTTTCTAAATTGAGATTTATACATCATCTGAAAGCTGAATAAATATTATTTCCATTGATGTATGGTTTGTTAGGATCGGACAATATTTGGCTGAGATACAAATTTGAAAATCTGGAATCTGAGGGCGCAAAAAAAAAATCCAAATTTTGAGAAAATCACTACCTAAATGAAGCTCTTAGCAATGCATATTACTAATCAAAAATTAAGTTTTAATATATTTATGGTAGGAAATTTACAAAATATCTTCATGGAACATGATCTTTACTTAATATCCTAATGATTTTTAGCATAAAAGAAAAATAGATAATTTTGACCCATATTTTTGGCTATTGATACAAATATACCTGTGCTGCTTATGACTGCTTTTGTGCTCCAGGGTCACATATGTCTTGCAGCAGTTATTTATTCATTTATTTATTTAACAGTCTAGCATAATCTGATCTGTTTTAAAAGTTATGTATTTTGTAGTTTGTTAGTGAATTTAAATTATTTAATTACACAACATATGTGAATAGTGTAATAATGTTCCTGCTACACTTCTAATATTTTTGTGATTGCTTTTTTTATATTTTTTTGTCAGATTTGTCAAGATCATCTGAAAAGAGTTCACCTATGCCATGTAAGTAATTGAATGTTATCTTGGAAAGACAAAAAAAAAAGTCCAGGGTGCTCAGGGAGTTCAACGAGATGTCTGAGGCTGCTCTTTGGGGTCGGGAATTCAAGTAAATGTAAAAATAAAAAATAAAAAGGGATATCCAAGGCACCCTTCTTCAAAATTATTTAAAAAGCCTTTATTTTGGCTATTTCATAATAGAAAATATAAAAGACACGGGAAGAAGCCATGGTTGCTTCTTCCCATGTCCTTTATATTTTCTATTATGAAATAGCCAGTTAAATAAAGGCTTTTTAAATAATTTTGAAGAAGAGTGCCTTGGATTTCCCTTTTTTTACATTTAATTGAATGTTATATTTTGCTATAGAGTAGATGTGTAAATATATGGTTTCTTTTAGGATATTGTAATCAGATGGGCTAGGACATAATATCTTAAGATTAATTTTGTTGTACTGTTTGAGTCAGGGTGTAAGTTTGAGTAAGTGATCAAGTAGTAGTGACCATGCAGGGTGCCCAAATTTTTATAGACCTTTTTCTTCTTTTTGTCATTTTTAAACTGTAAAACTGTATTAGTTTTAAATTAAATCTACAACATAATGTCTGCAAAAAGTGAAAAAGTAGTCTGAATTTCTGAAATGACTTTTTGACCACATAACATACAGTATATATTTTTTTTTTCTTGATCTTCTTCCTACTTGGTCTTTATGCTAAGCTTCATGTTTAAATAGGCAAACTTGTGCCACATATACCAGACTGACACTGACACACACACACACACACATAATATATATATATATATATAATATATATATATATATATATATATATATATATATATATATATATATATATATATATTTTTATTTTTTTTTTTTTCTGCAAATACTGCAGTGAGCTGGATGGAAAAACTGAGAAGTTTATAAACAGATGGCATGGAAGAAGAGAGCAGGTCCTACAACACCTGACTCAAAAATCATATTTGGACGCAGCATTCATCTAGTTCATTTTGATAGTGCAAATTGAACAAAGCACTGCAAAGCCTTACACGGAGTTTCCTATTGTGCAAGAAAGTCAGAGTTGTGAGATATAAACTCGCAATTGCGAGAAAAAAAGTCAGAATTCTGAGATAAAAAGTCGCAATAACCCTTTTTATTTTTTTATTCAGTGGCGGAAATGGGCTTCTCTCTAATGAGATCTCTGCAAAAACATTATATATATATATATATATATAGCAACGTTACAAAGAGGACGTTTGGGACGTTAACAGAACGTTCTCACATGGTCCTCTTTTAGTCATATAATAACGTTCCCAATATGACATTAGGAGGACGTTCTATTTTGGTTATTTTTTGGTCACATAAGAACGTTACAAAGAGGACGTTTGGGACGTTAACAGAACGTTCTCACATGGTCCTCTTTTAGTCATATAATAACGTTCCCAATATGACATTAGGAGGACGTTCTATATTGGTTATTTTTTGGTCACATAATAACGTTACAAAGAGGACGTTAACAGAACGTTCCCATATGGTCCTCTATTAGTCAAATAATAACGTTCCAGATATGACTTTAGGAGGACGTTCCATTTTGGTTATTTTTTTGGTCACATAAGAACGTTACAAAGAGGACATTTGGGACGTTAACAGAACGTTCCCATAAGGTCCTGTTTTAGTCATATAATAACGTTCCCAATATGACTTTAGGAGGACGTTCTGTATTGGTTATTCTATGGTCACATATAGCAACGTTACAAAGAGGACGTTTGGGACGTTAACAGAACGTTCTCACATGGTCCTCTTTTAGTTATATAATAACGTTCCCAATATGACTTTAGGAGGACGTTCTATATTGGTTATTCTATGGTCACATATAGCAACGTTACAAAGAGGACGTTTGGGACGTTAACAGAACGTTCTCACATGGTCCTCTTTTAGTTATATAATAACGTTCCCAATATGACTTTAGGAGGACGTTCTATATTGGTTATTCTATGGTCACATATAGCAACGTTACAAAGAGGACGTTTGGGACGTTAACAGAACGTTCTCACATGGTCCTCTTTTAGTTATATAATAACGTTCCCAATATGACTTTAGGAGGACGTTCTATATTGGTTATTCTATGGTCACATATAGCAACGTTACAAAGAGGACATTTGGGACGTTAACAGAACGTTCTCACATGGTCCTCTTTTAGTCATATAATAACGTTCCCAATATGACATTAGGAGGACGTTCTATTTTGGTTATTTTTTGGTCACATATAGCAACGTTACAAAGAGGACGTTTGGGACGTTAACAGAACGTTCTCACATGGTCCTCTTTTAGTCATATAATAACGTTCCCAATATTACTTTTTTTTTTAATGAAACAATGTGTTTTTTGAACAATTACACCTTCTTGAGCCATCAATGTGGCAGTATTTGTTTTTAATTAATTATAAAGAATTCCAAGCACCACAAAATTGCTCGTCCCCACAGCCATGTACAATGGGAAAGTGCTTTATTCTGAGGTCAAAAACAGGTTTTTCTTCCTGTTAATAAAATAATGTATACATAACTATCAAATAAATTACATTTAAAAAAGCCAAATAATACAAAAAATATAAAATATTATATTAAATTATATATTAAATGATAATATATTATATTAAAAAAGAAAATATTATATAAAATTATTAAAAATATTATAAAAAAGAAAAAAAATCATTAAGCTCTCATTTATGTGTATTCATAAAGTCAAAAGGTAATCTAATAATGTGAAAAAAAAGAAATACATTTTAATACATCTTGCCTTACTATTCGAACCAAATGTATTTACTCAGTATTAGGATATGACAACTTGTTTTTTATTATAGCCCGTGATAATTAATACATTACAAAAACATTATAAAAATTAGGCTAAAAGAAAGTCATCCCACTCCTTTCCCAGATAGCAGGGTGACATTGATTCAATGTTGAAATTCCATCAGAATCATCATTTTGGTTGAGGTTGAAAATTCAATGCTAAATAATATTGGATCAATGTTGATAATTCAATGCTTTTCAGTGTTGAAAAGACAAATATTGAATCAATGATGATTTTTGGTCAGCATTTCACTGGTGAAACTTTAGACTGTCAATCCCTCATTCAGCACTTAAATATGGTACATTTTCCTAGTGAACACATGCTCATCAAACAACAAATTCTGCAAATTTTGTAAACTCGTCACCACTAGCAGCACCGTTAAATAAATAAAGCTGTCTGCTGGGTGTGTGGATTAACAAAGAACTGTGAGCATTATAGAACTCAGATAAACCAGCTGGATATTATTATTATTATTATTATTATTAGCAGCAGCAGTAGTAATGTTTTTACATTAGTAATTAATGTGTTCATTACCTGTTTTTGGCTAGCTAGAGGAGTACATTCAGCCAGAGACTGATAATGACTAAATGCTCCAATGAATGTCCTTATAATTCTTGTGGTCATCCAGTTCATTAACTAAAATTAAACATTTTTATTTTAAAATTATAATTAAACATTTAAATTATAATTATATTTATATCATTTATAATTTATATATTCATTATAATTATTAGATTTAAATCATGTGGAATTTACATACATTTAATGAATCTAAGGAGCATAGAGAGAATTCAGAGGGTTTTTTCATGCGCCACAATCAAGTCCATTAGGTGGCAGTAATGCAGCTAAAGCTGGCTGCCAACCGCCAATCAAATCAAAGCGCGGGAGAACAGATTTCAAATGCGAAACGGACGGAGACCAGGCCTAAAGGACAACAGCAAACTGTTTTTTAGAGGTAAGCAATAAAAGATTACTAAAAAAAAAAAGAAAAGAAACTTGACATAAAACATAACGCATAGAAATAATTATATATATATAAAAAATCATTGTAACTTAACTTACTTTCTTTACAGAGAGTATGACGACAGTTGACAGATGTTGATCCTTCACTTAGCTACGAACACAACGGATTCACCTCAGAGAAAAGAAGTAGTGATTTCATTTCGCCTATATTTCACTATTCATCTTCCGTTATAACTTATGTGTTTTTCTGGACAAGTCCGAGTGAACTGCGAGTCACATGAGCTCGCGCCGTCCAGACCAACGAACGGCCGAGGTAAGGATTTATTAAATATATTTCACTTTGTTTTTCCACCAAACCCTACCAGACACAATAGTGAGAGTGTAATGTGTGTGTTTGAACACTGTGTGTGATAGCACACGCAGGCTGATCGCGATTTTGACTTTTCTTCCTGAAAAAAACAAAAACAAAAAAACACGTAAAACATATTTCTACAAACTTATTCGTGCCATCGACCTCATTTGAATTTCGTGGGAGGAAAAACCTTGGTTTTATGTAATTTTTATGTAATGTGAACAATTTTATATATTACTTTTGTTTTACTGTACTCCTGTGACACACCTTAAAGGGATTTCTCCCCAAAATGAAAATTTGCTGTTAATTTACTCACCCTCAGGTCATCAAAGGTGTGGGTGACTTTTTTTTTTCTGCAGTAGAACAGTAAAGAAGACACAAAACTAATTACAACCAATATTTGGTTAACCTAATGTTTTCAGCTATGTTTTTCATTCTTCATTTTTGCCTTTTTGTAGCCCATCAGAGGGGCATTTCCTTGGTTTGCTCACATCAGGTAAGAATGAATTTCTGTTGGTTGTTTGTGTCTGTGACAGGTGTTGCATACTCTAAACTTTTACTTTTACCTTTTTAAATCTAGAGGATGGAATCTCCTGGATCAAGGTTAATAATAAAAGGCAAGTCATTATTAAATGTATAAAATACATGTCTTAAAGCATCTTAATGTTAATGCAATCTTTTATTTTGTAAAGGGAAATAAGATGATTTTAAGATGTTTATTTAAGCTGCAGCAGTAAATCGTAAAAGAGTCGTAGTCTCATCTCCCGTCCTCAGGCCCCGTCCCAGAGTGTTTTAGATGTCTCACTAATTAAAACACCTGGTTCAGCTGTAACATTCTGGGAGGGGGGTCTGAGGACTGGAGCTGAGATACTACACTAACGGTTATGAAAAATTAAGGCTGTGTATCATAGAAGTTGTTGATATACTGTGTTTTTTTTTTTCTCAAACTGCTTTCCCATTGTTTATTCTGAAGTGACTGTAATACTGGCTGAACCAGTGTCTGGAGGTCTGGGGCTTTATGAGACGCAGCTACCAGAGCGGATTCTTCAAAGTGAAGATGACAGATGTGTGATGGTAACTTACATTAAGATTGATTTATTTATTTATTGACAAAAGCATGTTTTTCATTCAACACGTAAACTACATTCCCATGATATTTATTTGTAACCTATCCATGTTTTGTACAAATATATGTTCCTGACACTTATAGGTTGGCTGTTTTGCTGTTGGAGGAGCATCAGTTGAGGCGTATATTAGGATGCTGGGCTGTACTCTAACCTTCTCGGATGAACTGGGCTGTAGGAGACCGAAAGATCAGCATGAACAACAACAACAAAAAAACTCATTTAGAGACACCAGGCTTCAAGATGTGCATGGTAAGTCTCCACATGGGTCCTTTGGTCTGAAATTCAGTTTGATCAAATTTAAATCCATTAAAAGTCCTAAATGGAATGAGAAAAGCCTTAGTTATGTTTTCAAGAGGTCTTAAATTTGGAGACAGAAAAAACAGGAATTGCAAAATGGCCTAATATGATTATTAAGGGTTAAGGCCCTTAAAGTTTACATACCCTTGAATCTTAATACTGTGGTGTTGTTTCCTGAGTGATTCACGATTGTTTTGTTTTGTGATAATTGTTCATGAGTCCCTTGTTGTCTTGAGCAGTTCAACTGCCTGCTGTTCTTAAGAAAAATCCTCCAGCTCCTGCACATTCTTTGTTTTCCAGCATCTTCTGCACTCTTTCCAACAGTGACTGTATGATTTTTAGAACAATCTTTTCATACTGAGGACAACTGAAGGAATGATACACGACTATTACAAAAGGTGAAAATATTTACTGATGCTCGAGAAGGCCACACAATGCATTAAGAGCCAGAGGGCGTACACTTTTGAACTGGATGATGATGTGTAAATTTTATTTAAATATCTTCTTCTTTTTTTTTCATTTAGTACTGCTCTTAAGTAGCTACATAAATAATTATATGTTTCCCAAAAGACGAAATAAGTACAATTTACCCTGATCATCCATTTCAGAAAGTTTCCACGCCCCGGCTCTTAATGCTTTGTGTTTCCTTCTTAAGCATCAGAAAATGTTTTCATTTTTTTGTAATAGTTGTGTATGAGTCCCTCAATTGACCTCAGTGTGAAAAAATGGATCTCAAAATCATACAGTCACTGTATGAACTGCTCAAGACAAAAAAGGAACTGATGAACAATTATCACAAAACATAAAAACATTCGCAGATCACTCAGGAAATGACAAAGTATTAAGATTCAAGGGTATGTAAACTTTTGAACGTGGTCATTTTTATAAATTCAGTTGTCATTTTGTCTTGAGTATAAACTTCTGTTATGTGAAATAATTTATTCAGGACAGTACTAAATACAAAATAACATGCAATTTTCATGATCACTTGTATTTTGTTAATTAACATTTTGTATATTCTGCAAGTGGTATGTAAACTTATGAACACCACTGTATGTGTATACACACAAACACACACACATATATATAATTTATGTTTTTGTTTTGTTTTTGCAAATTTGGTCCTCTATACTTATACACCTAAGTGTAATTAAAAGCAATTAAAAATTAATTGAAGTGATTGCTAAATATTGTTATTTGCTTTTTTCAGGCAGAGGAAGAACAACTTGGGGCACCTCCTGAAGATGGAGACAGTGACTGACACACGCACACACACTAAATATATAATTACTATAAATTATGTTCTTGTTACTGTTTCCATTATTTGGACACATTTTGATGCTTTACTGTGGAAATTATCATGGCAATAAAGCCAATTTGAACTGAACTGAATTTAATTGACCGAGTTCCCCCCTCTCTATCTCCACCACCCTTCCTATGCATGACCATATTTAATATTCATTTATAATCTGTTTTTGTTCACAAAATAAATGAATGATGCTTTCCTGCTTTGTATTTTATGTTTGAATGTGTTAAGCGTGAACACAGTGCCTTATTAAGGTTCTGTAGACCAAGAACCGGTTTGAAAGGTCTGATCCCCTATAGTTTCCTGTAATGTGTTACTAAATCTTCTGAAAACATTCATGTGATGGAAGTACCTAAATAGGACCAAAACAACAAAAAAACATTGTAGGTTTGTCCTGCAAAGGTTGAATGTAGTATAGTAATGGTCCCCTTAACATTCCCAAAACGTCCTGAATGTTCTGTGAAGGTCCTCTAAATAATGTCCCCCAAACCTTTAGAGTACTCCACATCCACGTTCTGGGGACGTTACTAGATGACGTCCTTGACACCAGGGGGGACGTTCTGGGAACGTTAAATTTTAAAAATAAAATATGGTGCCCTAAACGTCCCGAGAACGTCCTGAATGTTCTGTGAAGGTCCTCCAAATAACGTCCCCCAACCCTTTAAAGAACTCAACATCGTGACCTTCTCAGAACGTTCTGGGGACGTTACTAGATGACGTCCTTGACACCAGCGGGGATGTTCTGAGGACGTCAAATTTTCAAATAAAATATGGTCCCCTAAACGTACAGAGAACATCCTGAATGTTCTGTAAAGGTCCTCCAAATAACGTCCCCCAACCCTTTAAAGAACTCGACATCGTGACCTTCTCAGAACGTTCTGGGGACGTTACTAGATGACGTCCTTGACACCAGCGGGGACGTTCTGAGGACGTCCTGGGAACGTAAAATTTCTAGCGGGGTACAGAGTCCAAATGTATGGTGCATCGACCAGAGCGAGAGTATGAGTGCGCCAAACAACGCACTTCATCTGGCAGCACTGCACGGGACTCGCTCGGGAAGATTGTCTCTAAAGAAGTGCATTTGGTTGTAAGGGAAAGATAACAGTGGATGCAGTTTGTTTTTCGGGGCAGCAATAGAGTTTCACAAGTGTGTTTGATCACGAACCTTTTATAAATAGGCCTAGTTCGACGCTGGATTTGCACATCATTTGATACTGAAAATGAAACGGTCCCAGCTATAAAAGATCCCGGTCATGATTCAGAACTGCAGATGGTAAGTGAAACTGCATCAAATGTCTCTGTTTTGTTCGCGATCGGCGTAAGTTCTCGTCACTCTTTAGCTCCACCCACAGCGCCTCCAGGAGTTAGGCTTTTTTAGGAGAGAATCGTAAATCTTTTATAAATATGATAAAACTAAAAACTTTTGGAGATATGAAGGATGCAGTACTACTCTATAGGTACTCAAGATTAGCATGAGATTGGGTGAAACTGTGGCTGCATCCGTAACCGCCTACTCAATGAGTAGAGCTCATTTGAGGTGAGCAAAATCTGCGCAGAACCGATCACCGGTGATCACCGTGAGATGCATGCCGGTTAGAAAAGTGTCCGAGTTACGTCCGCCTTGCTCTGATGTCATGCTGACATGTGGCAAAAAAAATCTCGCGACGGCGAGGCGGCTGTGTCGGATTGAGCAGTCGCGCGCAGTTGCTCTCGACCGACTGCGCTGATGAAAAGCATGATGGGAAACGACTGACTGACGACACAGCATTCTCTTCTAAAATGTTTTATTTTTTTAAATCTGATTTCATGCTATTATGTATTTAAATCGTGCATGAATATTCCCAAACACTATGACAGTGCGATCATGTGGATTATGTGATTGTTGTCATATTTTCTATAAAAATCTAAAATACATGTTTGAATTAAAATAAAAATGGAGGATAAGTACGCCTTTCGTATGGAATTAAATAGCAATCACTTTGAGTGTCTTGTTCATCATATTCATATAAAAGCAACAGAACTGAAATTATATCATGTTTATCAGCAGCACAGCATATGAGTGAGAATAACGCCATATCTGCCTTTGATCTCGTTTGATCTCGTTCTACTTCGAGAACTGTCCGTCTTGACTGTTTATTTCACTCCTTCCCTCACTGCAGCCGCCTACTCTCGTGAGGCGCATCTCAAACAAGCCAGGTACTTACTTTCAATAGGTGTGTTCGACTTTAAACGGCGCTGCACAGAATGATCGGTGTATGACATCAAAGTACTGCGAAAGCTATTCGAAAGCATAAGAGGCTTGTTTGAGATGAGTAAAATCTGCGCAGAACCGATCACCGGTGATCACCGCGAGATGCATGCCGGTTAGAAAAGTGTCCGAGTTAGGTCCGCCTTGCTCTGATGTCATGCTGACGTGTGCCAAAAAACTCTCGTGACGGCAAGGCGGCTGTGTCGGATTGAGCAGTCGAGCGCAGTTGCTCTCCACCGACTGCGCTGATCAAAAGCATGATGGAAAACGACTGACTGACGACACAGCTTAATGCTCATTGGTTCAGACAACCGTGATGCTGCGTTCTCTTCTAAAATGTTTTTTTTTTTTAAATATAATTTCATGCGATTATGTATCTAAATTATGTATGAATATTTCCAAACACTATGACAGTGCGATCTCTGTGTGAGATATGTGATTGTTATCATATTTCTATAAAAATGTCAAATATATGTTTGTATTAAAGTAAAAATGAATGATAAATATGCATTTCATATGGAATTAAATAGCAAGCACTTTGAGTGTCTTGTTCATCATACTTATTTTTATATAAAAGCAACAGAACTGAAATATCATGTTTACCAGCAGCACAGCATATGAGTGAGAATAACGCGATATCTGCCTTTGATCTCGTTTGATCTCGTTCTACTTCGAGAGGGCAGAACTGTCTAGGTGTGTTCGACTTCATGCAGCGCCGCACAGACCTATCGGCGAGAGTAGCCGCTTGCAGTCGGGGGCGCAATTGAAAGTGGAGACGTCAAGTCGGACACTTTCTGCTCCCGATAGTGATGCTCTCGTGGTGTTTGCATACTCTTATCACAGATGAAGTGAATAACATGCTATATTTGTCAAATGCACAGATGTTTTAGAAATGTTTTCATGAACAACAGAAACACTTTTTATATACTGCTTAATACAGGGTTCAAGAATAAAGTTCAACATATACATATACTATTTAAATACCAATAACCGTTTATCAGTGTTTTTTTTTTTTATTAAATGTGACTCAATATAACATTGTGACTATACAGTAAAAAAAAAAGCTTTTACTGTTCTAAAAACAGATTTGTGGGCAGTATTTTTTTTATTATTATGCAAAAATTATACAAAGGTTTGTACCATCATATACAACTCACAACAAATACAAAAACAAATAAACATTCATGAGAATATGTAAAGTGAAACAATTCATGCCAGGGGTAAAATTACAACAATTTAAAGTAACAAAAATCTTCATAGGTCTTTCTTGCTTTTTTGTTCTTAATTTTATCTAATGTAGTACCATTTGTTTAATCTCTTTTTATAAAATGTACAAAGTTTGGCTTAGCTTCCATTTTTTTCACATGATTGTAATATTTTCCTAGTAAAATAATATTTGTGAGCTGTATTTGGAATTGAAGAGGTTAGAAACACACGTCATTGTTGTCATGTGGTGAATCTGGCCAATCATGAAACAGCTGTGTCGTCATCAGCGCTCCTGCAGTCGCTCTGGAGAAACTGCAGCGGCTGAGTGAGCCGGCTGCTCTCGAAAGGCTATCGCGGTACTTTGAAGCCACACGTGACAGTGACGTGGCGTCGGCGCCGGTTCAAGTCGGACAAATTTTCTAACCGGCATGCACTGCTTCAAGTCAGCCGCCGATCGGATTTCATGGCGCCGCATGAAGTCGAACACACCTTCTGTCTTAAATCTCCTATGTTTTCCTCTTTTTCTTATTGAATGTCTCTCACGTTTATATTGAGGCTTACAGCATAAATGAAAACAACAAATGTAATTTTTAATGAATTAGGATTATATGAATTTTATTATTCAAAGATATTTCTTTTTTTCCCCTGTGTATTTAATCTCATACTATAATGTACACAAACCCATTATAGTTGGTTTCTGTTTTTTTTTTTTTTTGTCATTATGACCGTTCATTGTTAAAGATAGCTGTTTTCTTAAACCCGCTCCCGCTGAATTTCTGACCAGGACCGCCCGCTCCCGCAACCTGCGTGTTCCACTCCCGCCCGCTCCTGCGGACTTTCTCTCAGACCTTGTGAAAAATGTACAGACATACTCAAACTAAATAAGTCAACATCCATAATAACACTCTTTAAACACGATTGCTTTTAAATAAGAGGAAGTAATGCTAAACCAAAGCATCACACCTGACAAAAACATCGGGTAGGCTTTTTATTACCGCATTGCCGTCTCGTGTTGAGAACGAATTGAGTCACAAATATGATAAATATATCTATAGAAAGCTTTAAATTACTACTTTAAAACAAAATAATTCAAATCGAAAACAAAAACTCTTTCATTGTGTAATCCGTAAAGATGCATTTCTCTCTAAAGCCACGTTCAATGAGGAGATGGCAAGTCATTTTTCATCACCATCTAAAATATAAAAATAAGGAAAAGCCTAAAACAGGCCCGATTATTTTTTTTTCCAGATTTTTACGTTGCTCTGCTCTTAATTCCTTAACATTTAGGCTAAAGGGTTTTCTGCAACGCAATTTTGTCTGCATGATTTTGTCTCCATGCAGCAAAATGCTTTAAAAACAGCTGTAAAAATTACTTTATTGCATTCCAGATGATTTTAAAGAACTTTTCACTATAAATTTTACGGGTAGCTTGAATGTAAAACATTGTCATGACTTTCGTTGTATTCCCATTTGTAAAATAGGCTACAAATAAATTGTGGTAGTCTAACCTGACCTGTTTATAAGCAGAAATGGACTTTGGCATGCAAAAGACTGATACGTTCATTATTAATGGCATGGCTGGTTCAGTCGATAGAAATACGGCTATAATTTACTGTTGAAATGATTGCGGGGCAAATCACAGGTCAGTCTGAGCGCTCATGGTACGCACAGTGCGTCCAGCCGTACACCTGCAGGAGCCACTGACCACAAATGACACAAGCATGAAATGATGTGCTCCCCGAGTAAGAACACATCCTCTGAAAGTTGAAGAACAGAAAAAAAACAGCAAGAGATAATGAGAGAGAGTGTACCAGTTCCTGCTGTAATGTTACACGTAAGTAACGTTAGTTACGATGACATATAAATGGTAAAATAACCAAAATTATTGTTCAGTCTTACTTGTGAAAGGTAATCCCACGCGATCTGGTATCTGCGCGGGTTATTGCAACAGTAAACTGCACAAAATACGGGCATAAATTGCTCGCTCTCCGTTGACTCCGGTGCTAGCGTAGAGTGAGGAGACCCAGCCAATATGGCGGCGACGCTGGATTATGTTCCAGCATGTCATGAGGCATCTACGTATATTATGTCTATGGGTAAAACCGCCTGCTCCTGCGAGATTTGCGTTGGGCCCCGCGGGAGCCCAAAACCCAATGCAGTCCTCTAATCTTTCCCTGAGCTTGTATGTAATTATAAATTCTGCAGTAATAATACTAAAAAGAAATTAAGAGCGACAGGTGCACAAACACCTCATTGCATCAATAAATCCTCAACCCTACCTAGTGCAGTTTTCCTCCATGTTTGTAGCAATATCTGCAGACATCGATCAGCTGCTCAAAGGTTTGGTCTTTGGAGAAGACTGTTGATTTCACTCAAAATGTAAGTATTACTACTTAGAAATTAAGATTACCTCAGAATGCATTGCTAGCCCTCACCAAAAATTATGAACAATAATAAAGATGCTGACTAATAATTAATTATATTTTTTAGTAAAAGAAGTAAAATGTAATTTATTTATTTTTCATGTGTCATGAGTACACTCTAGACAAATGCATCCGGTGAATATACATCTCAATTTTCAGTCAAGTAATGAATTAATGAATATGTTAATGAAACAACTATATTTAATTTACTGACAACAACAGGAAACAGGAACATGAATAAATGAGTAAAAGAATAAATAAATATAATCATGACAATAAATAAATACAAGTCAAGGACACAAAGCGGTAACGCTTTAGATTACAGCCAGCAATGTACCGCGTAATTAAACAGAATTTACAGCGTACCTATTTGTAACTATAGCTTACCTCCACAGTACCTACTGGTACCCAGCAAACAATGACCTGGCGGTCCACCAGGTTGGACCACCATCGGCGAGCCGACCAATCTAAAAACGCTGTCGGTCAGCCGGCGTTTTTTGGGTGGCACGCCTCCGTCGGTGCACCAGTGGCAAGCGGTTCTGTCCTGTGTTTCTACTGAGCTCTTATATGACATCTTTGTTTTATAAATAATATATATTACATTTATGTTTTACATTACATTTTTACAGTTAAAAGGAATCTGAAGCACTGAATAAAAATACTGAGAGTTATAATTATTAACAAAAGTTTAGTATAAAAACTGCAAGCACATTTTTAAATGAAATAAATAGTTTGAATGATCGTAAAAACAACAATACAAATTAATAAACAATACAATACAAATCTAATTAAAACAGTCTGTTCCCTGAATACTGAGGACAAATTATTTGCTTACTAAGGGATATACAATAAAATCAGATTGCGATTTAACCAAATTATAGCAAATTAAGCTAAATAATGTCACAAAGTACCCAGTATAGTACCCAGAATATCAAAGTCCAGTAAAGGAGGCAGAGCTTTTTCACATTTTACTCTTAAATCCTCAAATAGCCTTCTGATAATGTTTGGGGTTAAGACACACTCTCTCTGTTTAAATCTAGATTAAAAATACATCTTTTAGCCAACTCATAACCTTGTACTCTAGTAATAAATACACGTGATCATCTTTTGCCTGAAATAATATGAACAGCATCTATGCTAATTCTTCTCCTTTTGTTTCTATCTCTCAGGTTGCCCATTCCAGTGTTACTACAGCTTGGATCCAGCCTCACTTGTGGTTACTTCAGATGAAGACCCCAGATGATGGCAACTATAGATGAACATACCAACCTGACAAATGTTATGTATTGTAATCATTGCCTTAAAGTATACATTGAGTGATCTTCAACCCACTTTGTATAGTTACTATGATGGTAATATATGTGAACGAACAAGGTTTAATCTTTCTCTGAGTTCCATGAGATATTCCCATTTATTTGTCAGCCAAATAATATTTTGCATTATCCGAATATTGTTTATTTACATATTACAGACTTTGTGGCAGTATAAAGTGGATTTAAATTCACCAAACTTATACTTTAATGTTTGTCTGTTTAACTGAACATGACTTTGAACACATAACTTGTATTATCTTAGAGTTATTGACATATAGACATTAATTTGTTGCCAGAAGATGCTCCCCATTGAGTCACAGTCACCTCAGGCTGTTGATAGGAATTGTTTTTTTTTTTTTTTGAAACTTGAAATTTTCTAAAGCTGCTTTGATTGTGAAAAGCAGTGTACCCTTACAACAGTTAACCATGTTTTTACTATGGTAAAACTAGTAATCATAACTGTTGTAACTAGGGTTTTTTAGTTTTTCTCAAACTAAAGTTTTGATATCATGGTTCTACTAAAGTAATATTTTAGTAATGCTGGAGTACAACTGTGGTAACCATAGTTTTTGAAACCATGGTGAAGTTTGTAGTTACTGTAGGTTTACTACTATGCTGTAGTAAGACCATGATTATGGTAGTTACTGTGAATTTACTACATCATAGTTAAACCATGGTTAATTTTGTCGTTGACTTTTGTACAAGTGCAAATATGTGAATTGAATGCTTCTATTTGAAAGTCACATTGGATAAAACTATCTGATAAATATACTGTATGCATTTGTATGTTTAATCTGTTCACTGAAATAAATAAATTTGCAATTTCTATTGTACATTGTTTTTGATCCATTATTGTGTGCAAGGACATTTCAGTTAGCGTAATCGAACTGATTATGAACCACGGACCGACCGTGGACCACCAGCAAACAGTATAAACCAGTGGCTCGTCAGCGGACCGCTGTCGGAAAAGCGGCGAGTGCTGCTGGTGGTCCGCTGGAATAACGATGAGCAAAACGCCGGTGAACCACGGGTGGCGTCCGCCGGTGGGCCGCCGACTCTGCCACCAGTGGGCCGCCAATGGTCTTATGTTAGCTGGGTAGGTATAAGGGAGCAATATGCAAGGTTTTGGTAATAACCTGCAAAATTATAAATTATTTATACTGTAAGTATTTTATAACTAAAGGGTACCTATTCTGAAATTACATGTATGTAGAGTCCGCGATTTTCCGCATCAGCATAATTTAAAGCTGAACGTACATGTAGGTAAACTGAAACAATTGGGGAATAAGAGGGTAACGACTTGGACAATTAAAAGTATTTACACTATTAGTATTTCATAAGTAAGGTGTAAGTATTCTAAGATTACGTGGTATTTATAACCTACTGTGTTAGGCAACAATAATATGATTTAGAACAAGTTGCCTTATTGTAGCAACACAAAATATATGATGCAACATATTTTTACACTATGTACTGGGTAGCCTACTTATTGTATTACAACATATATCTTACATGACATTGATACAAATAGTAAACTGTAGTATACTGTAGTATAATTTAGTAATTATTATAAAGTTAAAAACCACCATAGTCTTTATAAAATTTTTACCACAGTTTACTAAAGAATATACGCTGTATTATTTTGAAGTGTTATTTATGTGGGGTCATGGAGATTACTGAACAACTCAGCTGAAAGTATGGGGTAATTATGTGATGAGCTCTGATATGATTTGGTTTAGAAATTTCCATATGAAAATTTACCTAATGAAAGACTGCTTATGGTCATCTCAGCAGCGAGTCAGGTCACCAGCATTGAACTGTCAAGGTGCAATACAGTGGAAAAGTAGATTACCTGTTTCCAGCTCCTCCCAGGACATATAACAGCATAATACACAACATGTATAATTACTGTATAATTTATGTTTTTTGATAGCTGTAGTGCTGTTGGTGCACTTCCGTATATTGGCTTCAGTATGTGGTTTGAGGCAAGTAGAATAAAATGTACTACAAACTTTTTCTTAACTACTGTGCAAACATACACCTTTGTTATATGTGCAGTATTTATTGTGTAAATGTAACACAATACGCGGGCTGTCATTTAAAGTGATGCCTTGTTACCCTCTTGTTACCTGTAGTCACTGTGTAAGTGTAACATTAAACAATTTTAGTTATGTTACAATATATGTGTTTCAAAGTTATTAACAATGAACCGTATTACATAGTTAAATGTAAAGTCCAAAGACCTTAGGTTAACAAATAAATATTTTTATTATTTAACAAAATTTTAACAGATCTTAAACTAATTTGCAACCACTTATACAAAATACAAAGAACAGTAAAACACACACACACACACACACACACACACACAAATCATGTTCTACATTTATTTTTAATAGGCATATTGACAATTTTTCCTTTCAGCTGTGGGCAGGAATCAACGATGTTGTGTTGAGTGTACGACACAAGGGGTCGCTCTTGGGAGCCCAAACACCTCTGACATATTTGAGAAAAGACCAATGAAATTGGGTGTGCAGAACTTGCATAGCTGGCCACACCCAGATATCTGGGTATAAATAGGCTAGCGTAGCATCTGGTCACTCGTTCTGTTTTTCAGAGCCAATGCAGCGTCTCTTCGTGAGAAGCAGCACTCATTCACCTCTTGATCTCCTCGTTGTTGCAAGGCACAGGTAGCGGTCTCTTCCTTTCATACACAGATAAGTGTCATGAGAGTACCCCTGGGTGCTTCAGCGGTGCTCTTCAAAAACAAATTTCTTATAAAAGCAATTTCTCTAAAAGAGCTTCACGGGTGGAATTATGTGTGTCGACAAACATACCTTTCCATCCGTGTTCTTCAGGTGCGGGTTCACATCTCTCCTAAACGGCATAGGTGCTGTGTTCAGTGTTGGCTTATGCTCATGCTGAAACAGCGCTTGTAGATGGTTTATGTCCCACTTATGTTAATGCTAAAATGGCGGTTTTGCTCATTGCCAGGGACAGCCCCTTGTGATGACTGCCGAGGCCTCGCAATAGCCAATTAATGGTCTAATTCTCACAGGAATGTGGCACCACCAGCTCAGAAACAGGACACCAAGTACCTTTGTAAGGCTACAAGGCGCTCCTGAAACGGGCAGCCCAGGAAGGAGGGATTATCTGACCAGCTCGGGTCCACATCTGTTGGGGGGACAGGAGGTGGATCCGGCTTTACATTGGCCATCTGCCAGTCGATTCCTTCTTCTCTGGGTCACACACACAGTGTTATTGGCCTTCCCATGTGCGAGGGCCTAACGTTGACACCATGCATCAGAACCTGCTTGGACACAGACACCCTGTCTCCTCACATTCAGATGCAGGAAATCTGTCATCTAGCCCACTTGATGCATGCTGGTGAACTCATGTTCTCTCATCCGTCAGTGGCTCATGTGACCGGTACCATGGACAAGGCACGGTGTGTGTTATGGGACGTTTCACCTCCTACCACTGTGCCTTCCACTCCGAACAGCCACAGCAACCCTGCCCAAGGTATGTCGAAACTGGTTTCCCTGAGACCATTGGCAGGATATCTGGATGCTTGGCTAAGCCTCCCCAATCCCTCGCGATGACTTCTCAAAACCATTTGATTCTGCTATGCGATTCAGGTCGCCAGGTGCCCGCCCAAGTACAGAGGCATTCTGTTCAACTCGGTTCGAGGCAAGGGAGCAGTCGAGCCTGTCCCCCTAGCCGAGATGAAGAGGGGGTTTTACAGCCCGTACCTCATTGTACCCAAGAAAGGCGGAGGGCTCAGACCAATCCTAGATTTGAGGGTTCTGAATCACACGGCAGACTCTCACGTTGTCCTGAGACCTCGGCCTGGATATGTGCCCAAGGTTCCCACCACTCCTTTCAGGGACCAGGTGGTAACATTGCAAGCTATTTCCTTTCAAGAAGGGGATCCTGACTTGTCTTTGTTGTGCCCAGTGCGAGCCCTACGCAAATACTTAGATCACACTCAGAGTTTCAGACATTCTGAACAGCTCTCATCTGCTTTGGAGGACAGCAGAAGGGGAGGGCTGTCTCCAGACAAAGGATTTCCCACTGGATTGTGGATGCAATCCTAACGGCCTATCGGGCCAAAGGCATACCCTGCCCTCTGGGAGTGAGGGCTCACTCTACCAGGGGCATGGCTGCTTCAGCAGCCTTGGCGAACGGGGCCTCTCTAGCAGATATCTGTAGATCTGCAGGTTGGGCCACACCTAATACATTTGCTAGATATTATAATCTACGAATGGAATCAGTTTCTTCTAGAGTCCTGAACGTCAGTTCTTTGACTCAAGAGATTGGTAAGGTGTAGAGTTTGCTGCCAGCGCTACTCCCCACAGGGTGGTTATGCGCTTATTCAGTCCAGCTCAAGTACCTTTATGAACTCTGGACTACCTTTCCATCGTATAGCACTCCACTTAGTGGAGTTTGGACGAGGAACTTGCTATGAGAACTCATTACGAGGTAAGTCCCCTTGAGTGAAAATTATTGGGTTAGTGCTCCACAGGAAGCGGCTCCTCGTGCAGCCCCTTGTGTGTATTCTCCACTGAGTAACCCCTGAGGTTCAGTGTTCCCCTAGACAGACATTAAATCTGTCAACAGGTTCTGAGTTTTGGTAGTTCTCCCCTTACGCGGAGCCCACCTCAGAATCCTCCCTATGTGGTACTTCCTCTGTAAGTCCATAGGAGGATCTTCACATGTTACCTCCCCATCGGGTAGGATGTGATCTCCATAGTGCTTTTCCCCCATGGGGGAATAGTCACTGTCCCAATGTTCACCACCAAGACTTTTCAGCTGAATATATAATGGAAGCATTACTGTAGGGAATAGGTTCCAGCTGAGGGGACCTTAGCCATTATGGTGACTCTCCCAGATGTTGGAGAGTGAGGTCTTAAGTCTTGGGCGTTGGAAGGTTGCGAGGAGGAGATTTGCATTTGGTCGTGACACGCTGGCTTGTCAACATCTGTGCCCCCGTGGACTCGTGAGGCAGTTCGGCAGTTGTGGCATTTACTATAGGGACCTACTATATGTCAAAGTGAACGACAGAAGGGAAACATCTGGTTACGTATGGTAACCCTTGTTCCCTGATGGAGGGATCGGAGACATTGTGTGCTTCTTGCCACAACCCCGAACTGCCTCTGAGTGGGTTGAGACACTTCTCGACTCCTCAGAACAGAACGAGTGAGCAGATGCTACGCTAGCCTATTTATACCCAGATATCCGGGTTTGGCTAGCTATGCAAATTCTGCACACCCAATTTCATTGGCCTTTTCTCAAATATGTCAGAGGTGTTTGCACTCCCAAGAGTGACCCCTAGTGTCGTACACTCGACACAACGCCTCTGTTCCCTCCATCAGGGAATGAGGGTTACCATACGTAACCAGACGATTTCTGGAGATCTTTTGCAGATGCTTGCAAAGTTGTCCCTGCAGTATATGAGGGAGCAGAAAGGTCCTCCCCCTCTGATGCACTTTTCACCTGTGATCACAATTAGAGAAAAATACATTGCACAAAAAAAGTAAAATAAAATAAAAACAAAGTTAATACATGTCAAGTTTGCATAAGGTAAAAAAGTGTTGCACAAAGCTTATATTTAACCAAATATATAAAATAATACTCTGTGTCACAGCAATGTTTCAAGGAAAATCTGTAAGAGTTGCCAACACTGTAATACGGTAAAGCAATAAATAATAAAATAATAAAGGACTACAAAAGTACACAGGTAACTGGAAAATAAAAACAGGAACTTAATAGTATAACAAAATAGAGAATAGCCTATGCGACAGTAAGTAGGTGACAGTCAACTCCACTGTGATGGGCTCCAATTCATCTTAAAGGAGTTGTTCACTTCTAGAACAAAAATTTACAGATAATGTACTCACCCCCTTGTCATCCAAGATGTTCATGTCTTTCTTTCTTCAGTCGTAAAGACATTTCATAAAGAAATTCCTCATGTTTTTTGAGGAAAACATTTCAGGATTTCTCTCCATAATTTCTCTTCTATGGTGCCCCCGAGTTTGAACTTCCAAAATGCAGTTTAAATGCAGCTTCAAAGGGCTCTGAAGAAGGGCCAAGGAAGAAGGGTCTTATCTAGCGAAAAGATTGGTTAAACACTCCTCTTGTCTACCTCTGCATGAACTGTGTTTTTTTCCAGTTCATGACAGTTAGGGTAGGTCTAAAAACTCCCCTCTCATTTTCTCCTCCAACTTCAAAATCGTCCTACATCGCTGCAGAAGTACTGACCCAGTGTTTACAAAGTGAATATACAAAGAAAGTCAAACGCCCTTTATAAAAACGGTAAAATCGCGATGTAGGACGATTTTGAAGTTGGAGTAGAAAATGAGATGGGAGTTTTTCGACATACCCTAACTGTCATGAACTGGGAAAAAACAGTGTAAACCCAAAGTTAGACAAGAGGAGCATTTGAGGTTAAAAGGTATATAAATTGTAACTTTTAAAAAAATATCCGATTGTTTCACTAGATAAGACCCTTCTTCCTCGGCTGGGATCGTGTAGAGCCCTTTGAAGCTTCAATGAAAGTGCGTTTGTAATCTTCAATCCACTGGCCACCATAAAAGTCCACTGTATGAAGAAAAATCTGGAATGTTTTCCTCAAAAAAACAAAACAAACTTAATTTCTTTGCAACGAAAGACAGACATGAACATCTTGGATGACGTACGGGTGAGTAACTTGTCAGGATTTTTTTTTCATTTTTGTTTTTCATAAATTTATGAACAAATACATTAAAACAACACCATAGTTTAAAACTTTTTCGGTCCCTCTTTATATTGAGTGGCCTTAACATTTAAATTAATCATTCGGTACTATGCACATGTTGTGTACATACATTTTTTACATTGTACTTATATTTTAGAAATACCTTTCTGTAATTGCATCTATAATTAATTTCTGTAATTACATTTATAATTACACTGTTGACCCATCCCTTACACCTTAACCCACCCTTAAACCTACTGTCACGAATCTGGTCTGCACTTCCATTCACCCTCCACCAGAGGTCACTCGCTCATCACATGGACCTCACACCACACACCACATTGGACTCCAATTCCCATCATCCAACACTGATCACAGCTGTCACCAATCACTCATTACATCAATCACACGCACACCTGATCCCATGCACACACTATCTCACACACTATTTCAACCCTGGACATTCTCTCCCTCGTTGCCGAGTATTGTATGCGTTTACCGCTCCCCTAGCCGTAGCTACTCTACAAAGCCATTGTTAGTATTCCTAGTCTTTCATTTCCTGTTCACCTGTGTTTATTTCTACCCGTGTTTCCTGGATTAACCCTTTCTGTGCCATTCCGTGTTTCTTTTCAGTTCCTGTATTGTTCTGCGTTTTTCACTCCCCTAGTGTTAGCTGCAATATGGAACTTTTGTTGTTTTCTAGTCTGTGTTCCTAGTGTTTACCCCTGTCTCCCTGTTCGGACTCTGATTATTTCCCTTGCCTGGATTATAGCCCATGTACCTGGATTACCTCTCTGCCTAGCCCCTTTGGATACTGTTCGCTGTCGACCGACCTTTGCTTGCCCTAGGATTGCTCTTTGTTTTGTCCCTGCCATACCTGTTTGCCATTGCTCGACCCTGCCTGTATTTATGACCATGCCTGTGAATAAAAGCTTGCACTTGGATCCGCACGTCTCACGTCTCGTCAGCCCCATTACACCTACCCACACCACTTAACCTGTCCCTAACCTACCCGTATCCCACCTCAATAACAGCAGAAGTGTTTTGAAATACAATATGAACACAATAAGTACATTGTACTTATTTTTTGATGTAAGTACATAGTAGTTAAGGGCACCTAATATAAAGTGTGACCTTTCTTTTTTTAACTATGGTATGAACATAGTTAAAAGAATAATCATAAGGTACAGGGTATACCCAGGGGTTAAGGTGAGTTGGAGCCCATCAGAGTGGAGTTCACTGTCACCTACTGACTGTCGCATATTCTCTATTTTGTTTTAATATTAAGTTCTTGTTTTGTAGTCCTTTGTTATTTTATTAATTATTGCGTTACCGTATCAAGGTGTTGGCAACTCTTACAAATTTGCGTTGAAACATTGCTGTGATGCAGAGTCCTCATAGAAGTCCTTTTTTATATTTGGTTAAATATAAGCTTTGTGCAACACTTCTTTACATTATGCAAACTTGACATGTATTAACACATATCTATCCTTCAAACTAATCTAACTAATTTGATCGTTCGCTTTTAAAACCGTGAGTGCAGCCTGTTAGCCGTTAGCTTGTCACTCGTGGTTCCATTTGTATTTCGCGCCTATTATTTATTTATTTTTATTTTTTCCTTGCTCCGTTTTTCACGAGCTCAACAAACAACAGTGGTAAGTGGTAAGTTAAGTTGGTATCATTCATCAATCACGGTGAGTAATGGCTTCTTCTCCTGCTGTTGTTGTTTGCACTGTTTGCCACATGTATAGTTTATCTGTCTCTGTCAGCAGCGAGGAATTCACATGTGATAAATGCAGGGAAATAGTTAGCCTGACAGAGAAGGTTTTAGAACTAGAGACACGCATCCAAACTTTATTGAGGATAGTAAGAATGTGAGGGCTGTAGATACTGCTTTGGATGCGACTAGCTCAGGGAGTCCTGTACATTGTTCGGTTTCGGTTGAGCCCGTGCAGCAGGGCAGCTGGGTGACAGTGAGGCGGCATAGTCGCGGGTCAAAACACCACTCTTCCGTTCCGATCAGAACATCAAACAGGTTCTCCCCACTCAGTGAAGCACCCACTGAGAAACCTGATGAAAGTGCTCTAGTTATTGGCGATTCTATTGTACGGAACGTGAAAATAGAGACACCAGCCACCATAGTCCATTGTTTACCAGGAGCCAGAGCGCCTGACATCTTGGCAAATTTAAAAGTGCTGGCTAATGCTAAACGTAAATTCAGTAAGATTGTTATCCACGTCGGCGCTAATGATGTTCGACTTCGCCAGTCGGAGATCACTAAAAATAATGTTAAAGAGGTGTGTGAACTTGCAAGTACGATGTCAGACACTGTAATATGCTCTGGTCCCTCCCTGCTTACCGGGGTGATGAGATTCATAGCAGACTGTCGTCACTTAATGGCTGGATGTCTAAGTGGTGCCCGCAAAATAACGTAGGCTTTATAGACAATTGGATGAGTTTTTGGGGCAGACCTGACCTGTTGAAAAGAGATGGTGTTCATCCCTCCTGGGGTGGTGCCGCTCTTCTCTCTAGAAATATGGCACATAGTCTTAGAGTTTGTACTTGACTAACTGGAGCCCAGGTCAGGAAGCAGACAGACTGGCTAAACCGATCGTCTGCTAGCCGCCTCACGTCACAGAAGTCAGTTAACTCTCAGCACATAGAAACTTTTTCACCTAGATATCACTCTATAGAGACTGTGTCTGTTCCCGGAACTAGAAAATACAGAAAACATCCAAACCAAAGTAATAGTAACAATTTAATTGATGTTCAACAAATAAAAAACTGATATAATACAGATAAAGACATGATAAAGCTTGGCTTATTGAATATTAGATCCCTTTCTTCAAAAGCACTTTTTGTAAATGATATGTTCACTGACCATAAACTAGATGTGCTTTGTCTGACAGAAACCTGGCTAAAACAAGATGATTACATTACTTTAAACGAGTCTACACCCCAAGATTACTGTTACAAACATGAACCGCGTCCAAAAGGTAAAGGGGGAGGTGTTGCTACAATTTATAGAAATATTTTCAGTATCTCACAAGGTGGGTTTCAAGTATAATTCGTTGAAGTAATGGTGCTCCATATAACGTTATCCAAAGAAACAAGTATTAATGATAAATCCCCTGTGATGTTTGTACTGGCTACTGTATACAGGCCACCAGGGCACCATACAGACTTTATTAAAGAATTTTCTGATTTTCTATCGGAGTTAGTGCTGACTGCAGATAAAGTCCTAATCGTTGGTGATTTTAATATCCATGTTGATAATGAAAAAGATTCGTTGGGATCAGCATTTATAGACATTTTAAACTCTATTGGTGTTAAACAACATGTGTCAGGACCTACTCATTGTCGAAATCATACTCTAGATTTAATACTGTCACATGGAATTGATGTTAGTGGGGTTGAAATTTTGCAGCAGAGCGATGATATCTCAGATCATTATCTAGTCTCCTGTATATTCCATATAGCTAAAGCTGTAAAGCCAACTTCTTGTTACAAATATGGTAGAACCATTACCTCACCACAAAAGACTGCTTTATAAATAATCTTCCTGACTTATCTCAGTTCCTCAGTTATCCAATAGCTCAGAACAACTTGATGATGTAACAGGAACTATGACTCTCTCTTTTCTAGCACTTTAGATGCGGTTGCTCCTTTACGCTTAAGGAAGATTAAGGATAAGAGTCCAACACCGTGGTATAATGAGCACACTCGCGCCCTAAAGAGAGCAGCCCGGAAAATGGAGCGCAGCTGGAGGAAAACTAAATTAGAGGTATTTCATTTAGCTTGGCGGGAAAGTACCCTATCCTACAGAAAAGCATTAAAAACTGCTAGATCTGATTACTTTTCGTCTCTTCTAGAAGTAAACAAACATAACCCTCGGTATTTATTCAATACAGTGACTAAATTAACGAAAAATAAAGCATCAACAGGTGTTGGCATTTCCCAAGAGCATAGCAGTAATGACTTTATGAACTATTTTACTTCCAAGATCGATACTATCAGAGATAAAATTGTATCCTTGCAGCCGTCAGCTACAGTATCGCATCAGATAGCACTATAGATCCCTGAGGAACAATTCCATTCATTCTCTACTGTAGGAGAGGAAGAATTGTATAAACTTGTTAAATCATCTAAACCAACAACATGCATGTTAGACCCGATTCCATCAAACTACTAAAAGAGCTGCTTCCAGAAGTCATAGATCCTCTTTTGGCTATTATTAATTCATCATTGTCATTAGGATATGTCCCCAAAACCTTCAAATTGGCTGTTATTAAGCCTCTCATTAAAAAACACAACTTGACCCCAAAGACCTAGTTAATTACAGACCGATCTCAAATCTCCCTTTTCTGTCAAAGATACTAGAAAAGGTAGTATCCTCACAATTATATTCCTTCCTAGAGAAAAATGATATCTGTGAGGAATTCCAGTCAGGATTTAGATTGTATCATAGTACTGAGACTGTTCTCATTAGAGTTACAAATGACCTGCTTCTATCATCTGATCGTGGTTGTATCTCTTTATTAGTTCTACTGGATCTTAGCGCTGCGTTCGACACTATCGACCACAACATTCTTTTGAATAGACTACAAAACTTTGTTGGCATTAGTGGAAGCGCCTTAGCATGGTTCAAATCATACTTATCTGACCGTCATCAGTTCGTAGCAGTGAATGAAGAGCTATGATATCGATCACAAGTGCAGTATGGAGTACCTCAAGGCTCAGTACTAGGGCCATTACTTTTCACGCTTTACATGTTACCCTTGGGAGATATTATCAGGAGACATGGTGTTAGCTTTCACTGTTATGCTGATGATACTCAGCTCTATATTTCTTCGCGGCCCGGTGAAACACACCAAATTGAGAAACTAACGGAATGCATAGTCGATATAAAAAACTGGATGACGAGTAATTTTTACTGCTAAATTCTGAAAAAACAGAGGTGTTATTATCGGACCTAAAAACCCCACATGTAACAACCTAGAACATTATCTAACACTTAATGGCTGCTCTGTCAATTCTTCTTCATCAGTCAGGAACCTAGGTGTGCTGTTCGATAGCAAACTTTCATTTGAAAGCCATGTTTCTAGCATCTGTAAAACTGCGTTTTTTCATCTCAAAAACATATCTAAATTACGACCTATGCTCTCAACGTCAAATGCAGAAATGTTAGTTCATGCGTTTATGACCTCAAGGCTAGACTATTGTAATGCTTTATTGGGTGGTTGTTCTGCACGCTTGATCAGCAAACTACAGTTGGTCCAAAATGCAGCAGCTAGAGTCCTTACTAGAACCAGGAATATGACCATATTAGCCCGGTTCTGTCAACACTGCACTGGCTCCCTATCAAACATCGGATAGATTTTAAAATCTTGTTAATTACTTATAAAGCCCTGAATGGTTTAGCTCCTCAGTACTTGAGCGAGCTCTTATCGCATTATAGTCCGCCACGTCCGCTGCGTTCTCAAAACTCTGGCCGTTTGATAATACCTAGAATATCAAATCGACTGCGGGCGGCAGATCCTTTTCCTATTTAGCACCCAAACTCTGGAACAATCTACCTAACACTGTTCGGGAGGCAGACACACTCTGTCAGTTTAAATCTAGATTAAAGACCCATCTCTTTACCCTGGCGTACACATAACACACTAATACGCTTCTATTATTCAAATCCGTTAAAGGATTGTTAGGCTGCATTAATTAGATCAACCGGAACCGGGAACACTTCCCATAACACACGTGTACTCGTTACATCGTAAGTAGAATGGCATCTACGCTAATATTTGTCTGTTTCTTTCCTATGATCAGATGGTGGATCAGCACCAAGAGATGATGTCTGCAGCCTGATCGTCAGCGGAGACCAGGACACCCAGATGACCCCCAGAGACCTCGATTAAAATACACATAAAACTAAAAAATATAACTAAAAATTTAATAAAATACCTAACTACATAATACTACTATTGTTAGAACCTGAAACTTTTGAACTGTGGGTGTCGTCTGGTCAGAGGAGAACTGGCCCCCCGTCTGAGCCTGGTTTCTCCCAAGGTTTTTTTTCTCCATTCTGTCACAGAGGGAGTTTTGGTTCCTTGCCGCTGTCGCCTCTGACTTGCTCAGTTGGGGACACCTAATTTCTAGCGATTATCGCCGATTTGATTGCACAGATACTATTTAAACTAAACTGAGCTAGACAATAACATCTCTGAATTCAATAATGAAATGCCTTTAACTGAAAATTGAGTGTTTAATCTTACCATTATATATTACTGACACTCTGTCCTCCAATTTGATACTGTTAAGTGCTTTGACACAATCTGTATTGGTAAAAGCGCTATATAAATAAAGGTGACTTGACTTGACTTGACATATATATATATATATATATATATATATATTGCAATGTATTTTTCTCTAATTGTGATCACAGGTGAAATCTGCATCAGAGGGGGAGGACTTTTCTGCTCCCTCATATACTGCAGGGACAACTTTGCAAGCATATGCAAAAGATCCCCAGGAATTTGTCAACTCCTGCCCACAGCTGAAAGGAAAAATTGATAATATGCCTATTAAAAATGAATGTAGAACATGATGTGTGTGTGTGTGTGTTTACTGTTATTTGTATTTTGTATAAGTGGTTGCAAATGTGTTTTTTTTTCTGCATTCTGTTCTTGGAAAAGATCTGTTAAAATTTTATAAAATAATAAAAATATTTATTTAACTTTGGACCTTGCATTTAATTATGTAATACAGTTAATTGTTAATTACTTTGAAACACATCTATTGTAGCATAATGAAAATGGTTTAATGTTACACTTACACAGTAACTACACATAACAAGAGGGTAACAAGGCATCACTTTAGATTACAGCTCGCAGATGTTACATTTACACAGTAACTGCAAGTAACAAGGGTGTATGTTTGCATAGTAGTTAAGAAAAATGTTGTAGTAAATTTTATTCTACTTGCCTCAAACCACATACGGAAGCTCAAGTGCACCAACAGCACTACAGCTATCAAAAAAACAAATTCGGTAAATGTACGTGTATTATGATGTTATATTTATATGCTATATCCTGGGAGAAGCTTGAAACAGGTAATCTAGTTTTCCACTGTACTGCACCTCAACGGACATGATTTGCTGCTGAGATGACCATATGCAATGCTCTTATCAGGCAAATTTTCATATAAATTTTTAAACCAAATTATAGCATACTTTAGTAATCTCGAATCTGGTGGTTTTTAACTTTACTATAATTACTAAATTATACTATAGTATAGGCCTACTACAGTTTACTATTTGTTTCAATGCCATGTAAGATATATGTTGCAATAATACAATACCCAGTATGTAGTGTAAAATATACTGCATCATATATTTTATGCTTACAATAAGGCAACTTGTTATAAATCATAATATTGTTGCCAAACACAGTAGGTTATGCATATCATATAATCTTAAAATAGTTACACATAATTTATGAAATACTAACAGTATGAATACTTTTAATTTTCCAAGTCATTACACCCTTACCCCCCGAAAATTTGCCCATTGTTTTCCTTTACCTATACGTATGTACAGCTGCAAGTTATGCTCACGTGGAAAATTGTGCTTTGTGTGTCATACATACACGTAATTTCAGAATAGGTGCCCTTTAGTTATAAAATACTTACAGTATAAATGCTTCATAATTCTGCAGGTTATTGCCCCCTTATTACCCAAACACTGCATATTGTTCCCTTATATCTATGAGTAGTGGAGGTACTCTATAGTTACAAAATAGGTACGCTGTAAATTCTGTTTAATTACGTGGTACATTGCGGGCTGTAAACTAAAGCGTTACCCACAAAGCTTTATTCAGACATATTGTTCTGACAATCATGTATTTACAGACAGTGAACCCCACGTCCTACAGCCATCTCAACACAGCTGTGTCAGTTCTGCAGGTTTATTCTGATGAAGTAGCTGACCACTGTGTCCACCTTCACCTGTCTCTGCTGTCCATCACGTCCCTCATTGCTGCAATCAGACTGAATCTGATCATGGATGAGAAAGGGACATCAAGGCTATCATTGCCTGAATGCACAGAGAGGATGAAGCCCCCGTACCACACAATCTTGAACAAGAGCAGGAGAATGTGTGTGGGACAATCTGGCTGCTGCTCCGTCTGCTCCAAACATTCGTGTGCCTGCTCTCCATGAGAACAACTACCTGTAAAACATTTACACAGAGTAAAAAAATCTCAATAAAGCTGCTTATTTCTTAAAGTTTATTTCTTCAAGTTACTATTATAATATAAATGCTTAAATATATTTCATACAATTTCTATTTGGGGCTTTAAAGGGTTAATTCATCCAAACATATAAATTCAGTCATTATTTACTCGCATCCACGCTGATCAATCCTTGTGTGTGTGTGTGTGTGTTTTTCCTGGGGCCCGTTTCAATAAGAAGGTTCAACCAATTCTGAGTTTAAACTTGAACTCTGTGTTGACTTACCGTGAGATGGGAAACTCAAGAGTTTTCGGTTTCAGAATGGCTGAATTGTGTTAGTTTATTCAACTCTGAGTAGGTTGACTCTGAGTTTAGCACGTGCACCACAACTATGAAAAGTCATGATCAGTGGAGCACCGAAATTACAATTCACCATGGCAGCAGCTCCCGCCAAAAAGAGGTTCGCGTAATTCTGAGTCAACTGTCAATAACTTAATAACTGTTATAATATCAGAGGTGAAAACTATTGAACTAATATTCATTTTAATGGTATCTCATGGCCAAAAAAAAAAAAAAAGTAAAAAGACATAAGAACGTGGCAGCAGCTAAAAATGAAGCATCAAAACACAATTCAATCAAGGTAAAGCTTTAAGCATGAAAGGTTCATGGGTGCAGGCTAAATGACTTTACAAACATTTGACATTAAATATCATTTAGTGCCTATTTCAATGCTCTGCAGCTTTTTCCACATAGTCTAACACTCTTTTCACATAATTAAATATTCTCTAATCCAACCTGTTACATTTCTTAATTAGAGTAATAAAATTAACTACTGACTTGTCGACAGCAAGAAGGCAGAATCTCCCAAAAAGGGGGGAGAACCTGCACCAGCACCACTGACAGATGAAGAGGAGATGGTTAAGTATTGGAAGAATTCTAAAATCCAAAAGTAAAAATAATAACTTTTGCTTTTGTATTTGTAGGAAATAAACATGACCAAAAAAAAAATGTGAATAATTTGTCTTGATTTAACATCTGTGGTTACGGCATCTGGTAGCTACTACTCCTCCATCTGGCATCCTTCCATTCCATACAGTAATTATTTTCATTTTCAGGAGGTGCGATGGTGGGAATGTGTGTGTCATCAATGCATCCGACCACACTGGAAATCCTGAAGGAAATTCTGATTACTTCCAGAGGTCACTGTAATGTATGCACTTAATGTTTCAGCGCACTAGAGGGCGCTCAAGATTCCTCCCGTGTGTATGTTATGTTATCAATGAAGAAAAGGAGTACTCAGTAAATAAGAAGTGAGTTGACACTGTACCCGTCTCAGCGTATTATTCATGTTATATAACAGATAAGATATAACATATTGGCGACGAGGATTGTCTTTTCGAACGCCTGAGTGTGAAGTGAAGGACCGACTGCTGAAAACATTGGATTGCATGACTGTAGTGAATTTGTGGAACAACACCTGACGAAATGGCTGTGTTTATCGGTCACATGGATCCCTTTGATGAGTCAGCCGAACAGTGGGCTACCTACATAGAAAGGTTTGAACAATTTGTTTCTGCAAATGACATTTCGGAAGAGAAACAAGTCGCGGTGTTGTTGAGTGTAATGGGCTCATCTACATACGGACTGCTGCGGAGTTTAGTTGCCCCGGAGAAACCGGGTGCGAAATCATACAATGACATTGTGGCTGTTTTGAAAGAACATTTTTCTCCTAAACCGATCGTGATTGCAGAGCGATTTAGGTTTCATAGCCGCAGTCAGCACGAGACGGAGACAGTAGCACAGTATGTCGCAGTCCTCAAAAAGCTGAGTGAACACTGCAAGTTTGGGACACATTTGCAAGATGCGTTGCGCGATCGTTTTGTGTGCGGGTTGAAAACAGAGTCCATACAGAAACGGCTACTCACGGAAGCAGCGCTCACATTCCAAAAGGCAGTGGAGATTGCAGTGTCTATGGAAACGGCCACAAGAGAATCTCAACAGTTAAGTGGTTCTTTGAAAGTGAATGCATTGTCCTTGCAAGAGAAAGGGGAAAACAAGTGCTACCGTTGTGGAAGGACGAACCACAATGAGAGAGATTGCTATTTCAAAGACCAACAGTGCCACAACTGTGCTAAAAAAGGCCACATTTTCAGAGTGTGTAGAATTAAAGGGAAACACACAACGGAAAATGTAAAGGTAAAGTCAAAGTGGAGGAAAAATGTCCAACAGAAAAAGAAAGTGCATCAGATGGATGTGAACGATTCATCAAGTGATGACACTACGGATACAGAGCTTGCACTTCATGTGATGACTAAGAAAGAGGAATTGTCACACATTTGTCTTAAACCAAAAGTAGAAGGAGAAATTATGGAAATGGAATTAGACACTGGAGCGGCTGTCTCTCTAATTTCAAGAGAACTTTACAACGCACAATTAGCTCATAAACCGCTGTACACAACCGATGTGATCCTGAAAACATATACAGGAGAAGTGGTGTCTCCAGTAGGGGTCATCGAAGTTAAAGTGAAAATTAACAAACAAAAAGCGAATTTACCACTTTATGTCGTGGAAGGAAGCGCCCCACCTCTTTTCGGCAGAGAGTGGCACAAGAAAATCAGGCTGAACTGGCGTGAAATTAAGAGTGTGAAAAAGGATGCACTTGAGACAGTGCTATCAAAGCACAAAAATGTTTTCAGGAAAGGATTGGGCTTGTTAAAAGGTATCGAAGCCACAGTGTTACTCAAGCCACAGTCCCAGCCATGAGTTTGCCAAGCGCGCAATGTCCCCTATGCTTTGAAGCCAAAAGTTGAGGCTGAGATAAATCGATTATTGGAGCTGGGGGTCATCTCCCCTGTCACATACAGCGATTGGGCCACACCGATTGTGCCAGTTGTAAAAAGGAATGGGGATGTGAGGATTTGTGGAGATTTTAAGGTAACAGTGAATTGTGTTGAGCGCTACCCAATCCCACGAATAAAGGATTTATTCGCATCATTAGCAGGGGGCCAGCGCTTCACTAAATTAGATCTTTCTAATGCATACCTACAAGTTCCTGTGAAGGAAAACTCATGTAAGTGCCTCACAATCACCACATCAAAGGAGTTGTTCTGTTACAATCGGTTGCCTTTTGGGATTGCATCGGCACCAGCAATTTACCAAAGGGCAATGGATCAGATTTTACAAGGCCTCCCTAACGTACACTGCTACCTAGACGATATATTAGTGACTGGGTCAGATGATGAGCAGCATCTTAAAAATGTGGACACAGTCCTCAGTCGTCTGGATGAATTTGGGCTATGTGTCCAGCGTGAGAAGTGTGAGTTCTTTAAAGACTCACTGGGGTACTTGGGGCATATCATTGATGCTCAGGGTCTTCATAAATCACCTGAAAAGGTCAGGGCAATCATGGATGCACCTGCACCAAAGAACGTCACACAACTTCGTTCATTTCTGGGACTTTTAAATTATTACAGTCGATTTATCCCTAATCGGGCGTCAGTGTTAGCCCCTCTCAATGCTCTGCTGTGCAAGGGAAAATAGTGGCTGTGGTCTAAGGAGTGTGAGGATGCTTTCGACAAGGCTAAAAACTTGTTACTGTCACAGAGTGTCTTGACACATTACAATCCACAGTTACCAATCAGACTGGCCTGCGATGCATCACCGTACGGTGTTGGTGCCGTCATCTCACACATCCTTCCAGAGGGAAAGGAAAAACCAATTGCCTTTGCCTCAAGAACACTGAGCAAAGCAGAGCAAAATTATGCTCAAATTGAAAGAGAGGCACTTGGTATTGTTTTTGGAGTACGGAAATTTTACCAATACCTGTACGGGCGGAAGTTTACATTGCTCACAGACCACCATCCGCTTACAACCATCTTCAGTCCAACAAAAGCCATTCCATCCATGGCTGCGGCTCGGTTGCAGCGCTGGGCTTTGTTGTTGGCAGCCTATGATTACGACATTGAGTACAGAGATGGTGCACACCACTGCAATGCGGATGGGTTATCACGATTACCCCTGACAACTGCATCTCAAGTTAAGCTGGATACTGTGGAGTTACTTCAAGTAAAACAGCTGGATGCCCTACCAGTGTTGTGTGCAGATGTCTGTAAGGAGACAAGGGCTGACTCCATCCTGTCACAAGTTATAGAGATGGTGGCAACTGGACGTTTTCCAACCGTCACAAATGTGAATAACGTTCTCACCCCATATACTCAAGTCGAGCAGTTGTCAAAAAACTGTCAGTCCTGCCAACAGATACTAAAAGCTCCTGGACTCTCACCCTTGCACCCGTGGAAATGGCCAGAAGCCCCGTGGCAACCCATACATGTGGACTTTGCAGGTCCATTTGAAGGACACATGTATCTGGTAGTAGTGGATGCTCACTCCAAGTGGCCCGAAGTGTGTGTGATGGATTCAACTACATCTGCTAAGACCATTCAGATGCTGAGGACACTGTTTAGTCATTATGGACTCCCAGAAGTTCTGGTTAGTGATAACGGACCTCAGTTCACCTCCGAGGTGTTCCAGACATTTCTCAAGGCCAATGGAGTGACACACACACGTTCTGCACCTTTTCACCCAGCTACAAATGGCTTGGCGGAACACATGGTTCAGACAGTAAAGTGGGCTTTATGTTGTTCAAAAGGATCAACTTCCATTCAACAAAGTGTTTTGTACCGAAACACCCCGCACGCCACCACAAAGGAGTCACCTGCTATGTTGTGTAGCGTGCTCACATAAGGGGATTTTTATATGTAATTTGGTGTTCTTTAAAAGTTAGAATGCTTTATTTTGCTTGTATGCTTTTATTTCTTCCCTATGTATTTCTGTGTGGGAGCCTTAATCTGGGAGGGGGAGAGGTGATGACGGGAGATGACGTGAGGCTGATCTTTTATTCACGCCACACTCTGGATGGTTGACACATACACAAACATCTAAAATACACAACTACAATTTTCAATGTTGTTGGAATTATTGTTTGTATCTGAAGATGATTAATGTTGTTTGGCTGTGTTATTGATATATTACCTTGTAAATACACTGTGGGCTTAATGATGTTGCCTAGGTTGTTGTGGGTTATTTATAAGTATGGCTTGAGTGAGACTGATGTTCTCTTTTGTTTAGTGTATCACCGCTATACTATTTAGTTGAGTGTTACAGTTGTTTCTACATCGTAGATTGTGATCTCGCTTTGATCTGTTGAAACCGACTGTTGTCTCTGTGGTTGAAAAGGCTCAAGGCAAACTGTGCCAGCGACGTCAAGTGCACGCTAAAGACAGAACATTTGCAGTGGGTGACAGGGTATTAGTTCGGGATTACCGGAGAGGAAAGAAGTGGATGCCTGGTGTGGTGTCAGCAAAGACAGGCCCAGTATCATATACTGTCGATGTGGGACTTTCAGTTCACTGGAGGCATCATGTTGATCAGATTCTGGCACATCAGGATGATTGTGACAATGGAGTTGAGATTGGTCTAGAGACCCTTGATGTCCCTGGAGGGAATCTGACAGATTTGGGGGACTGCCCTATGTCAGGAGAGACAGTACACCCTAGTCTCGATCCAGTTCCTACTGAATCAGCACAACTTGAAGATTCGTCCACAAGGCACACTGAGGTGGTGTTACACACTCCACCCAAAGAGACTAAGCGCTATTCTGAACATACCATCAAGCGTCCAGTACGGTTTAGCCCTTAAGGCTTATCTTGGTGGTATAAACCAATTTTGTTGTTTGCATGTTAACAGTCATGGTGCTGAGTTTAATTTAAAAAGAATAAGCACAACACAGTTCATTGAATGATTCTAGTGTTTAATTATAGTTGTTCTATATGTTGGTGTTACTAGAAGTGTTACATTATACAGGCGAATCTATGTGCACCTATATCTATGGACACGGGGATATATAAAAAGGAAAAGAAATATATCTATCTTTGTCTATGTTAAGTGTGTGTAATATTGTTACTGAAATGATTATAACAACACTAAGTGGGGAGGAAAATGTAATGTATGCACTTAATGTTTCAGTGCACTAGAGGGTGCTCAAGATTCCTCCCGTGTGTATGTTATGTTATCAATGAAGAAAATGAGTTTTTCCAGAGTTCTCAGTAAATAAGAAGTGAGTTGACACTGCACCCGTCTCAGCGTATTATTCATGTTATATAACAGATAAGATATAACAGTCACAGAAAGATGTTATCAAGTGAACGTCATTTATGAGATTAGCCTCATTTAAACCAATTTTACACCACTGATTTACAGTCCTGTGAAACTCCTCTTTGACGGATTTTTGCCCAGAGAAAAATTCTCAGAATGAGTGTGAGAGGGATGCACGCTTTCCTTAAAATCTGCATACAGCAGGCTTATTGTCACGAATCTGGTCTGCACTTCCGTTAATTCACCACTAGAGGTCACCCGCTCATCACATGGACTCTTGCACTTCACCATCTAACTACAGTTCCCATCATTCATTGCACTAACGACAAACACACAGCTCCTTGCACTGATCACACAAAGCTGATTCCCATTTGCACACAGTATTTAAGCCATGGACTTTCTCTCCCTCGTTGCCGAGTATTGTACACATTATTGCTGCCCTACAGAGCCCTATTAGTTTTCCTTGCCTTGCCTTGCCTTGCCTTGCCTTGCCTTTGTCAGATTGTGTTTTCCCCTGCCTGGACTATCGCTGACCTTTTGGTTTACCTCTCCTGTCTTGCCCCTTTGGATACTGTTCGCCGATCGCCGACCCACGCTTGTCTCTGTTTACTCTTTGTCTCGCCCATGTTATACCTGTTTGCCACTGTTTGACCCTGCCTGTTATGACCACGTCTCTTTCTTCAATAAAAGTCTGCAGATGGATCCGCACGCCACTCGTCTCGTCAGAACCTGTTACACTTATAATGTAATCTGCATCTCCGATGTTTTAAAGTGCATTTTTCTTATTTTGCAAATTATCTGTCAATGGGGTAAGAAATTAAAAATATTCTTGTTTCAGTTTGCATTAAGATTATTTTTCTTTCCCTATAGTGGACAATTTTACTTGTTTACATAAAATGCACTTAAAAGGAAAATCCCTTAGAAAAGACTAAATATCTTAGACCATTTTTTCCCATCTATAAAATAGACTTTGAGATATTTATAGACTTATAGTCTTTTTAGATATTTGTACTTAAAATAAGACAAAAATACTCAGTAAGAAAAGCATTTTTGCAGCGTAAATGAACGAATAAGGTATTTAAACATAGCTTTAGCTTTAAAACGGGTGGAGACCAAAAGAAAAGCTGGGTTTAGCGAAGAAAACCTGCTCCCGACCAGGTTAGGTTCACAGAGTAAGATATCATGGTAACTGACTCTGAGTATAAGTTACCTCTCTTTTAGAAACGGGCTTGACTTACCCTTCTTTATAGGGTTTGACAAACCTCCCATGAAACGGAAAAAAGAGTTTCCCTCATTTCAGGGTTAACATTCTAAGAGTTTTCACTTAACCTCCTTTCTGAAACGGGCCCCTGAACACAAAAGGTGGTTTTGGTTAAGTATTTCCTGCTGGATTCTGTTCATACAATATCAGTCAATGGAGCCTGACTTTCAGAAGCTTTGTGACCTTATTTGATTATGTTTTGAAGCTTCTGAAACTTTCAAAAGCACTTTTTGTAAATGATATGTTCACTGACCATAAACTAGATGTGCTTTGTTTGACAGAAACCTGGCTAAAACAAGATGATTACATTACTTTAAACGAGTCTACACCCCAAGATTACTGTTACAAACATGAACCGCGTCCAAAAGGTAAAGGGGGAGGTGTTGCTACAATTTATAGAAATATTTTCAGTATCTCTCAAAGGTCGGGCTTCAAGTATAATTCGTTTGAAGTAATGGTGCTCCATATAACGTTATCCAAAGAAACAAGCGTTAATGATAAATCCTCTGTGATGTTTGTACTGGCTACTGTATACAGGCCACCAGGGCACCATACAGACTTTATTAAAGAATTTTCTGATTTTCTGTCGGAGTTAGTGCTGACTGCAGATAAAGTCCTAATTGTTGGTGATTTTAATATCCATGTTGATAATGAAAAAGATTCGTTGCGATCAGCATTTATAGACATTTTAAACTCTATTGGTGTTAAACAACATGTGTCAGGAACTACTCATTGTCGAAATCATACTCTAGATTTAATACTGTCACATGGAATTGATGTTAGTGGGGTTGAAATTTTGCAGCAGAGCGATGATATCTCAGATCATTATCTAGTCTCCTGTATATTCCATATAGCTAAAGCTGTAAAGCCAACTTCTTGTTACAAATATGGTAGAACCATTACCTCCACCACAAAAGACCGCTTTATAAATAATCTTCCTGACTTATCTCAGTTCCTCAGTTTATCCAATAGCTCAGAACAACTTGATGATGTAACAGGAACTATGGACTCTCTCTTTTCTAGCACTTTAGATGCGGTTGCTCCTTTACGCTTAAGGAAGATTAAGGATAAGAGTCCAACACCGTGGTATAATGAGCACACTCGCGCCCTAAAGAGAGCAGACCGGAAAGTGGAGCGCAGCTGGAGGAAAACTAAATTAGAGGTATTTCGTTTAGCTTGGCGGGAAAGTACCCTATCCTACAGAAAAGCATTAAAAACTGCTAGATCTGATTACTTTTCGTCTCTTCTAGAAGTAAACAAACATAACCCTCGGTATTTATTCAATACAATGACTAAATTAACGAAAAATAAAGCATCAACAGGTGTTGGCATTTCCCAAGAGCATAGCAGTAATGACTTTATGAACTATTTTACTTCCAAGATCGATACTATCAGAGATAAAATTGTACCCTTGCAGCCGTCAGCTATAGTATCGCATCAGATAGCACACTATAGATCCCCTGAGGAACAATTCCGTTCATTCTCTACTGTAGGAGAGGAAGAATTGTATAAACTTGTTAAATCATCTAAACCAACAACATGTATGTTAGACCCGATTCCATCGAAACTACTAAAAGAGCTGCTTCCAGAAGTCATAGATCCTCTTTTGGCTATTATTAATTCATCATTGTCATTAGGATATGTCCCCAAAACCTTCAAATTGGCTGTTATTAAGCCTCTCATTAAAAAACCACAACTTGACCCCAAAGACCTAGTTAATTATAGACCGATCTCAAATCTCCCTTTTCTGTCAAAGATACTAGAAAAGGTAGTATCCTCACAATTATATTCCTTCCTAGAGAAAAATGATATCTGTGAGGAATTCCAGTCAGGATTTAGATCATATCATAGTACTGAGACTGCTCTCATTAGAGTTACAAATGACCTGCTTCTATCATCTGATCGTGGTTGTATCTCTTTATTAGTTCTACTGGATCTTAGCGCTGCGTTCGACACTATCGACCACAACATTCTTTTGAATAGACTACAAAACTTTGTTGGCATTAGTGGAAGTGCCTTAGCATGGTTCAAATCATACTTATCTGACCGCCATCAGTTCGTAGCAGTGAATGAAGAGGTATCATATCGATCACAAGTGCAGTATGGAGTACCTCAAGGCTCAGTACTAGGGCCGTTACTTTTCACGCTTTACATGTTACCCTTGGGAGATATTATCAGGAGACATGGTGTTAGCTTTCACTGTTATGCTGATGATACTCAGCTCTATATTTCTTCGCGGCCCGGTGAAACATACCAAATTGAGAAACTAACGGAATGCATAGTCGATATAAAAAACTGGATGACAAGTAATTTTTTACTGCTAAATTCTGAAAAAACAGAGGTGTTAGTTATCGGACCTAAAAGCCCCACATGTAACAACCTAGAACATTATCTAACACTTGATGGCTGCTCTGTCAATTCTTCTTCATCAGTCAGGAACCTAGGTGTGCTGTTCGATAGCAATCTTTCATTTGAAAGCCATGTTTCTAGCATCTGTAAAACTGCGTTTTTTCATCTCAAAAACATATCTAAATTACGCCCCTATGCTCTCAACGTCAAATGCAGAAATGTTAGTTCATGCGTTTATGACCTCAAGGCTAGACTATTGTAATGCTTTATTGGGTGGTTGTTCAGCACGCTTGATCAGCAAACTACAGTTAGTCCAAAATGCAGCAGCTAGAGTCCTTACTAGAACCAGGAAAATATGATCATATTAGCCCGGTTCTGTCAACACTGCACTGGCTCCCTATCAAACATCGGATAGATTTTAAAATCTTGTTAATTACTTATAAAGCCCTGAATGGTTTAGCTCCTCAGTACTTGAGCGAGCTCTTATCGCATTATAGTCCTCCACGTCCGCTGCGTTCTCAAAACTCTGGCCGTTTGATAATACCTAGAATATCAAAATCGACTGCGGGCAGCAGATCCTTTTCCTATTTAGCACCCAAACTCTGGAACAATCTACCTAACACTGTTCGGGAGGCAGACACACTCTTTCAGTTTAAATCTAGATTAAAGACCCATCTCTTTACCCTGGCGTACACATAACACACTAATACGCTTCTATTATTCAAATCCGTTAAAGGATTGTTAGGCTGCATTAATTAGATCAACCGGAACCGGGAACACTTCCCACAACACACGGTGTACTCGTTACATCGTAAGTAGAATGGCATCTACGCTAATATTTGTCTGTTTCTTTCCTATGATCAGATGGTGGATCAGCACCAAGAGATGATGTCTGCAGCCCTGATCGTCAGCGGAGACCAGGACACCCAGATGACCCCCAGAGACCTCGATTAAAATACACTAAAACTAAAAAATATAACTAAAAATATAATAAAATACCTAACTACATAATACTACTATTGTTAGAACCTGAAACTTTTGAACTGTGGGTGTCGTCTGGTCAGAGGAGAACTGGCCCCCCGACTGAGCCTGGTTTCTCCCAAGGTTTTTTTCTCCATTCTGTCTCAGAGGGAGTTTTGGTTCCTTGCCGCTGTCGCCTCTGGCTTGCTCAGTTGGGGACACCTAATTTCTAGCGATTATCGCCGATTTGATTGCTCATATACTATTTAAACTAAACTGAGCTAGACAATGACATCTCTGAATTCAATAATGAAATGCCTTTAACTGAAAATTAAATGTTTAACCTTATTATATATTACTGACACTCTGTCCTCCAATTTGATACTGTTAAGTGCTTTGACACAATCTGTATTGGTAAAAGCGCTATATAAATAAAGGTGACTTGACTATACTCACTGAAAGCCTTTCCTTCATCAGTCACCCTGCACAGTATAAACAATTCAATTCAATTCAATTCAATATTGCTTTATTGGCATGACTGTAAAAGATACAATATTGCCAAAGCTTGAAATGTGGAGAAATATAATAACAATGAAAAGATCAAAATAATAGAATAAAAACTTTATAACAATATAAACTTAAATAAACATTGTAACAAATAAGAAATTATTATGTGAACATTTCATACCGCAGTGTTTAACACATAAACACACAAGGCTGAGGGTCACCGTGGTAGACAGTAGGGAAACACTTTGAGGTCAGACGTAATACACATATTACACACATTATGTACATTTACCTGCTGTCTCTCAGGCTGTGGCACGTCCAGACGTATCTCGCAGCCAGTGCTGCTGTCTGTCCCTCTCCTAGTATTATCTTTATTTGTTCTGTTTCACTAATGGCTGTAAAGTTCTTTATTAGGTGAGTTAGTTGGTGAGTTTGTTGAAGTAGAGGTTTCTTATGGATATGTATTTATGACAGTGAAGTTACAGAAAACCACAAAAGACAATACACTTCACAATAGAGCTCCAGACAAACGAAACTACACAAACACAGAATGCATGCCTACGACAAACACACAGACACCTGCAGCAACACAGGCCTCACATGCCCATACATGTTCTCCCCCTCATGGACTCTAATGGAAAATTCCTGGACCTTCAGAAACTCTTTCCACACCAAAAATTCACTGCAAAGCAATGTAGCACAACAGACCACGCCCACCAGATCATCAGAGACTTCACAGGACACCCCTCATGTATTATCATTCACACTGGGTCTAATGACCTTCACTCGCTGCGCAACAGTACTTCTGATGCAGTGAGGAAAATGGCAGAAATCACCAGCAAAAAGTTCCCAGAGTCCCAAATCATAATCTCCACGCTTCTTCCAAGGCACGACACACCACCACACATCATCTACAGCATCAATGCTGAAATTTCCTGTGGCTGTTCTGCGCTCCCCAATGTACACCTGGCCCACCACCACCACATCGGCCTCCAACACCTGTATGATGGACTTCACCTACACAAAGATGGAGTCCGTACTTTTGCAAAGACCCTAAAAGATGCAGCCCTGGGCCGCAGTCCAGCATCACCGAGACACCTGTTACCAACTCCACAATACCACCGGCCCATTCACCCCTACATGCCCAGACATACCCCTTCGGCCCCGGTGAGGACAGACATCACCTGGACAAACACTGCACGTCGTCCACCACACCCACCAATGGCTCCCTACACACCTGTAAACCTGCAGTCACCAACTTCACATCCACCTGCTGCCCATCAAACCCCTGTAAGAAAGAAGAAACCAAAAACCACCCCACACCAAGACAAGCCTCCATAGCCGAGAGCACTATGCTGAAGCTGCAGCCTGGCCCAGAGAGATGCTGCAGACACTGTGCAGCCAGCTCCTGAACAGATAAGGACAATAGGCACAAACACAGTGCACTAAGATTGACCAAACACTGCACTAGATGTAAATTGTTTACCATATACATTCTCACAGATTATTTTCTCTCTGTCTTACCAAATAGGTTTATCTTTAATATTACTAAAATACTAATGCATTCATTTTAGTTGTTGGAATATTCAGGGTCTTCATTCTTCTACTTTTGGTCCTAAAAGCACAGACCCAGTTTTTCTGAAAAATAACAAAGATGCTGACATTATCATTCTCACTGAAACCTGGTGTCGAAATGATGCACTTACCTACTGTCCCTCAGGCTACTATGAAGTAATCGTACCCTCAGTTAAATTAAGTACAGTCCACCATGGACGAGACTCGGGAGGAATTCTGGTGTGGTACAAGGAAGCTCCGGCCAAACACATTTCTATTATTACACTTAGTAAATTTCATTGTTGGTTAAAACTAAACAATCAAATTGGCATTTCAACCACTGACACTTATCTTTGTGCCATCTACATCCCTCCAGCAGAATCCCCTTACCATGATGAGGAATATCTGAACAACATCCACACAGAGATCAACCGTTTCCAGGCCCAGGGAAATGTGCTGCTGTGTGGAGACTTAAACGCAAGAACTGGATCTGAACCTGATAACATAGATCCAAAGGGCAATGAGCATGACACACATCACACACCAGAACAAAACAAGCTGGAAACCTGCAAATTGTATCAGGTCCAACAGAGATACAAATGGACTTCAGACAGTGCAGAAAAATTTATCCAAGCCCTGAATTCTGAAGAATCTAATTACTATATTTATGAATAAAAAAATTGAAACAACTAAAGATGGTGTTAATTTGGCTACAAATGAAATCAATTACATATTTCGAAAAGCAGCATATATAAGTGAATAGAAAAAGAAAGGCAAAAAATACACTAAGAAAAAAAACACCAAAAGATGAAAAATGGTTTGACTCAGACTGCAAAACATTAAGAAAACAACTTAGAAAATTATCAAATCTGAAACATAAAGAATCATACAACAGTGACATAAGAACTGAATACTGTTCAAAACTAAAACAATACAAAGACACAATCAGACCAAAAAAGCAACACCATCTGACCAAAAGTTTACAAGAAATAGAACATTCAATAAATCATAATCAGTTCTGGGATGTGTGGAATAATCTGAGCACAACAAAACCACAAGACTTGCCAATACAAGATGGAGATATTTGGACAAAGCATTTTGAAAATTTGTATAAAGAAATCCCACCAAAATAACTCAATGACAATTATAATCTGATCAAACAACATCTACAAACCTATGAAGACACAATTAAAAATAATCAAAATCCACAAAATTATTCAACCTTGTACTTAGGCTGTTTTCCTGACATCTGGAGCCAAGGACTTATCACCCCAATTCACAAGAGTGGAGACAAATTGGACCCTAATAATTTCAGAGGCATTTGTGTGAGCAGTAATCTGGGGAAGTTATTTAGCAGTATTTTAAACCATAGAATGGTAAACTTCCTTAACGAACACAGTGTCCTGAGCCCTAGTCAGATTGGCTTTCTTCCTAATCACAGAACTACTGACCACTGAATGAAGACCCTGAATATTCCAGCAACTTATATGAACTGAATGCATTAGTATTTTAGTAATATTAAAGATAAACCTATTTGAAGACAGAGAGAAAATAACCTGTGAGAATGTATATGGTAAACAATTTACATCTAGTGCAGTTTTTGGTCAATCTTAGTGCACTGTGTTTGTGCCTATTGTCCTTATCTGTTCAGGAGCTGGCTGCACAGTGTCTGCAGCATCTCTCTGATCTGGCTCAGTTCACTGGCAGGTGTGGAAGTGCTGGGTGCAGCTTCAGCATAGCTCTGTGGTCTCGGCTGTGGGGGCTTCTCTTGGTGTGGGGTGGTTTTTGATTTCTTCTTTCTTACGGGGGTTTGATGGGCAGCAGGTGGATGTGAACTTGGTGACTGTAGGTTTACAGGTGTGTTTACAGGGACGACATGCAGTGTTTGTCCAGGCGATATATGTCCTCACCGGGGCCGGAGGGGGAAGTCTGGGCATGTAGGGGTGTATGGGCCGGTGGTATTGTGGAGTTGGTAACAGGTGTCTCGGTGATGCTGGACTGCGGCCCAGGGCTGCATCTTTTAGGGTCTTTGCAAAACTATGGACTCCATCTTTGTGTAGGTGAAGTCCATCATACAGGGGTTGGAGGCCGATGTGGTGGTGGTGGGCCAGGTGTATATTATGATTCGGGACTCTGGGAACTTTTTGCTGGTGATTTCTGCCATTTTCCTCACTGCATCAGAAGTACTGTTGCGCAGCAAGTGAAGGTCATTAGTCCCAGTGTGAATGATAATAAATGAGGGGTGTCCTGTGAAGTCTCTGATGATCTGGTGGGCGTGGCCTGTTGTGCTACATCGCTTTGCAGTGACTTTTTGGTGTGGAAAGGGTTTCTGAGGGTCCAGGAATTTTCCATTAGAGTCCATGAGGAGGAGAACATCTGGATCAGGTTCTGCAGTCTGGGCAGGTGAGGCCTGTGTTGCTGCAGGTGTCTGTGTGTTTGTTGTAGGCATGCATTCTGTGTTTGTGTAGTTTGGTTTGTCTGGAGCTGTATTGTGAAGTGTATTGTCTTTTGTGGTTTTCTGTAACTGTTCTTTCATTGCTTGCAGCTGTCTGGAAAAGTTCACTTCCTTTTTCTCTGTGTCCTGCTCTAGTTTGCATAGCTGTAAGCGGAGAGTTCGGTTTTCTTCTTGAAGTTCTCTGAGAGCTCTTGTGAGTTCAGTGATGGAGGAACTGGTGTTTTTCTTCAGCTGCTGGAGTTCATCTTTGAGCTCCTGGATGTAAATGTTTGTGTTGTGTGTGTCTGAGAGTTTGGCCTGAGTGTGTTCTCTGAATTCAGTGAAGTCCAGTTCTAGTAGGGCTAAACTGTCTGTCAGTTGACGTTCTGATGGTGAAGGTGGTGAAGGTGAAGGATTCACTGGGCTTTACTCCTCAGAGTCTGTGCAGTTCACATTGGTCTCATCTCTCTCCTTCTCTACTCTGGCTTTTAGCAGGGGGAAAATATCCTCAAATAAGTTCAGGCTTGCTTCATTGCTTTGCAGTAAGAAGGTGCCTTTAGTAAAGTAAGTTATAGTGAGAATGGGGTTGTCTGTGTCTAGCATTTCATCTTCACAAATAGTTAATCTTCCACCTCGGCCAATTCTTTCTTTAAAAACATGCTTGTATTCCTCACAGGTGGTCAGTTTCCAAGCATTAATCACAGTGGTGTGGAAAATGAAGTTGTTCTTGATTCTTTTCCCATTGAGCTGAATATAGTCAGCGTACAGAATATCAGGATTGTCTCTGAGAGTTTTCTCTTTGTGTTTTTTACGTGTCTGTACACCTCCCTGCACTCTGTTTGCGCCAGGGTTGCCATGGTGATCAGACTAGGCACAGAGCCAGAACTGCAGCTAATTTTAGCTTTTAGCTTATAATGATCCCTGATAGCACACGTACATCTCTGAGACGTCTATTTGACGTCTGCATTTACATCTGCAAGACGTATTTTTTAGGCTGTTTGCTCATCTGCAAGACGTCTATAGGACGTCTCCTTTTAGATGTCAAATAGACGTCTATTAGATGTCTTTAAGATGTTTATGATTTAGAATGTATGTAAAACTGACATCTTACAGACGTCTGTCAGACGTTTATAGACCGCAGATGCTTTCCAGATCAACAGATCTTTAACAGACATCTTGCAGACGTACGTGTGCTATCTGGGATGAGAGTTTTTACTTGAATATAATTAAATATTCAGTTTTTGTTCATGTTTTATGCCAGATAGAGCTCACCCCTTTGTTTAGCAACTGAAGATCAACAATTGTGGAATGTTTTTCAGTTGTAGTTCCTTTAAAAAGTCCTTAAGCGTTTTGGAGGGAAATCTGCAGATAGCTGGTACAGTGGTGATCCAGTAGCCAGATGCTAATCTAGAGGTTCCAGTCTTCTTTTTTGTATTAAAATGTATTTTCTAGAAGAAAAATAAGTCTTTACACGAATCTAAGTTGTTCTTCTGTTGTTTTTACTTGTTTGTTGTCATCATTCTACTCTCTGTCTTACTTTTTTGGCTTAATCTAATTTTTCAGGAGATCATTCTTAGAGTGGCTGACCTCTCTCTCGTATAAACAAACATCTCATCTGTCCCTTTAACATCCAGACAAGATTCAGTCACCTCTGTGATTTTTTCTGATCAATTCTTCATTTACATGTTGAGGTACTGTAGCTGCTAATGTGTTAACTCGCATTTATCCAACACAAATATTCCTCAATTTATCAACAGTACTAAAGGACAAATGAAATAGATAACTTATGTTTAGTTACTCCATGTAGATTTGTTTATTTGCATTACTTACAATCATCTAAAGCAGTGTTGACAACAGTGAATTCTACATAACAGCACACATACATCACTCACTCAGATGTCTGTTCATGTTGCGATGTGCTCATCTGTTCTTTTAGAAAATTTTCCTGTCTCATATTAAATAGACATTTAGTAATCGTCTTTAAGATGTATATGGTTTATGTAAATACACTTTGGAGATGTGCGTGTGTTTACTGGAGCTCCCCTGTTAGCTATAAGACATGTTTTTACAGCAAATCACAAATATTTACTGTCGTTACTGTCTAGCGTCTTTACACCATAAGCAAATCAACAATTTACTATACAGCAGCTCAACAAATGTGATTTTAACACAGGGAACCGTGTTTTTGATTTATAACACCCTCATCGCTGTTCTCCATCACGTTCGATGATGACGTATCCTCTCTCCCGTGACCTCCTGGGATAGAAAAGTATCCAACACTCAAGAATCTGGGCTGAAGCAGTAGGGCATCTGGGAACTTCTCGTCTACTCTTTTGATGAATACTGAGGTTTCGGACATACTTATTCGCTTGCCTACTGCTTTTCCCCTACTATATAGTAGGTAAGTAGGCATATTCTGACGCACTTTTAAGTAGACGCACGTCCGAATCTCGCGAGAATTAGTATGTCACCCAGGTAATTCTTGCCTACTCTTTTATGAATACTGAGGTTTCGGACATACTTATTTGCTTGCCTACTGCTTTTCCCCTACTATATAGTGGAGAAGGCGGTTTTGGACACAGCCTGTGTGTGTTATGCCCCCTTTAAGCTTCCTGTCCTCCATTTTTATTTTCTTTGAAAATCTACTTTTTCAAATTCCTGTTAGACTGTTTGTCCTATTGTCATCAAATTCAACTCAGATCAGTGTTTCATGCTGTAGCTATATTTATTTATTTCTGTGTAGCATCCACAAGGAAGCTTCTTATTTGTACAGTATTTTTTAAGGTGAGATGGGAGCATATGAGTTTTTTTTTTTTTTTTTAAAGTCTGCTTTTGTCTGTAGAAGCAATTTCTCTAAATGAAAAGTTTTGTTTGTTTTGTTTTTTGTTTGTTTTTGTGTGTTTGATGTGTTTTGATGCATAATTACGGCTTCTTTTTTTTCTTTTTTTTTTTTTCCCTAACAGAATCTATATTTGAGCTTTTTACTGCTGATACAAAGTGCTGTTAAATTTGTTTCAGAACTTATTTGTTATATCTAATATTATTAGCCCAGCAGCACACAAGATAACACTGGCCAGCATTTTGTGCTGTATTCAGTTTATTGCAAGCAGTCAATGCTTTAGAGCAAGATAGATAAGAGATAAGAGATCAAGAAACAGTCTTAACAGATAATGGCTACAATTACTCAGGCTCACTTCAAAGACAGAGACTGTCATATGATGAGTGTAAATTCAGGAAAGGCAGCATGTTGATTGTGGCGGAGGCCTCTGGTTTGGACCTTTTGGTAGCCTGTGGTTAGCATGCCGTTCTGGATTTCCAGAAGTAGTTCTTGCAGCCTGGTTTTCGCTCATTGTCTCCACTGTCTCTCCTCATTAGGTCCAATCCACTCTGTAGAATCCCCAGAGATGGGCTGTCAGCCTGGATAGCTGTTGGGTCTGAGTTACTGAGCAACCACTGGAACTCTGGAAAGGAGTATCTCTCTGGCATCTGTTAATTAGATTAAATCAGTTTTTCAGGTTAGAAAGAAAAGTTAAGACTTAAAACAGCAATATATGCTCCAAAGATGGTGCATTACTGCTATTCAACTGCAATGAGGTTTAGAGTGTTAGTTTAAAATCTTACCTCTTCATCAGCAGGAGTGCCATGAGATGCCTGTAGTGCAGAGTTCAAAACCATATGAGATCGGCCACATGATATGATGCTTGCAGTCATGGCCAAACAGAACAGGGAGACAGTGAGGTGAAGTTGGGATGAGGCCATCACTGCTGTCTTAAAAGATGTGGCTTCTCTCACCTTAGTTCAAGCCTCTCAGCTGCACTGTACTCTCTAAATGTGTCTTCTTCCTTATCCAGACTGTGTTTTATACTGGTACCTTCTCTAACATAATGGTACCTTCTCTAACAAATTAAAAATTAACAACTTTTGCTGGTTACAGCTGGTATCTGCTGGTCAACTTTAAATACAGCTACATGTTATTTTCCATCTTCAGCTAATTGGTGTTTTCCTGCTGTCTAAATAAACACAGAGTGCATCCACATGAAGCAGGACCCCCAATAAACTCTTAATTAGCCCCCATTAAATTGATCTGTTGATAGAGTAGCTTTGCTACCAATGTTTCTGGGTCATAAATTCTTAAAAGCCATCACTGGCAAAGGGCTGTTACCATGAAACAGGTAAACTTTGAACAGTTTGTTATTGCCTACATCTTTCTGCATATATAGACAGACAGACAGACAGACAAACAGACAGACATAGATAGATAGATAGATAGATAGATAGATAGATAGATAGATAGATAGATAGATAGATAGATAGATAGATAGATAGATAGATAGATAGTTAGATAGATATACACACTAGTCAAAGTTAGAGATATTCAACTTTCGGGTGAAATTTATGGAAAATGTTAAAAGTTCATGCTACAGTGATATTACATCATGAAAGTACACTGTAAAAAAAAAAAGTTGAGCCAACTTAAAATTTTAAGGCAACAAACTTCAGCAGATTTTTTGAGTTTTCTCAACTTGTTGTTTTAGGTTTATACAACAACAATTTGAGAATCTCCCACAAAAACAAGTTGAGCAAACTCAAAAATCTGCTGAAGCTGGTAAAAAAATGTTTTTTTTAAGTTCGCTCAACTTTTTTTTTTTTTTTTTTACAGTGTATGGCATTTAAGTAGAAGCATGCAATGGTAATTTCTTCATCTCAGACAATTTATTGAAACAAAAGCTAACAACAGTGGTGGGTATACCACAACAAAAAATGTCAATGTCTCAATGACTTGTCTTGTGTCCTTGAGCATTAATTACAGCTTGACAATGATGTCTCATGCTGTTCACAAGTCCACTTATTGTCTACTGAGACATGGCATTCCACTCCTCTTGAAGAGTTGGCCTCAGGTTACTGAGGTTCTGGGGTGCAGGATTATGACCCTCTACACAATGACTCAGCTGATCCCATAGGTTTTCTATGGGATTCAGGTCTGGAGAAAGTGCAGGCCACTCCGTTTGAGGTACCCCAGCCTCCAGCAGCCTTTCCCTTGATAGCTGGGGCATTGTCATCCATGAAGATGAAATCAGGCCTGTGTTGCTCATGCAGAGGCACAATAACTGGATTAATGATGTTATTCAGGTAGTATTGGCTTGTCACAGTACCATTCACAAGGTGTAGAGTAGTTCTGTATTGACTAGACACACCTGCCCAGACCACCTCCAATGGCTTGTCTGGTGCCAACAGTGAGACGACCTGCAAGCGTTCGATGCAGTGAGCGATGCATAGCGTTCTCCTTGACGTCACCAACAGCGTTGGCTGCCATCATTCCTGCTTAATGTGAATCGACTTTCATCAGAGAACAGCACTGAGGTCCACTGGTTCCTCGTCCAGTGCAAATGCTCCCTGGTCCAAGCAATACGATGATGCCTGTGCCTTGTGGTGTGGTCAGGTACCCTTGCAGGTCGTCTAGCATGCAGACCATGCTGATGTAAGCGGTTTCAAATGTTCTGACATTACACTTGGGTCCCTCTATTTACTCCTGGTGTTAAGATGCGTTTTGGCCGATTTGATCACAAGTGGACAATGGAGATACATACCCGTTTACACCTGGCATTTTAATCCGTCCCTTCTGTCTACTTTTGACAACTTCTGACCAGATTACCCCCCACCCATGGTTCTGATTACATCAAGAGGAGGGTAAATGGGCGAATCCCTCTGTCAGCATCAAAACTCAAGCGGGAGGGCTAAAGTTATGGCATACTAATATTACGTCTGCTTGTACTTACTGCTGTTGTTTCTTTTTTATGTTATCAGAAAATAATACCTCTGATTCGGCCCGTCAAAGTTAAAAGCCCGTCTGATTAGCACACGTATTAGGTCAGTAGGCGGAGAGTAGGTGGTCTTTTGTGACTGCTCGAACGCATTTGACGAGGCAAATATTTTTTTATATTAGATACAATCACACCAGTGTGATTAGATCGTTCATTACAGCACTTGCGATGTGCTCGTCCTCCGTCCTTGTGCTGTTTTTCTTCTGTTTTCCTAATTTAATCTTGCTTTAATAAATGTTATTCTTTTTTTTTTTATTATGATCCAACGTGTTGTCTTGCGAGCCGGCCGTGACAAATGGGGGCTCGTCCTTTAATTCTTGAAAAATCCTGTTGTTTTTCCACATGATTTGGAAGAGCTTTGTTTTGTTTGCGTTGGGTTATTTTGTAAGGAAATTCGGCATGTTGATTTATTGGTTTGGGGTGTTTTGTGCATCATTGTGAAGGAAATACGTGTTGGATTTGTTTGTTTCAACAACGGAATGCGATGAATTGCTGGTGTCCGTAGTTTGGCTGTCTCTCTGTACGGGTTGAAGAAGGTAAGTGATTTTGCAAATTCTATTGTAAGAGGAATTTTAGTATTGGTGTTCTCTTGTTAGGGGTAGCTGCCCGTTCTCTTTTGGAACGAGTGGTATAATGTAATTTTTGTGTGTGTGTGTGTGTGTGGTGATCGTGAGTAGAGCAGTTGTCTCAGGAGCATATCTGTAGTATGAGTGAGTCGCCAGCGTGCTGGTTGCTTTTTTGGTACCAGTGGGAGTTGGTGCTTAAATACCCCTCACCAGCAACCACACGAAGATTAGGGATGAGTTAGTTCGTTTTTTTATATAGATAGGAAAAGGGAACTGGTTATTCCTCCTGCTGGGGTTGGTAAAACACACCTTCTATTTGTAACGTATATTTAAGATGGAATCATGTCTAATCTAATCGAAGATTGTATTAGTTCTCCTTCTGAGGCTTTGCTTGATTTATGTACAAAAGATCAATTATTTAAAATTGCAAATCATTATGGAATTGAAATTGGAGATAGGAGGGTAAAGGATAGTACAGTTAGAGAAACACTTAAAACGAAACCGATAGAAGAATCTATATTGTTTGAAATGCCAGCTACTGACGGTCAACTTAAACCTCAGGTGAGCTCTTTAACTTTTCAGCAACAGGAACGGTTATTGTTGTCTAAATTTAATGATCGAGATCCGGATACCTTTTTTATATTGTTTGAGCGGATAGCGGAGGCAATGCATGCTCACTGGCAGGGCTCAAGAAGTTTATTCTGCGTTTTACTTTCGGACTGTGAAGATTGTTATTGTTAAAGCTGCAGTCTTAAAAGCATAAGAATTAGTACCGGAAGCATACCGACAGAAATATAGAATGTTGTCCAGGGGAGTTAATGAGGCTCATGTTGAGTTTGCTCACTGCTGCATTTAACCATTGGTTACCTCTGGTACCCTGCGGCCTATCCCCTCCGTACGATCACTGCAAAATCAGTAGTGAAAGCTCTGACTCAGTTCATATCCGTTTTTGGCATTCCGAAGATTGTGCAGAGTGACCAGGGTTCTAATTTTACCTCTCACTTGTTTTCACAGGTCTTGAAACTGCTGCACATTAAGCATAATAAAACTAGTTCTTATCACGCCCAAAGCCAGGGGGCTTTGGAGCGTTTCCATCAGACGCTTAAGTCTTTACTGTGTGCGCATTGTATGGAGATGGAGGGTGATTGGGCGCAGGGAATGGTTAATGTTGTCAGTGTGTGAGGTATGTCAGGAAAGTACTGGGTTTAGTCCCAATGATTTGGTGTTTGGGCACACTGTTTGGGGCACACTGGCTGTGCACCGTGATAACTGGACTGAAAGTACACCACCTAAAAACTTGATAAGTTATGTAAATGAAATGACAAACATGAGATGCGCATAATAGTATCAGAGTCACAGCCCTGATGAATGAAGAAGCGTGTCAAAAAGCTGTGCAGTGGTCAAAGATGTCCATCTAGTACATACTGTATTTACATAGAAAAACTAATTAAAAAGCAGCGGAGCTTTGAAACAGCCCAGAGTAATCATGTTATCCATAAGAACAATATGACTGCCAGAACAAATTTACCAGGATTTTTGAAAAAAGTCCTGTTCACACATGATCTCTTAATGGTAACTTACTGGTAATTTACCAGTAAAGACTGTATGTGTGAAAGGGGCTAAACTCTTGATCGGTGCAAATTACTTAACGTTCATCTGAGAAAACAGTGTGCATTATCTCACCAGATTTGTAACGTAAATCATTAAACCTTTTCCAACACAGTAGAATACATCAACCGGTTTGTAAATATGCCATTTATTGTACATAGTGATTTCAAAATAAAAGTTTCTGCATTTGCATGTGGCGAAATATTAAATAAATTAAATATAAAATGTTGTATTTGAGCCAATTATTATTGATTCATCGTTAGTTTATATATAAATATTTATAAAGCCTGGTTTTCACTTAGGCTTGTTTTTCTTACTAAAAAATATCAGATTATTCAATTATCAAAATAATCAGTAGATTACTTGATTACCAAAATAATCATTAGTTACAGTCCTGAAAATATTTCAAAATACAACAGCATTGTTTTACTTTTTGTAATTTAATGACCCATTTTGTCATTGAATTTTTTTTTTAATAGTATTACAATATTGTCTCTTTCTAGTGAACCAAGTGTCTGTATTTTGTCTCATCTCGTGAGTTAAGTGTGTTGTCACATTCCTAGTGTCGATAAGCGGTGATATAGTGTGGTGGTTTCCGCTTATTCTATGAAGAATCACTCTTGAAGTCTTGGGGTTTTGATGCCAGAAGAGAGACTTTATTATCATCAGAGACAATAAGGCCGAGAAGACACTGCAGTGAATTCTATCGAATCTGTGTCCGTACACCCTTTTTATACAGTTTTTCCTCTAGGTGTGTTCAATACATTTCATACATTGCCATTTTACCTTTTTTGGCTGTGTCTCCAGCCTGCCACCCAAAAGCAAACAGGAAACCTTAATTTTATGTTCCGTGAAAGAAGGGGCCCCCTCATATGTTTTGTGTAATGTCAAAACAGGACATACAGCCTCAGCATACGTTCCCTTTATACAGGCCTCTACACACAGGCAGATACAAGATTATATTAGTAGAATAACTTGATACATAAATGGCTTATATTTACATTGATTCTACTTGATGATTTTATATTTTGATTAATAAAACACTTCGTCAATAGCTCATCATTTTTCAAGTGTATGACATAGCTTTCATTCTTCAGGTCAACCATATATTCATGAAAAAAACATCAGTTTGAATAAAGGAAAGCAATAACTTTGCCATAGTATCATTTCAAATGTTTAAGTTGCCACAGTCATTACATGCTTTGTATGTGCTGCCCCCCGCCCGACCCGACCTACCGGAAGTTCAAGCACAGGATTTTTTTTTTTTGGCTTTAACAAGTGATCTATCATAAGCATGCATAAAACAGTATACAATACACAAAAACATCTACAAGAACAGTAATAATATACACAATCACCTGAATGATATGTGTCTTCATTCAAAGAAAGGTTTTTCTATGAATTAGAGAAGAGTCCATTTTTATGGCATAATGTCTTTCCTATAGGAAAAAAGTAGTGAGAGTTGCTCTGCTTGCATTCCTTTGAGCAATAAAACTAGTGTTATCTAATGGGTTGCCATGGAACCGGGGCCTGAAGTCATTGACAGACATACTGGCACCGAGTATGTGTATTGAGTGAGGGGTCTGTGACTATTTGTTAATCTAATAACTAATTGAGTTGTTAAATCAAATGCAAAATCGTGTGTCTGTAAATGCTTCAAACATATCTCCATCTGATTAGGTAGACGTCAGTGATCAGGGATCATACAAGATAGGTGTCTTCCGGACACCTATCTTTGGTCAGGATGGCAGCAGCTGACAGAGATAGTCTTCTAACACACAGAGAGAGAGCTACCAGCATACACACATACACACAGAGCACTTATCAGAACTTCAAGGCCGCCTTGCCTTCGTTACACACACACTATGAAGTCATCATCTTAGAGAGTAGAAGTACAGCATAAAGCAGGATTCTTTAATATCTCATAAGCACACATAAGGTTACACATTTCACTCTTGCCATAACTTGATTAATAGTCAAACAAGAAATAATATAATAATATAATTAATATCAATATGAAGGATATGGCAGCTCAGCATCCACTCCTTCAGTCCCCCATTTTAGACCAATGTGGGGTCCCATCCCACGTCTGGTCTACTAAATGAGGTCATGCTAATAACGCAGGCCAACTTAAGCAGGTGCATATACTTAACATTTCTGGTACTGTCTGACATTTCTAGTAATAAACACATTCTTTCGTACAAAATATTTCCTGTATACATTCATCAAATACTTAATCCCACTATTTCTGCACTTGCACTAGTCTTTCTTCACATAAAAAGTTATGGCTATTCCAGTGAATCATTCATTCTGTCCCTCTAACTGGAAAAGTGTCCTCCATCCATATATGCTTTCATTAACACCCCTTTTGTAAATACCTCTCCTACTTCACACTGACCTTCTAAAACAAAACATTTAGCCAACAGCCTTAAAACTAAAATTGCATATTTATTAACCAGATCTAACAAATCATTAAAGTATTATGAAAGAAAAACCATGTGCACAATAAGTAATTCATTTTTATGACCCTTTAGATAGAAATGTGCCTTGTTTGTTTTTACATGTCTTATACAGACATTGCTTATAACCTAAATACTAGGATAAATACATTGGTTTTACAAAAACTATTATTTCCAATCCATTATATAGAGCAAGAAGAGGGATTGTAACTCCATTCATTCATTCCCCATTTGAAACCATGTTGTGGTTCAAAATCAAATGGAAGTCTTACTAACAATATGTTACGTGTCTGCCTGTCTGAGATCCCGTCTGTCCTTATTTGGTTTAGTTCCTGTCCTCATTAGTTAATTATCTGTTATTCTCCCCACCTGAGTTTTATTACGTTGTTTGCGCTTTTGTTCCTGTTGCTTTAAAAGCCATCAGTTCTCCCTTTGTGTTTGTCCGTTCTTAATGTTAATAAATGGGAAAAGTGCGTTGATGCAGTTTCGTTCTCACCTTCTTTCATTTATCTTCATTTTTACTTTGACTACGGACCAAACTACAGGATGGAATTCGTGGAAAGCGTGGCGGCCCTAACCCTCCGGAATCTTCCCTTCTTCGAGTACACCTGGGAGTTCTGTGAGCTCGCCGCGGCAACGACGTTGCAGGACATCACCATCATTGAGATGTTCCGGCTCGGGGCCACTTTCCACCATCCCGTGGACCTCCCCGACACCACAGGATTGTGTTGGAGAGAGGCCATTTTTCGGTGTCTGGGAAGCGTCCGGGCCCGAGCCGGAACCAACTCGTCAGCCGCGGCTCTCCCTCGTCAGCCATCATCCCCAACACCTCCTCACCAGCCGCCGTCCGTGGCCCACAAATTCCCGCCGCCGTCTGCGGCAACGGCAAGCCTGCCGACACGGAATACGGCAAGCCCACCAAGAAGAATGGCAAACCCGAAGTATGGTCCCATCCAGCTGTCCTGTGCCTCCGCTGGTCGCGTCCAGCTCGTCCGTGTCTCCGCTGGTTCCGTCCAGCTCCGCGCTTCAAGAGCGCTCCCAGTGCCTGCGCCACGAAGGTGCCTCCCTGTCTCCGTGCTGCCAGAGTGCATCCAAGAGTCCGCGCTTCAAGAGCGCCCCCCAGTGCCTGCGCCACGAAGGCGCCTCCCTGTCTCCGCGCTGCCAGAGCGCATCTAAGAGTCCGCGCTTCAAGAGCGCCCCCCAGTGCCTGCGCCACGAAGGCGCCTCCCTATCTCCGCACTTCCAGAGCGCCCCCAAGAGTCCGTGCTTCCAGAACTCCCCCAAGAGTCCGCACTAAGACTGAAAGCCCCTAGTTTCACCCTTAAAAATTTTTGGGGGGCTATTCCCCGGTGAATCCTGGCTAAATTCCCTCCACTGGCCTCTGTCTATCATGGCCTCCTAATAATTCCCATTCACTTGATTGGCTCTATCTCTCTCTCCTCTCCACCTGTAGCTGGTGTGTGGTGAGCGCACTGGCGCTGTTGTCCTGTGGCTGCCGTCGCATCATCCAAGTGGATGCTGCACACTGGTGGTGGTTGAGGAGAGACCCCCCCCCCACATGATTGTAAAGCGCTTTGGGTGTACAGCAATACACAAAGCGCTATATAAATGCTTCATTCATTCATCCTGCTCCGTCTTGCGCGCCCAAGCTCCCTGCTCCTCCTTGGCCTCCCAAGTCCTTGGATCCGCCATGGCCTCGCAAGCTCCCTGACCCGCCATGGCCCTCGGAGTCCCCTGACCCGCCATGATCGCTAAGAGTCTCCTGTTTCACCCTGGATGCCTCCTCAGTTTCCCTATCCTGCACCGGCATCCAGGGCGCCCACCCCCCCTCCCCGGTGGTACTGTTATGGCGCGGGACGCACCTCCCGGGAGGGGGAGGTACTGTTACGTGTCTGCCTGTCTGAGATCCCGTCTGTCCTTATTTGGTTTAGTTCCTGTCCTCATTAGTTAATTATCTGTTATTGTCCCCACCTGAGTTTTATGATGTTGTTTGCGCTTTTGTTCCTTTTCCTTTAAAAGTCATCAGTTCTCCCTTTGTGTTTGTCCGTTCTTAATGTTAATAAATGGGAAAAGTGCACTGATGCAATTTCGTTCTCCCGTCTTTCATTTATCTTCATTTTTACTTTGACTACAACCACACGACCCATAACACAATAAACAAACCAAAAATAAGTAAGACCAAGATTCAGCCATCTTTAAAAATAGAAATAAAAGTAATCATAATCATTATTTCCTCGAAAACCTAGAACGGTTCCTAGCTTACTTAATAGCCCTTTTATTAAGTTTTACTTTCCCCACGGATCCATTTGCAGTCATCACAGTCCACATGCTATTTAAACATAAATAACATAAACCTAAACTTGTCTGTGTTAAGAACATTTGGTCGAAATGACATTTTAAATACTGAAGTGTATAACTTCAAAAAATACAACTTACTTGTTCACTTATTGTCATGCATGTATTTTTATATCATGACATTACTGTTAATCATACTCAGTGCCTTATTATTATTATTATTATTTATTTATTATTTATTTTAATGCAAATCTTCTCAATTATCATAACATATTACTGTACTCAGACTAAATTAATGGCACATTCAGAAGCAAATCCTCAAGACCTTGTGTAAAGTCAATTTAGTTCTCACCGTCTTGTCAGTTAGAAATGCTTACAGGTCAGCTATCTGATCAAAGTCTTAAAACCCTTCAATCATATGTCTTTTGGCAGTGATACTTCTCAAATCAAAAAATGTTATAAACTGAACAATAGCCGACTGATTTCACAATCCTATCACTATTTAAACAATATTATTGCTCAGATCTAAATTATTATAGTATAAATTATCAAAAAGCCCTGTCAGTGTTCACAATAATATTAATTTAATTTGACTTGACAGGTGTTCATAAACAGCTCCGTAGATCCTATTCTAATTTTGTTATTTTAAACATTAACTTCAGCTGCTATATTTCCTTTAATTAAAACATTTTGTTATTGTCTTCCTCCATCAATGGGTTAGCCAGCAGATCCAAAAGTTTTTGTTAAATTATCTCTATTCTACATAACCCAAACTATTGCGTCACTCAAACCTTGAGGACACACACAGACAGCCTTATAGCTGCTTTGCCTTTAACCCATAGTAAATGAACTGTGTTCACTCCTTTGTCTTCCCACCAGCCTTTCTTTATGTAAGGGTGCTCTCTGGATAATTTGGTTAGTGACTTAGCCAATGTGTCACTGTTTTTCTGCCGTCAAGTCTAAAATATTTACCTTTACCATTCGAATAACAAAGTGTTAACTTGTTTAAATTTAGACCCTCAGTTGAATTTAGGCATGGATTTTTAATCCATTATGGACGGCAATCTTAAATTTCGCAAATCCGAATCATAAACACTCTTAAACATATTAATCCAGAGAGTGATTCAAATCAGCATTATTAAGGCCAAAAGAAGTCATTATTACCAGTAGCAGACAGAGCTGATAACCAATTCAGTTAAAGCTCGTCCCATGTTCTGTATTCTCTTTTCATCAGATTTTATAAGAATTGTTCACTTCTGTAAAGTATGCCATTTAATTGAACCCATCTGTAATGATAAAACACTCATTCCAGAGGTTAGTGACACAATATATACAAAACACAAACAGAATTGTCCCCCAAAATGAGTAATCATCCTCACACTCACACATACTAGACACATGAATATCGAAGCAGTTTATATATATATTCTAGGTTTGCTTTTGGTGTTAAATCCGAAGGATTTAAACTTAACATTTTTCTGTCAGTTTTACCTAGTTTCTACCTAGTCTCAAAGTTTGCCTGTTCATTAATGATTTTTATTTTGAGAAAAATCAGCTGGGTTGTTTTGGTCTGAAAATCATTTATTTGTTTTGGCTACTTTTGCTTAACAGAAGCAGAGCGCCGTCCCTGCCTCCTCTCAAGCAGTCTCTCTCTCTCTTACTGTGCAAATTATCATTTGACAGTTTCACCAATCTTTAACGTAGATTATAATATCAAATTCATTACAACATATAACCCTTAATCATTCAAATAGGTTAAAAATGTCAAGGTTTCTATATCTCAAATCCCAATATAGACTGTTTAAAATACATAATGCTAGGAGCATTTCTTAAAATTATTTTTATCTTAAATGCTTATTTCCCTTAACCTTTGTTATCCAAACCATCTCTTGAATCAGCACAAGCAGTCTTCATTTTTAGCCACCACCATGTCTTATAATCATCTTATGCCATGCCTAATGACCTGCATGAGTAAAAACTATGATATAGACACATTAGTTCAATATCATCTCAGCCTCATAAGAAATTGTCTCAAAATAATAATTTCCCGTTGCAACATCCTCGACAGTTTTCTTCCAGCATCCGGTATTTTCTGCAGCTTAGGAATGGTGCACTCAAGAACCATGAGAGCCATTGACAGCACCTACTAGTATTAAAACATTGAGACAGGTTAATCATACTAATATTTAATCACTAAAATCAATTGGATATCTTCAAGCCATCATGCTGAGATTACTCAGTGAATTTATTTTTCACACCCATCCATTCAGTGTAATTTCCTGTTACTTCTATAGCTGCAGCCATTGGGCCCTGTATGATGGTGCAGACCAAAAATAAGACAGATAAGTTACTGGTTGTCACACAACAGAAGGAGGCAGACAGGTGAGTATCAGAAACAGAGTTTATTGAGCAGACGCACGGAATGGAGTAGGCAATGACTAGAGGATCCAAGGCAGACTTAGCCGATGGTAGTGGGAAAGTCTCTCCTTTGTAGAGGAGTGGACACGATGCAGATGAAGGGTAGATGATAGATCCTGGATGACAGAAGATGGGAAGAGTTCCAAGGCAATGGTAAGTATCAGGTAAGGAGTCTGTTGAGTACATAAAGACGAGACCAGACAAGGGTTTGTAGGAGAGGTGGTTCTTTATAGTGACTGTGCTGATGAGGGGCAGGTGCCTTAAATCAGAACTCTGGGGAAAGTGACCGAGTGGGTGAAGCGTGTCGATCTGGTGACGATGGGTGGCAATTAGTCTGTGATGGTTGTGACTCTGTGACAGTACTTTTGGGGGGAGATGCGATAGTGAGGTGGAAGGTTTAGCCTGTAGGTGACCTCGTTGAGCTGCCTCTGCACCGTGAATGGACCTATGTACCTAGGACTCAGCTTACGGCAAGGCAGGCGGAGACGGATGTCCCGTGTTGAGAGCTATACCTTCTGACCAGGGGTGCGTTTCCCAAAAGCATCGTTAGCCAACTGTGGTCGCAAGTTCAGTCATTACCAGCATAGTTCAATGATTTGGTGTTTCCCGAAACCATAGTTCAAACGAACGTTCGCAATCAGCGTCACAAACTTACGTGGTTGGAACTGCAGCTCTCGACCTGTGGTTAGAAGCATAGTTTCTTGTTAACAGGATATATGGGCTTAAATAAATATGCTCTTGGGCACAGCAAGCAAGCTAACATGCAGTACTATCTGTATCTTCCATTTTATCTAAATATAAAATGCATTTTAATTATGTATTTTTGTAAGTGCCGTTTTTGAAAAGTGCGCATGTGCATAAATGCCTAAGGGAACCCGGAGTGTGACGTTAGAGGGAACTCGCGATGAATCAAACATCAAATAAAGCAAAATGACAGGGAACAAAAAAAAAATAAATAGTACATTAGTCAGTAGGTGCCATGTTCAATACAGCAGCATCTTAGAGATCTCTAATCAGTTAAATGGCAGAAGTTATTCCTCCACCACATGCGTGTGACGTCATTACCAATGGACCTATGTTGCTGAACCAATGTGGTTCAAACGACAGAGATGCGAGCGTGTTCGGGAAACAGTCGTGACTTGCTAGTTCGTTTCCAAAACAGTGCATCGTACTTTGGTGGTTAATCAGCGAGTTACGTCGTTGTTCGGGAAACGCACCCCTGGTTGGTAGCGAGGGGTTGGTGTTCTTCAGGTGTCAGCTTGCCTCTTGTGTCTCCGCACTGCCTGTTGGAGATGCACATGAGCCGAGTGCCATACTCTCTCGGTCTGTTGGAACCAGTGGTTGACAACTGGAACTTCCGAAGGCTCAACCGACCAAGGGAATAATGGAGGTTGGTACCCTAGGATATATTGGAACGGGGTGAGCCCCATGGTGGACTGTCTTAAGGAGTTCTGGGCATACTCTGCCCACGGAAGGAACTGGCTCCAGCTGTCCTGTTTCTGGTGGCAGTAGGATCTCAGGTACCTCCTGATCTCCTGGACCTTCTGCTCGGTCTGACCGTTAGTTTGAGGGTGGTAACCAGAGGAAAGGCTTACCGACACTCCCAGCAGTCTGAAGAAGGCTTGCCATACTCGAGAGACAAATTGTGGTCCACAATCCGATATGATGTCCTCTGGAAGGCCGAAGTGGCGGAATACATTATGAAAGAGGGCCTCCGCCGCTTCGAATGCAGTAGCTAATCCCTTGAGGGGTATGAGTTTGCATGCCTTTGAAAACCGATCTACGACGACAAACACACAGGTATGGTTGTCAGAGCATGGGAAGTCGGTCATGAAGTCAATGCCCAGATGGGACCACGGATGGTTGGGCATGGGCAGAGGAACCAGTTTTCCTTCCGGAAGTCTCCGGGGAGTGTTTGTGATGGCACATACCGAGCAGCCCTTGATGTATCGAGAGATATCCTGAGCCATGGTGGGCCACCATGAGGGGAGTCCATGAGGGGTAGACGATAGGTTGGTGGTACATAGAGAAGTCCCTCTGGACCTCCCGGTGGAGCAGGTTCGGAACGGTTAACTTGGGTAAGTAGCTCATTGATGGACCATAGAATTGGACTGACAATCATGGCTGGAGGGAGGATAGGTTTGGGAGAATTGTTATCAGGCTCAGGTTGATGAAGGCGTGACAGGGCATCGGCCCTGCAATTCTTGTCTCCAGGTGAATCTGGTGAAGAATAATGCCTACCGGGCTTGGCGTGGATTCAGCCTCTTCGCATCTCGCAGATATTCAAGATTTCGGTGATTGGTGATGACCTCAAAACGGTGTTTGGCCCCCTCCAGTCAGTGTCTCCATTCCTCTAGAGCAAGCTTGATAGCTAGGAACTCACGATTCCCAGTATCGTAGTTCTGCGCCGCCGGGGACAGTTTCTTACAATAGAAGGCACATGGATGGAGTCGTATTGGATCACCCTGCCACTGCGAAAGGACCGCTCCGACCCCGGTGGAAGAGGCATCCATCTCAACGATGAACGGGAGATCCGGGTTGGGATGAACCAAGATCGGAGCAGTCTGGAAGGCTTCTTGGAGTTGATGGAAGGCATCGAGGGCAGGTGTGCTCCAGGACAGAGACTTGGGCCGGCCCTTGAGTGAGGATGTGAGAGGTGAACTGAGCAGGCTGTAGTTGTGGATAAACCTCTGGTAGAAATTGGAAAATCCTAGGAATCGTTGTAGTTCCTTGACTGTAGCTGGTTGAGGCCAGTTCCGGATCGCTTCCACCTTCCTCTGACCCATCTGGATTCCATGTTGGTCAGTGACATAACCCAGAAAGTGCACGGAGGTGGTGTGGAACTCGCACTTCTCCAGCTTGAGATAGAGACGGTGATGGCAGAGCTTCTCGAGGACCTGCTTAACGTAGAGGCTATGTTCAGCCTGGTTCCGGGAGTAGATGAGGATATCGTCGATGTAAACGATGACGAATCGTTGAAGGAATTCCCAGAACACCTCATTCATATAGCCCTGGAAGACAGAGGGAGAGTTGGATAGGCCATACGGCATAACCTGATATTCATAGTGTCCAGATGGTGTTATGAAGGCGGTCTTCCACTCATCTCCCTGGCGTATACAAATGAGGTTGTATGCGCTTCGCAGGTCCAGCTTGGAGAAGATGCGAGCTCCCCGTAGCTGTTCCAGAGCTGCCGGGTCCAGAGGAAGTGGGTACCGATACTTCATCGCTTGAGAGTTGAGATGACGGTAGTCGATACACGGCCGCAAGCCTCCGTCCTTCTTGACCACGAAGAAGAAACTCGAAGCGGCAGGGGAGGTAGATGGTCGAATGAAGTGCTGTTGGAGTGCCTCCTGAATGTACTCCTCCATGGCCTTCTGCACCGGGATGGACAATGGGTAAACTCTGCCCTTGGGCAGAGTAGCCCCAGGTAGCAGGTTGATTGCACAGTCCCATGGCAGATGAGGAGGAAGTTGCGTTGCCAACCATTTGCTGAAAACCAGTACTCCAGAGGAATCTCATCCTGCTGCTCCACTTCAGGGCTTTCGACGGTGGTCGAATTGATCGAGAGAGTGGGAGGTTTCAATTTGGAGGGTCGAGAACGACACAGGGGTGATCTTTGGACAGATGACAGGCATTGGTGGAAGCAAGACTCAATCCATTGCAGTATTTCACCGGTGTTCCAGTTGATACTTGGATTGTGTTGTGACATCCATGGGCGTCCCAGGATGATATCCGCGGTGGACCCCTCCAGCACCATGAACACGATCTCCTCAGTGTGTAGGCATCCTATGCGGAGCTTCAGTGTGGAAGATAGGTGTCTGATGTGACCACGGCTCAGTGGCTTTCCTTGGATGGTGTGAATTTCTCAAGTCCTGGGAGCAGTGTTTCTTGTGGACATTTAGTTTCTGGAGAATTTGGGGGAAATGAAGTTCCCCGCTGAACCTGAGTCGATGAGGGCTTGCGCTGAAACACAAATTTGTGGAGTTAAGAGCTGTACAGTTGTCCGAACTAAAGGAGCTATTTGAGGTGGAAGTTGAACATAACTCACCGCTTGGCGAGGTGGTCGAACCGGGCAGGTTGTGATGACATGACCCTCTCCTCCACAGTACAGGCATAGGCGATGAAGAATTCTCCTTTGACGCTCCACTTGTGTCAGATGGTAGGAGTCTACCTGCATGGGTTCAGTTGCTGGAAGGGCGACTGAGGATACGGCGGGTGGAGGATGCAATGCGGGTTCAGAGAGGGTGCATGCTGTGAGACGTTGAGACACTCTGATGGTTTTTTGAATGAAGTTCTCTAGTCCCATAGCATCATCATAGATCACTGCAGAGCACGACCAGACAGTAGAGAGATGATAAACGCCACTCGGGCGCGATCGTTGGTGAACTGGTGAGACTGCATTTCAAAATAGAGCGATACCTGCAAGATGAACCCGCTGCAATCCTCACCCTCACCGGTAAATGTCGTGGGTCAAGCCATGGGACTGGCAGAGGCAGCAGGGGAGGTCGCGGGTGCAGTAAGCAGGAGGGATTGACAGTGCTGCGTGAACGAGGCCGGCAGGAATGTCTGATCGTGTAGCAGACGTGGAGGGCTGGAGAGACAGATGAACAGCGTTAACTAGTTCAGTGAAAGGATTGGATGGTCGATCAGCGGGAGTCTCCGTGGAGCTCTGCATCTTATGGTCTGGTCTTCTGTGACACAACAGAAGGAGGCAGACAGGTGAGTATCAGAAACAGAATTTATTGAGCAGAGGCACGGAATGGAGTAGGCAATGACTAGAGGATCCAAGGCAGACTTAGCTGATGGTAGTGGGAAAGTCTCTTCTTTATAGAGGAGTGGACACGATGCAGATGAAGGGTAGATGATAGATCCTGGATGAGAGAAGATGGGAAGAGTTCCAAGGCAATGGTAAGTATCAGGTAAGGAGTCTGTTGAGTACGTAAAGACGAGACCAGACAAAGGTTTGTAGGAGAGGTGGTTCTTTATAGTGACTGCGCTGATGAGGTGCAGGTGCCTTAAATCAGAATTCTGGGGAAAGTGACCGGGAGGGTGGAGCGTGTCGATCTGGTGACGATGGGTGGCAATTAGTCTGTGATGGTTGTGACTCTATGACACTGGTCATAGAACAAGCAGCAACACAACTATTTAATTATTCAAAATCATTACTTATATAGCTCAGGGTCTAATATGATTTTAGAGGTTTCATGTCTCTTCAACAATAGCCCCTAGATTGTTATTAAGTCTTTTTACAATATTTTATTTCTTAAATGCATTGGACAATTGAAACATTTAACTACCAATTTCCAATTAACTACCAATTGCCCTCTTAATGCATACAATCTGAATTTCTTGTAACACGTCCTTTAACCTCTCAGGGTCTATGATTTTCAACTGAAACACTGTGCTTTACTATAAATAGCTTGTTATCACTTATAACACAGGCTCAGATAACAGCATTGACTTTGAATGAGAGAGAGAGAACTGAGGGATTCAAGACTGGTAGCAATGCATTTTCATTAACTTTTAACAATTTCATTGTACTATCATTTTACTCTAGCCCAGCATAAAACTTGTCGAAATTACATGCATTTTCAAATAAACATCTTTCTTTTAACTTTATTTTTGTAACTCAAAGGTTTCTTCAAAGTTAGTTCTTTTTCAGTCCTTATCAGTACATTGCAGATCAACATGTATTTATTCATTCACTTAATTCTGGCCATGACTTTGGAATTTCAACAATGGTTTTAAATCTGTCAGTATCTGACCCAGATATGTTACTTCGGCTTATGCTAGCATGCTTTCTTCAAAGTTAACTTTGAAACCCCTGTTTATGTTACTTGTATACAACCATTATCAGCTCATAATTTTTCACTGAAAATGGGCATTTGGCTATGATGTTGAGTGGCTAAATTTTTACAATCCGACAGTAAAATGATTCTTTTGCCCAAACATCAGTAAATATAGAAATTACAAATTTTCCACTCAGAACATGTCTCTGTTACTTTTAAAGCTTGAACCAGAGTCATGGTGGAGGCCAGCATGAGATAAAACCAACTACTTCATTGCAGTCAAATGCAGTCTTATCTTCTAAAACAAAACATAAGCTTCTAAGTTTTTCCTAAATGCTACTGCCAATTTTTGTGCCTACACAGTCTTTTAATCAACCCAGAATTATGTTCAGTATATTATTAGAGAATCAGATTAAATTATCAATCAGTTACTTCTGGGATTATTTTTAACAAATAGCCATTTTACACACACAAGGCTCATGCATTTAGAAATTTGTATCTTTCTGGTTCTCTCTTTGTTTAAAGCCAGTCAAGTTTTTGTTTTAACTTTCCAATCAGAATCAAAGTCAAGACTCATCATTCTTTCAGTGAATTCAGAGAATATTTTTAAGGTCAGAGCTTCAGAGCCGAGCTGTTTACAGCATTTGCTCTCTTCCGTTTCATTATTTCTATCAGGGCTGAGTAAGTTACCTAATTTTTCAGCCATAATTCTAGCACAGTTGAAAACCAAAACAGATTATAGCAGCAAGAGATTGAGGCGGCGATCTTACCAACAGCACTTGACTCCTGCGTGATGAGTATAAGTATATAAGTATATTCCAGAATTTCCATATATCGGTCCAATCCAATTAGGGTCATGAAAACAAAATTTTAGCTCTTTCAGGGTTGTTCCTGATGCATACCAGATCAATCAATCCTTGCAGTAACTTATATGGATATGAGTATTTATTTTTCAACTATTATTATTTTTAACACTAATTTTGGTTACTCTTTTCTAGGGGTGTGCAGCAGAGCCATTATTTGTATCTGTATCTGTATCTGTGACAATCTCAAAATTATTTGTATCTGTATCTGTATTCGGATAGGTCCGGAAGTGGGCGTGGCTTAAACCGGAAGTTCGTCACATTATATGAAAATACCATTTGAAATGCAAATCTGTTCAAGTTGTAGTTTTCATTTAACAAATATGCCTTGTATAACTAAAGAAAGTATTATTTTTTTATTAAAATTATAACTGTAAATATATTCTATTTAAAACTCTATCAAAAAAGAAAAATAACTTTATTCTTCTTATTTTCCAGTGAAACTTTGTGTACAAATTTGACAAGAGACAAACATCCATAATCTTAAATAAGAGCACTAGTAGAAAAAGAAAAGAAATAGAAATGGAAAGAAAGTGTTCAGAAGCCTATCATAGCAGAATGTCAATAAAGCTCGCTTGAACTTTAAGTAACTTAGATCATGTGTTGCGGGAGTCTGTGATCATTTACGAGTTTTTTATTTTTTATTTTTTTGGGGGGTTTTTTATCAACAGAGCGCAACAAATAATTTGGACCCTCCAAAAGCCTTGATCAAACATCGATTTTCTTCGTCTTGTATAATTAAATGTAATGCTATTCAGGAAAAGGGTAAATGTAATACGTTTTTACACTCATTTACTTCACACATCCAGGCCCACAGCCAGCTATGAGGTTCAGACCTCCGTAAATGTTTCATGTTCAAAAATAAAATTTGAAAACCTTATGAAAAATTATTTAAAATCATGTCGCTGCATAAATTCATGTGGCTGACTCGCAGCAGCTGCATAACAGGAGTGAAGGAGCGGCACAAGTGCAGCCTCCGCTCCGCCATGTTGCCAGATCTAGTTATTATAAGCGTCGCTGGACTTGTTTTAATACTTAATGTAACAGTGTTAATAAAGTAATTAGGGTATTAATAAAGTGGGAGGATGAAGGTGGAGGTTAGAGATTCTGTTTCCTATTTGCAAAATACAAGATTTAAACTTATTTTGGTGCATTTTTCAGGAGATTGGTTGTGTTTGTTTTTTGTAGCAATATCTGGCAACACTGCTTCACCGGCACTGACGGGCAGCAATCAAAACAGGAGCGTGCGGATAGTTTATTACTGAGGAGACCATATTCGTTAAACGCAATGATCACCACGATATATCTGTACGAAACTGTGTCAAACGCATTGCACAATTATCATTGCACAAATCTTAAGAACCACAAACCTCACTAATACAGTGCTGTTCCAGCAAACATGTGATTGTGTGCCGAATATTTGTTCTGTTATTTGGATAAATCCGTTATTCGTTTTGAAGCCATTGCCAAATAAGGTATTCGGGCACATCCCTACTCTTTTCCCTAACCAACTGACCTGATCGCTAAACTCGGGGTGCCCCTGTCTGAAACGGAAGGAATAGAGAGTTGGTTGAGCGATTTACGACTAGAACCCCCCTTCTAGTATCTTACATTCTCTCGGTATTTCATATACCTTCACACAAATGTCCTATTTGGCTTTTACAGCTCTCAATGCCACAAATGCACTATTTGCCTTTACAGCTCTCAGTGCCACATAAATAGAGAATGCGTTTTGTCCACCCCCAGACTGTACCTTTTCCCCTGCACACCTCTCAACTCCAAGTCTACTTCTAAGACCTTTAAGTGTGCACCCGTACACCTTTTCTACATACACAAGGTAACTTAGCGTTACAGGTGTACCTCATTCTATGACACCAGTTTACCCAAAACAAATTCATACAAAAGTCTGGTGTCCCTCACTCACGTCTGAATGAGTATCGCTCTCCCTTCTCCCACACTCCCTCCACCACAGACAGTCCCTAACCAAGAATAATTTTTAAAGATTAAATCTTTCTTTCCTACCTTTCTTTTGTTGATTGATCAGGGATGTCACCTAAGAACGACTGCCCGCATCCTCCACCATTACTGTAAGGGGAATTTACAGTAAAGACCCTCGGACCAGGTGTGTTGAATGAAGACCAGAAGTCAAGAGATTCGATCAAAAATGAAGAAAATTTACTGAAGATAGTTTGCAGTTTCATCAGCAGAAGTCAGCTTCAAGACTCACAATCGAGTTCGTAGGCCGCTCTGCGTACATGTCAAAAACACCAGTAATTATACCCTGACAGAGGTTGCTAATTGCGTCAAGTCATCAAAATTCTGATAGGTTCTAAAACATAGATAAACTTAGACAATCTCCAAATATGGATGTAAACGCTTCAAACATATCTCCATCAGATTGGGCAGACGTCAGCGATCAGGGATCATACAAGATAGGTGTCTTCCGGACACCTATTTTTGGTCAGGATGGCGGCAGCTGACAGAGACAGTCTTCTAACACACAGAGAGAGAGCTACCAGCATACACACATAGACACAGAGCACTTATCAGAACTTCAAGGCCGCCTTGATTTCATTACACACACACTATGAAGTCATCATCTTAGAGAGTAGAAGTACAGCATAAAGCAGGATTCTTTAGGTTTGAATGCTCTGATGGGCTGACAACACAGGATCCTCTGTAGACTGGTTTGAATGCTCTGAAGGGCTGACAGCACAGGATCCTCTGTAGATTCGAGCGGTGCGATGTTGCTGGATCTCTCTGTACTTTTGTTTGGAATCGGTGGGTTAGTGGAACGGGAGCAGTGCCTACGTTTGGCAGTGGCCTTCCTGGGACCGGATGGAGTTGGAGTCGAAGGAGTCGCGGGCGTTTCTGAGTTGGTTTCCAGGAAGAATTGAAAGAGTTCTTCATGGTTGATTCCTAGAGGTGCCTGGATGTTATGACTGTACAGCGTCATGATAATTTCTCAGCAGGCCAGTCTGCTATACAGGTGCTGGTCATGTAATTAGAATATCATCAAAAAGTTGATTTATTTCACTAATTCCATTCAAAAAGTGAAACTTGTTTATTATATTCATTCATTACACACAGACTGATATATTTCAAATGATTATTTCTTTTAATTTTGATGATTAGAGCTTACAGCTCATGAAAGTCAAAAATCTCAAAATATTAGAATATTACTTAAGACCAATACAAAGAAAGGATTTTTAGAAATCTTGGCCAACTGAAAAGTATGAAAATGAAAAGTATGAGCATGTACAACACTCAATACTTAGCTGGGGCTCCTTTTGCCTGAATTACTGCAGCAATGCGGCGTGGCATGGGGTCGATCAGTCTGTGGCACTGCTGAGGTGGTATGGAAGCCCAGGTTGCTCTGATAGTGGCCTTCAGCTCATCTGCATTGTTGGGCCTGGTGTCTCTCATCTTCCTCTTGACAATACCTCAGGTCAGGCGAGTTTGCTGGCCAATCAAGCACAGTAACACTATGGTCATTGAACCAGCTTTTGGTACCTTTGGCAGTGTGGGCAGGTGCCAAGTCCTGCTGGAAAATGAAATCAGCATCTCAACAGAAGCTTGTCAACAGAAGGAAGCATGAAGTGCTCTAAAATTTCCTGGTAGATGGCTGCGTTGACTGTGGACTTCAGAAAACACAGTGAACTAACACCAGCAGATGACATGGCACCCCAAACCATCACTGACTGTGGAAACTTCACACTGGACTTCAAGCAACATGTATTCTGTGCCTCTCCTCTCTTCCTTCAGACTCTGGGACCTTGATTTCCAAATGAAATGTAAAATTTACTTTCATCTGAAAAGAGGACTTTGGACCACTGAGCAACAGTCCAGTTCTTTTTCTCCACAGCCCAGGTAAGATGCTTCTGACATTGTCTCTGGTTCAGAAGTGGCTTGGTAGCCCTTTTCTTGAAGACATATGAGCGTGGTGACTCTTGATGCACTGACTCCAGCTTCAGTTCTCTCCTTGTGAAGCTCTCCCAAGTGTTTGACTCTGCTTTGCTTGACTGTATTATCAAGCTTGCGGTCATCCCTGTTGCTTGTGCACCTTTTCCTACCCAAATTCTTCCTTCCAGTCAACTTTGCATTTAATATGCTTTGATACAGCACTCTGTAAACAGCCACACCTTTCAGTAATGACCTTCTGTGACTTACCCTCTTTGTGGAGGGTGTCAATGTTCGTCTTCTGGATAATTGCCAAGTCAGCAGTCTTCCCCATTATTGTGGTTTCAAAGAACAAGAGATACCCAGAATTTATACTGTAGGGATGGTCATTTATTCAAACTCAAATGTAAATATTTTAATATTTTGAGATACTGATTTTTGACTTTCATGAGCTGTAAGCTCAAATCATCAAAATTAAAAGAAATAAACATTTGAAATATATCAGTCTGTGTGTAATGAATTAATATAATATACAAATTTCACTTTTTTAATGGAATTAGAATATCATCAAAAAGTAGATTTATTTCACTAATTATATGACCAGCACCTGTAAGCGGAGGAGGTGATTTATTGGCCAGTCGCGAACTTCTGCGCAAGGTTGGAGCATAGTCCGGATAAAAATTTTCGCATGCGTTTTATAGGAAAAGCTGGACCTGTTCGTCGTCTGAGTCCGGATCGGACATGGTGAGTAATGATATAAATGTCACTTGTGCTAAGAGTGACAGTTTTCTCATTGACGATGTTAAATTAGCATGCAGCCATAAGTTCAGCAGTGACAGTTAATTGCAAGCAGTGAATGCGATGGAAGAGACGCTGAAGAATGGGAATTTAAATAGATCGCTTGTGATAGGTGTCAAAGATTGTGTTGTGTTCACTTATAAAGTCCCTTGGTTAAGAAGTACTAGAGGGAGCTGTTGTAAGGGATTTTCATGCATACTATTATTGTTAGAAATTGCAACAATATAAAAATAGAAATATAATACATTTATACATTTTAAAAAAAAAAAAAACTAAACTAAAAAAATAATAATAATATACAAATTTGAAAAATTAATAAATTTTAAATAATAAATTATTAAGCCCTTTACACAATCTGACATGGCTGCGGTTGGAATTGAACTGCAGGTATTGTCTGGCCTGAGGACAAGTGACTTGACTTGACTTGACATGTAAGTGAAGGAGAAGAGAAGAGTGTGCATCCTGCAGTGCTTCAGTAAACAGATTAACGCATAAAGATACGTGTGTTCTTTTCTGATTTATGCTAGTGACACAGCAAATAATCTTCCTCCTACATATTTTCAATGCCCGGGGGAACCTGCAATTCCATTCAGTACATGGATACAGATGTTTGAAAACTATCTGTTGGCAATTCATGCAGAGGGAGATGACTGGCCTGATACTAGAAAGCATGCTACACTGCTTCATTGCCTTGGAACAGAAGCCCAGCGAATCTTTTACACCCTTCCAAATACGGGTACGACATATGAATCTGCACTAACTGCACTCATGGCACACTTTGTCCCGAAAGTTAATACTATTGCAGAACAACACAAATTTCGACAAAGAGAAAAAAGGCATGATGAAAACATTCTGCAATATGTGGCCGCGCTCAGTGATATGGTGTTTTTATGTGCATTTGGTGACAAAAAAGAGAAACTTCTGCGAGATCAAATTGTTGAGAAAGTGCATAGCAGCTGAATTCGGGGACGTTTATTACTTGAAGCGGATTAAACTTTGGACAAAGCTATACAAATCGCAAATCAGCTTGAAAGTGTAATGGCCAATGTTAGTGAGTTCGCAAAACCTGCTGAACTATCAGTACAGAGACTGCACATGAGACAAAAAGAGGTGAACGCACATAAGGGTACACAATTAAAGCAACAGAGTCGGATGAGAGTACAGACTGAACGCAGATGCTACCATTGTGATTCAAGCAGTCATTTAGCAAATTCCAAGCAGTGCCCGTCTAAGACATGCAAATCATGCGGTAAAATTGGACATTTTGCAAAAGTATGCCATTCAATGTGGAAACGAGATAAGAGAAATTGAAGTCCCTGAACTGACTGCCCTGTACATGACTAGCACATCTCCAGCACCAGACAAAATTTTGTGTAATGTCCAAATGAGCATGTTATCCGGTACTACAATGCAGGAACTAATTGTGGATACAGGATCCTCTGTATCTTTGTTGTCAGAGCGTATATACAAACAGTACTTTTCTGAATTACCTCTGGAACATGCTGATGTGCGTCTTGTCACATATTCCAAAGATAACCTTCCTGTGCTGGGACGCATTAACTCTCAGGCAACACATGGACATTTTTCAGTACCCGCTACATTCTATATTGTGAAAAGTGGAAACCCACTAATGGGCATGGACTTAATATCTTCCTTGAATCTGTGCATAAAGGGAAATACAGTACTCACTGCCAAAGAATCTGTGTTTAAAGTGTCAAACTCCACAGCAAGTTTTGGCTGTGCAAAGAACTTTGTACATAAAGTGACACTGCGTCAAGATGTCACACCTGTGCAACAGAAACTGCGTCAATTACCATTTATGTGAGGGACGCTGTGTCAACAGAACTGAACCGTTTGCTCGCAGCAGACGTTATTGAAAGAGTAGATGCTTCACCCTGGGTATCACCTATTGCAGTGACCCAGAAGAAATCGGGAAATATCAGAATGTGTGAGGATCTCAGGGAACCAAACAAGGCAATCGTTGTGGACAGTTACCCCATTCCACACATCGAAGAACTGTTTTCGCAGCTGAGAGGTGCATGCTGTTTTCTACTATCAATCTTGCAAATGCCTACCATCAGGTCCCCTTACACACTGTAAAAAATGATTTTATGGCTCAGTAAATAAAACAGGAAAAAATCATGCATCTTTTGCAAAGAATATTTTTGTAAAAGTAAAAACTGAATAAAGTAAAATCTAAATATATACTAAAAAATGTTCTTGTAATTATTAGACATCCGACAAACAAGTAAATTTTATTTGTGACTCTCTGTCATATTTACACAAATTAATAAAGTGCTTGAAGCAAATAAAAAAAAAAAAAAATCATGAAAAATTTATGCCGTCTTGAAGCAAGGAATCTGCGCATGCGTTGAAAGAAATCCTGCGAAGATCAATGGCTTCTCCATCTACGCCACCATCTCCATCTCTTCTCAGCATGTAAGTATTATTTAAAACTGCATTATATTACAGATTTTTAGATTTAATTTATTCAAGAAATGTAATTTTATTAGATGGTGTTGTCATCACTTAATTATTTGAGAATATATTAACTTGTGAGAATTTTGTTTAATATGTTATTTTTGTATGTTTGTGCATTGCTTTTCGGAAAAATACCTATATCACAGCCACAAATTAATAATATGTGAACAGGTTTTCATTCCCTCATTTTATATAAATTGTGCACAATATAAATCATTCCCCCATTCTATAATTAATTTGCTAAATTGTGCCTTCTGTTAATTAATGGGTCCCTTTTTTACTCAATCGTGTCCATTTTGTAAATTACCATAACTCGTTCCCTTTTTTAAAAAAAATCAAAACGAGTAAAAGATTATTACAATATGGACACGATTTAACTTAAATTTAAATGAACGTGGTTTAATGCAAGGAAATGGTGAGGAGAATTTGTACAGTCATGTTTTTATGAGTTTGATCTGATTTGGTTCAACATAGTGATGACGTTTCATTTCAGAGTTGTTTTATCACTTTATTACACAAGTTTTGTGTGATCTCATTCCAAAGACTGTAGTCTCGTTCTGCATGACCGGCTGAACAGCAAAAGAAAAAAAAAAGTAATACCCTGGAGTGTTTAAAATTTCCTTGTTAGTTTCATAAAATTAGTGAAAATAAATTATGTGAATGCAAATACTACTTAACTTTTAGTTAAAAAAAAATGTATGCTGTTAACTGATTTCTTTTGTCTGTTTTCTTAATTGCAGAATATTTCTCATGTGCATGCAGTTCTTTGTGCTGTCTTTGCTGTATCCTGGTTGAAAGGGACAGAAGTGAGAGACCAAATGGAATGAATTGTCTGTGTGTCCACACAGGGGTACAGTTAATTTTTTTTTTCTCTTGCATTGTTATTCCTTCCTAATAAAATACTCTTATCTACACATATTTTGGGGTGGGGTCAGGGGCTTAGTTAACAGGTTTTATTTGTAACTGCAGCCTGTTAGTCATGTTTTCATACAGAGATTAAGAAGCTGTCATATCTATGCATACCTGCTAATGTTGGAGTTTTAATGTATTTAATGTTATTGAACATGGATGTTTATCATTGCTCAAGCTGTTTAAAACTATTTTAAAGTGATCCTTAGGCTAGGATCCTTAGGCAAAGGTTTCTGTAAGTGCTTGATAATTCTTGCATTGTTATTTCTTCCTAATAAAAGACTCTTAACTACATAACATTGTCATGGTATTATTTTGTCACATTATAACAGTAAAATGTAATTTAAATTAAATTAATTACCAGCACTGCATAAAACAAGTAAAAAGTATTTAAAAGAACAACTGGGTTTCCTTAATTATATTAATTACATCAGATTTGTAAGTAAAAATTACTCAAAATTTAACAGGTCAAGTTACATGTACTTATTCAGTTTGTTAATTTTACTTAACTTAGTTAAGTAGATTTACTTCATTTCCATATGTGTGAAATTTACTTGAAAAATATTCATGCAAAAACTTAAAAATTGAGCAAATTATACTTATTGGTTTTTTTTCAGTGCGTGAAGATAGCAGAGACCTTACTGCCTTCTGTTACGTCCTCTGTCGTGTGTGTCATGTGTTCCCGCCACTTGTGTCCATATTTGGTCTTGTTCCGGTCCTTGTTAAGTGTGATTATTAGTTAAGTCTTGTCCAGCTGTGTTTTGTCCCATTATCAGTAATTGTCATGTGTATTTAGTTCCTGCCTGTTTAGTTAGCTTTTGTCTGGTCTACTCGTTATTCCCCGGTGTTCCTGTCTGTGTGAACCTTGCCTTGTCTTGCCCTGTCCTGATGTCATCAGTAAAGACTATGATTTTGAAGTTTATCCTCGTGTCCGTGTTCCTCGTCCCTCCCTGCTGTGTGCACCGTAACACCTTCATAACACATGAGAGTTTGTTCCGTTACAATATAGTCTGCAATGGATTAGCTTCAGCCCCAGCAGCATTCCAAAAATTGATGTCCACAATCCTCAAAGATGTTCCAGGTATCCAGTGTTACCTGGATGATGTCATTGTGTTTGGTGACTCTATTACTAGTCATGATGCTCACCTAAAATTGTACTGCACAAACTTCGAGAAGCAGGGCTGCATCTAAATGAGCAGAAATGTAAATTTCACCAGGAAAAACTCACATTTCTGGGCCATACCATCTCTAAAGAGGGATTGATGCCAGATAACAGTCACCTGGAGGCAATACGTAATTCTCCACCTCCTTTGGACGCATCTATGCTAAGTTTGTTCTTAGGTCTTACTGCATGGTATGCAAAATTCATTCCAAACTTTGCAGCCGTAGTCGAACCTATGAGAGATGTGCTCAGAGCAAACTCATACTTCACATGGACTGCTGAAGCTCAGAGGAGTTTTCAGAGAGTCAAAGAACTGATTTCACAGAGCTCTGCACTCGCTTTATTGACCCTGCACTGCCTACAATTGTCACAACAGACATATCGGATTACGGTATCGGTGTAGTTCTGATACGCTTGCGTCTGGACCACTGAGCATTGGAGAACGTATCTGTGGGGCGTCAAATTTAAGTCGATGTTAACCATCAAGCATTGACTACTCTCTTGACTACTAAGGGTATGGAAAGGGCTGGACTGAGAGTAGCCCGATGGTCTGCCAGATTGCTTTGCTTTAATTATGATATGGAATATAAGTGTGGCACTTGCCCCTGACAAATGAAACTTACTCTGATGTGGACTCTGAACCAGAAACTGTAGCTGCTGTGAGCACATTGCTATCAGCGGTGCCGCTGACCGAGTTTGCTGTTGAGTGCTCGTCCTACCCTGAGCTTGCCAACTCCGCAAGTATGTTGAGAACCGTTGGCTGGCAACAGCTAAAATACTGCCGGATGTCGTGATTCCTTACTTTCCGGTAAGAGATGAACTGTCGATTCATGACTCATGTGTTGAGGGGAACACACAGGTTGATTGTACCACTCAGTTTACGTTCAAGGTTGGTCACTCTAGCTCACGAGTGCCATCAAGGAATTGTGAGGACCAAGCAAAGGCTGAGAGAGCTATATTGGTGGCCTAAGATGGCCTAAGATTTACAAGTACAATCCACCATTGCAACCTGTGTCACCTGCCAGCTTCACGATAAGACAGCTAGAACCACACATGCACCGCTGACTCCAGTTCAGTATCCTTCGGGCCCTTGGCAGAAACTTGGAATAGATGTGGTGGGTCCTTTTGAGATAGGTTCTGCTAGCTGCAGATATGCTATCACATTAATTGACTATTACTCGAAATGGCCAGAAGTGGTATTCACATCGAACGTGACAGCAGCAACTGTTACAAGTTTTCTTACATCAGTCTTCAGCCAAAAAGGAAATCCACTGGAGATTGTTACTGACAACGGCCCTCAATTCCTCTCTTCGGAGTTTAAACGTTTTTTGCAAGAGAGAGATGTCATTCGCACCTCCATATACCATCCCGAAGGAAATGGAGCGGTTGAGCATTACTGGTACTGAAGAATGCTATTCTGACTGCACAAAGAGAAACAGCTCCATGGACTTCCTTTGTGGTAGAATTCTTGCAAACATACAGAGCTATTCTTCACGCGACTACAGGAACATCTCCTTTTGAGCTTTTGTTCGGAAGAAAGATGAGAACAAAGTTGTTAATTCTCATGCCATGCAACATGACCCCTGCCACAAGGAAACTGAGAACAAAAGTAAAGAAGAAACAACTAAAAATGAAAGCATACCTGGATATAAAACGGAAAGCAAAAATTCCAAAGCTGAGGGAAGGGTATTGTGTACGTTTGATAAAACCGGCACATGTTATGAAAGGAACCTCAAAATTCAGTGACCCCATGCAGATTATCAGGAGAAGAGGAAAGTACAGTTACGAACTGAGTGACGGACAGACATGGGACGTGTCTCATCTGGCACCATTGCATGCAGATTTTAGGTCAGCAGAACAACCAAGTTCTGCCTCAACATCAGAAAGTGTTGACAGACCAACAGAAGGACAGCGTGTCAGAAGGAAGCCAATGTGACTGAAGGACTATGTAACGTGAACCTTGATAGTTAGATTGAAACCAATATATGTTTTAGGTTAAGTCAAACTGTTCTAATATTCACATAAATGTTCATGTTGTACATGCTTGGTTAATAAGACATGGTTCAGTAAATGGGTAAAGTATAAAAGAGGAAAACTAAACCAGATGTAGTAAATTCCCAAACTACTAGGTATTTGGTTGATGTTTGTATTACTGTACAATTGTCACAGAAGTACAGCTGGTATTGTTAAGTTAGGGGGAGATGTTTTGTTCACTTATAAAGTCTGTTGGTTAAGAAGTACCACTAGAGGGAGCTGTTTACATTTACATTATACATTTACATTTAACCATTTAGCAGACGCTTCTATCCAAAGCGATGCACAAATGAGAACAATAGAAGCAATCAGACCATCGAGAGTGCAGCAGTTTCCAAGTGCCATGACAAGTCTCAGTTAGTCCAGCACAGTAGACGTAGCTAGTTTTTTATTTATTTATTTTTTTAAGACAGACATAATAGGTAAGTGTTAGCTGTTGTAAGTGATTGTCACGCATACATGTAAGTGAAGGAGAAGAGAAGTGTGTGCATCCTGCAGTGCTTCAGTAAACAGATTAACGTATAAAGATACGCATGTTCTTTTCTGATTTATGGTGGTGACACAGCAGATTGGTACACGTCAGGAACAGCTTACTGTCAGCTGATGCAAGCTTGACTGACGAGGCCTGCCTGAACTAACGCGATGCTGAATATCTTGAAAAAATACTTTAATGTTGTTAAAGCATTAGCAGATTTTTTCTTTTGTTTAGTAGGCTACATTTGGCCAAAATCTATTCAAAACGATGCTGTATTGGCTATGATTAAGCGCAGCGGGTTAAGATATTAGATTTTCTGTGGGGTTTTTTTTTTTTTTTTTTTTTTTTTGAGTAAAGAAAACGCTGTACTTTATTATTATTATTATTATTATAAGCAAAGATTTTTTTTTTTCAAAATAACTCTATTAATCAGTAATAACTGTTTCAGAACAATAATAATACACGAGGAACGCAGGAACAGAAATGTTAAAATATCAATTCTGCTCGGAGTGAACAGATTTTTTTTTTTTTTTCATTTTCAAGCCCTGGTTGAAAACACTGAATATTTGTGATAATATGACAAGCGCTCAGAACGTCCTATAGTCCGATCTGGCCAGCCAACTCGCGAAAGCAGATTTGAATTCAGCAGTTGATGATGTGACTCACTGAACGTTCTAATCACACTGGTGTGATTGTACATTCCAGGGACCAGACAAGACTGATCACAGCGGTGTGATCATAAAGGGTTAATACTAAGGACCGAAAACATATCACAAAGAGCACTTTTTTCATTTAAAAACAAAACCACCATAAAGTCTCAAGACATGTTTTTTAAAAGTTGAACTTACATTAATTTTACATGGCTTTCTAAACATGTGGCTCTCTTGTGCAAGATGCGAGTGTAACGGTGATAGGCGTCCCTCTAGAAAATGCGATAAATATATGTTCTGTGAGAACGGCTTGATTTCAGTTTTGACATAAACAGCATCTTCTCCGCATTGATGTTCTCTTTTTCCACAATATTCTGAATGAGCAGCGCCTCATTCAGTGGGTTCAACTGGATAGGCTAAAAAAAGCATTAAAATACAATCGCACCTACATACACATACAGCGTCATCGCATCTTGTGCACCACTGATAAGGCAGCCTGACAAACACCTACAATTGAGGAAACACCTAAAATGTGGATTTGGTCCCACTTTATATTAGGTGACCTTAACTACTATGTACTTACATTTGAATGAATCATTTGGTACAATGCACTTATTGTGTACATGTAGTGGGTTTGTTTCTGCATTGTTGATAAAAAAAGACTCCACACAATGATGCAGTTGTCATATGGTTTACTTTCGGCTTCTCAGTTTCTGCATTAAAACATAACAGACACCATCAGACAAAAAAAGGAGAATCTCAGGTCAAGCCATGCCTCTCATCGCCATGACATCCCGCGAAAGATAGCGAGTTACCGGAAATTACATCAGCTCTATCTTCGCGCTTACTCACAACATAACTTGCGTGGTGGGGGCCTAGATGGCGTTCATCTGTGCGGACACGTTTTGAGCATTGTCATCAGGCAATGAAGAGATTAACACGAAACTACGTCTGAAAACCCCGATAAACTTTATTGATTATTAGTTCAGTTTTTCTTCTTTTATTGTGTGCCTGGTCAGACCCATATGGGTCCATATGGGTAAGAAAAGAAGCAGAGATAAGGCTCAAGTTAAAGATACAGACATGGCGACCGACGAGTGCAAAAGTGTCAACGACATGGACACAGAACTAGCTACATCTCTTCTATGCAACCCGAGTAAAAGTCCACCGGGAAAAAAGGGGAAAGTAAAGATGAACATTGATGAGAAAATTGATTCACTCATCAACACTGTCGCTGAACTCACTTCGAAATGTGACGGTACGTTTCAGAGAGTTGGAGAGGGAGAGGGTCTTGGAAAATACGGCTTCTTCTATCACCACTCTTTCTACCACCCTAAGTGAGCTATTACGAGAGAACACGTCCCACAAAGAGAAGATTTTGAATCTAGAAAAAAATGTTGCTGCTTTGCAACAAGAAAATAAGCAGCTGAAGGAGGTGTGTATGGGGATGCAGAACTACAAAAGAAGATGGGATCTCAGGATTTACGGGGTAAAAGAAAGTGGTCCAGACAATGAGAGTAACACACGAGATATTGTTATCAAGATCATCAAAGTGTCTCCAAAGATTGTGCACAAACTTCCAGATGTCGTGGATTCAGTTCATAGACTGGGACAAAAACGAGGTGATGGTCGCCCCAGAGTGATAATTATACAGTTCGCCATGCGTCTGTATCGAGACACAGTGTGGAGAGATGCCAAAGACAATCACTATCTGAAAGAAAATGGGCTGCACATCAAAGAAGATCTGTCGTCGGAGGAACGAGCCGCAAGAAAAAAGGCATGGCCACTGGTGAAACGTGCGAGAGAAGAGGGCAAGAAGGCCGGCTTTCGAGGAGGATTTGCCTTCATTGAAGGGGTGCGCATCAGTGTCCCTGACATTACCTGAGCGAATGGTGGCTGTTAGCGGTTATAGATACATATTGAGGTTAACGCAAGTGTTTTGTTTGACGTAATGTTTTGGGCTTTCTCAATTTTTACTTTCTCCAAAGGTATTTGCTTGTTTTATAACTGGTTATTTAGTTCTTTTTCGTAACGGCTGAATATTAGTTTGGCAAGTTCAAATTAATTTATTTAAATGTTCGAGGCATTCGTGACGCTGTTAAAAGAAAAGCTATATTTCTTTTTGGAAGACATACAGAAGCTCAAGTACTTTTTTTTCAAGAGACTCATTCTTGTGACTCAGACTCAAATTTTTGGAAAACCCAATGGGGAGATTATGTTATTTTTAGTCACGGATCCAATCACTCAGCAGGTGTTGCAATTTTCTTTAACAAATTCAAAGGCAATGTTTTGGAAACTACTCATTCTGAAAATGGAAGATGGATTATACTGACTGTTAAACTGGACAATTCCACTTTAATAATGTGCAATGTCTATGGGTTCAATGTTAGAACACATAATTTAGAAATGTTTAAGAAGATCTGTGATACAATAACAGATTTAAAAAAGAAGAAAAAGGATGGATATGTAATTATTGGTGGTGATTTCAACGATACTCCAGATGATTCTGTTGACCGCTTTCCCCCTAAACATATTAGTTCACGAATGTCAGATTTATTTAATTTTTATAACTGACAAGTTACAAGTTTCTGATATATGGAGATATTTGAACCCCAAATGTCGTGACCATACTTGGAATAATAGCTCTTTTTCTTTGAAATCAAGAATAGATTACTGGCTGATTCCTCATGATTTAATTCACTATGTTTCGGAAACAAAAATAACTTCTGCCCCTCTATCAGATCACAAATTGATATCGATTTATTTTGATGGGTTTAAGGGTAGTACGATTCGTGGGTACTGGAAATTTAACAACAATCTCCTTTCTGACAGTTGTTTTGTGGAACAAGTTAAATTGCTAGTGTCACGAATCTGGTGTGCACTTCCGGTCACTCGCCACTAGATGTCACCCGCTCACCACATGGACATTCACACCACACTTCTCATGGACTCCAATTCCCATCATCCCACTCTGATCACAGCTGTCACCAATATCTCATTGCACCAATCACTTGCACACCTGATCACACAGCATCACCAATCTGCACACACTATTTAACCCCGGACATTCTCTTCCTCTGGGCCGAGTATTGTATGCATCTTCGCTACCATTCAGAGCCCCGTTAGTTTTCCTTGCCTTGCCTTGCCTAGCCTAGCCTTTGTTATTTTATCGTGTTTTCCCCTGCCTGGACTATCGCTAACGTTTTGACCACCTCTCCTGTCTCGCCCCTCTGGATACTGTTCGCAGATCATCGACCCACGCTTGCCATTGTTTACTCTTTGTCTCGTCCATATTATACCTGTTTGCCACTGTTTGACCCTGCCTGTACGACCACATCTATGCCTATGAATAAAAGCCAGCACATGGATCCGCACGCCTCTCGTCTCGTCAGTCGCGTTACAGAATACTCGGCCCCACAAGGATCCAGCGGCTTTTCACACGGTCATTGGCCAGGTATGGACACCACGAGACTGTTATTAACCCTCGAGCAGGGAGTGCGATCGCTCGAGGATTACATACAAGAGTATTTGGATGTAGCCAACTTTTCTGACCTGCCGGACTGTGTACTGATAGACTTTTTTTGCGAGGGCATTAATCAGCCGTTAAAGTCACAACTCATTCGAGAGGGACCTCGGGCATCACTTAGTCAGTTTATTGATTATGCTCTTGTATCTATTGGTTCAGCGTTCACTGTGGGTGTCGCGGAGGAATGCAACACCACACTCAATTGTGTGATCTCAACCGCGCAAAAGCACGCTCACAAAACGGCGGTCACAACAGCACCCCCTCATGTCCTTGCTACCAGTTATGAGTCAGATCAAGCCACAGTTAATGTTAAAGAGCCCAGTCAAGTCACAGTCGATGTTAAAGAGCCCAGTCAAGTCAAAGCTGATCTTCGCAAGCTAGGTCAAGTCACCGTTGATCTTCACAAATCAAGCCAAGACACAGCTAATCTTCACAAATCAAGTCAAGTCAAAGCTGATCTTCGCAAGCTAAGTCAAGTCAAAGCTGATCTTTACGAATCAAACCACGCCGAAGTTGATCTTCACGAATCAAGCCAAGCCGAAGCTGATCTTCATGAATCAAGCCGAGTCAAAGCTGATCTTCACAAATCAAACCAAGTCACCGCTTCTCTTCGCGAGTCAAGCCAAGACACAGCTGATCTTCACAAATCAGGTCAAGTCACCGTTGATCTTCACAAATCAAGCCAAGTCAAAGCTGATCTTCACAAATCAGGTCAAGTCAAAGCTGATCTTCACAAATCAAGCCAAGTCAAAGCTGATCTTCACAAATCAAGTCAAGTCAAAGCTGATCTTCACAAGCTAACCATTGATCGTCATGAATCAAGCCAAGTCATAGCTTCTCTTCGTGAGTCAAGCCAAGTCACAGCTTCTCTTCGCGAGTCAAGCCAAGACACAGCTGATCTTCACAAACTAAGTCAAGTCATCGTTGGTCGTCATCAACCGAGTCACGTCTCGGCTGCTCGTCCAGAGTCACAGCAGCACGTCTCTGCTGACCTTCCAGAGTCACAGCGTCACGTCACGGCTGTCCGTCCAGAGTCACTGCAGCACGTCACGGCTGTCCGTCCTGAGTCACAGCGTCACGTCTCCGCTGACCTTCCAGAGTCACAGCGTCACGTCTCCGCTGACCTTCCAGAGTCACAGCGTCACGTCTCCGCTGACCTTCCAGAGTCACAGCGTCACGTCTCCGCTGACCTTCCAGAGTCACAGCGTCACGTCTCCGCTGACCTTCCAGAGTCACAGCGTCACGTCTCCGCTGACCTTCCAGAGTCACAGTGTCACGTCTCGGCTGACCTTCCAGAGTCGGGTTACGTCTCCGCTGACACGCCCAGATCATCAAGGTCAGTCTTTCATTATCCCAGTCTGATATCCAGTGTGAGGGATTCACCGCTGGTGTCTGCACGCACAGCTGGTATCCCCAAACCCACTCACTCTAGCCCTCCTGTTCCTGAACTGATTCCCCTGTCTGAAATGCTTCCCCTGATGGGGATCGCATTTTGGTGTGTTTGGGCTGCATACACCACCACAGAACTCCCAGAGGTGGCGGCGTCCACTATGATGTCTCTAGAGGTGGCGGCTGACGCTGCAGAACCTCCTGAGGTAGTGGCGCTCACTGCCGTGTTCCCTGAAGTGATGATGCCCGCTGCAGTTTCTCCAGATGTGGCGGTACATGCTGCAGAACCTCCCGAAGCGGCGGTGCTCACTTCAGCTCCTCGTATGGTGGAGGCGCTCAACAATGAACTCTCATTCTGTTGTGTTGCGGTCAAAAAGACCATTACTAAACTCTCCCTGTATCCTCAGGTTACCACTGTAGAACTTCCAGAGGTGGCAGTAACCGCTGCAGAACCTCCGGAGGTGTCAGTGGTATCCACTCACCAACTCTCGTCTTGCTCAGTCACGGCTATGAAGGCCGCCAATGAACTCTCGTTCTGTCCTGTCACGGCTATGGAGGCCGTCAATGAACTCTCGTTCTGTCCTGTCACGGCTATGAAGGCCGCCAATGAACTCTTGTCCTGTCCTGTCGCAGCCCGAAGGGCTGTCCCTGAACTCTCGTTCTGTCCTGTCACGGCTATGGAGGCCGTCAATGAACTCTCGTGCTGTCCTGTCACGGCTATGAACGCCGTCAATGAATTTTCTGTGTTCCCTGCCTCAGTCCTTGTGTCTGTGCATGTTCTGTCTCCTCCTTGTGTCTCCGTTCTCCCCAGGTCCCAGGCTCTGCTGTGTGTTCCTGGTCCGCCCTGGTGGGCTCAAGTCCCGTCTGGTCCGCCCTGGTGGGCTCAAGTCCCGTCTGGTCCGCCCTGGTGGGCTCAAGTCCCGTCTGGTCCGCCCTGGTGGGCTCAAGTCCCGTCTGGTCCGCCCTGGTGGGCTCAAGTCCCGTCTGGTCCGCCCTGGTGGGCTCAAGTCCCGTCTGGTCCGCTCCGGTGGGCTCGTGTTCCGTTGGCTCCGTCCTGGTGGGCCTCAGTCCCGCCTGCTCCGCCCTGGTGGGCTCCAGTTCCGTCCACTCTGCCCTGGCTTCCTGCTCTGCCGGCTCTACCTCGGTCCCAGATCACTCCGCTGCCACAAGGACCTGGCCCTCCATCCCTCCCCCTGTTCCGCCTCCGCTCCACCTCCCTCCTGATTATAGACTGTGTGGAGCGTCTGGAAGCCGCTCTTTGGGGGGGGGCTCTGTCACGAATCTGGTGTGCACTTCCGGTCACTCGCCACTAGATGTCACCCGCTCACCACATGGACATTCACACCACACTTCTCATGGACTCCAATTCCCATCATCCCACTCTGATCACAGCTGTCACCAATATCTCATTGCACCAATCACTTGCACACCTGATCACACAGCATCACCAATCTGCACACACTATTTAACCCCGGACATTCTCTTCCTCTGGGCCGAGTATTGTATGCATCTTCGCTACCATTCAGAGCCCCGTTAGTTTTCCTTGCCTTGCCTAGCCTAGCCTTTGTTATTTTATCGTGTTTTCCCCTGCCTGGACTATCGCTAACGTTTTGACCACCTCTCCTGTCTCGCCCCTCTGGATACTGTTCGCAGATCATCGACCCACGCTTGCCATTGTTTACTCTTTGTCTCGTCCATATTATACCTGTTTGACCCTGCCTGTACGACCACGTCTATGCCTATGAATAAAAGCCAGCACATGGATCCGCACGCCTCTCGTCTCGTCAGTCGCGTTACAGCTAGCAAATACTTTTGAAAATAATAATTTCAATTATACTCAAAAGTGGGAGCTATTTAAATTTAATATCAGGGCAATTGCCATGAGAAGAGGTAAAGAATTAAAGAAAAATAAACTTAGAAAGATTACAGAGATAACAGATCAACTTAATACTTTAATTAAACAAAATACTCTGTCAGAGGATGAAAAGTCTAAATTATATCTTCTCAATTTAGAAATAGATAAACTGTATATTGAACTAGCTAAAGGTGCTTATGTGAGGTCAAGAGCCAAATAGTTTGAGGAAGGGGAAAGGAATACTAGTTTTTTTTTTTTCTCTGGAAAAAAGAAATTATACAAGAAACTCTATTTCATCTTTGAAAGTAAATGAAAGCATCTCTAATAATCCTTCAGAAATAGCATCTTTTGTGTATTCTTTTTATGAAAGAGGAGAACTGGCCCCCCGACTGAGCCTGGTTTCTCCCAAGGTTTTTTTCTCTATTCTGTCACAGAGGGAGTTTTGGTTCCTTGCCGCTGTTGCCTCTAGCTTGCTCAGTTGGGGACACCTAATTTCTAGCGATTATCGCCGATTTGATTGCACAGACACTATTTAAACTAAACTGAGCTAGACAATGACATCTCTGAATTCAATAATGAAATGCCTTTAACTGAAAATTGAGTGTTTAATCTTACCATTATATATTACTGACACTCTGTCCTCCAATTTGATACTGTTAAGTGCTTTGACACAATCTGTACTGGTAAAAGCGCTATATAAATAAAGGTGACTTGACTTGACTTGAAAAACTTTATACTTCCCATTCTGACACTGACAAAATAAGTACATTTTTACAAACTGTTAAACATTTTGTTCCAATAGTTTCTAATGATTATAGAGAATATTGTGAGGATGATATTTCCAAAGCTGAGATTTCTAAAGCTCTCTTTTCAATGAAAAAAGAAAAATCCCCTGGATCAGACGTTATTGTGCTTTTTGGGATCTGATAGAAAACCCTTTATTTAGCATGTATAAAGAATGCTTAGAACAGAAAGAAATGAGCTCAACAATGAAACAAGGTGTTATCAGTTTAATTCTAAAACCAGACAAAGACCCCTTAATTATTGACAATTGGAGACCAATAACATTATTAAATATTGACTATAAAATTTTAGCCTTAGTTTATGCCACTAGACTAAAAAGTGGTTTGAGTAATGTAATTGGCGAATCTCAAACTGGTTTTATGGCGAAACATCATATTAGTTCAAATATTAGGCTTTTATTGGACCTATTAAATTATAACCACTTTGTTAATTCGGATGCACTCCTTTTGTTTCTCGACTTTTATAAGGCGTTTGACACAATTGATCACCAATTTTTATTACAGTGTCTACATACATTTGGTTTTGGAAATAATTTCATTCAGACTGTTAAAATGTTTTATAAAGGCATTAATAGTTCAGTTATATTACAGAATTATACTTCTAGAAGATTCTTCATCAACAGAGGAGTAAGGCAGGGTTGCCCAATTTCCCCATTTTTGTTTTTGATTGTTGTGGAACTATTAGCAATTAGTGTAGAAAAAAATCCAAACTTACACGGTATAACGTTATTTAATAGAGAAATAAATATATCACAATTGGCTGATGATACAACTTTATTTCTAAAAGATAAAAATCAAATTAAGAATGCAATCAAATTAGTTCAAACTTTTTCTGATGCCTCAGGTCTCCAGTTAAATATTACAAAGTGTGAAATCCTTCCTGTGCATGATTCTTCTGAGCAATCTATGTTTAATATTCCAGTAAAAGATTGCATTAAATATTTAGGAATTTATATATCAAAAAACTTGTCAGTTAGGCATCAGCTTAATTTTAATAACAAAATTAAGAAAACAAAAATGATATTTGACAATTGGTTAAGAAGAGATTTATCTATTTTAGGCAGAATCTTATTAACAAAGGTAGAAGGTTTATCCAGATTCATTTTTCCTGGTCTGTCCTTATTTGTTCAGGATTCTACTTGTAAATAAATTAATAGATTATTGGTTAATTTTTGTTGGAAAAATAAACACCACCATCTTAAAAAAATGTATTAGCTGGGAAGAAATCTGAGGGAGGGTTGGAAATTCTGGATTATGTACATATGAATAATACTTTCAAAATTAATTGGATCAAAAAGTTTGTGCTTGATCCTGATTCAATATGGTTTTTTATTCCACATAATATTTTTAGGAAGGTGTGTGGTCTTGATTTTCTTTTAACTTGTAATTTTTTGCCATCTAAATTACCCATAAAATTGTCTAAATTCCATGAGCAAGCACTCTTGGCTTGGAAATTGTGCTTTGTGCATAATTTTTCTCCTCACAGAATAAAAATTTGGAATAAAAATTGATCACAGTTAAAGGCAAGAGCTTATTTTTTGAGAAATGGTTGGATCATGGGTTAATGTACTTGAGTGATTTATTTGATTCATCTTTAAGAATTTACTCTTATGAGTCTTTTTTTGTCCAAATTCAACTTTCCTATAAAATTTAAAGAATTTTCTGCTGTAATCAAAGCTATTCCCTCTGGGCTTATTAATTTAATGTGCAGCCACCTGACATATTATAAAGTTGACAATAAAGATTGCAACTTTCTTATAAATGGTAAAAAATGTACTAACTGTCACGCCCCTGGACTCTTATTTGTGTTTTCATTCCCCGTGTGTGCCTTGTGACCTAGTTTCTGTCTTCCATTCATTGTTCATTATGTTCAGGTGTGTTCCCTCATTATCCTTAATTACGTTCCCCTTATAAGTTTCATTCAGTTCTGTGTTTCGCTGTCCAATCTCGTCAATGTATGTTTGTAGTGCTTACCCCTGTGTCTGGAATTACCTTGTGTGGATTATTAAAGACTGTTTATTACTGTTCTTCGGCCTCGTCATACTTCTCTCCTGCACCGAACCGTGACAGAAGATCGGGCCTCAAGAAAGTAAGCGGCGTGTTTCCCCCGCGTTTTGTTTTCGTTTTTGTCAGTTTTTATTTCTCATTTTTTGTCATGAATGACCCTGCTTGCCTCCTCCTCATGCTGGAGCAGAGGAGTCTTTCCCTCGAGGACCATACGAGACTGTTCGTAGAAATTTCCAATTACACCCACTACCCGGACTACTGCCTCTGCACGTTCTACCGGACGAGCCTGAACGACGAGTGCAGAGCGCGGTTGTCCGGGGATGGTCCTCGGGGAGATTTTGCCACCTTTGTGGAGTGGGTGCTGGTGTCCTGCAAATCTCCTCTGACTGTGGACATCGCGGACAACGACACCAGCCCCACTCCTGACCCAGAGCCCAGCCCACCATCTCCCAGCGGTACGGATCATCAGCCCGAGCCCACCGACGACGGAGAGCCATTCCCTGCCGCGATGTGCAAGCCAGCGCTAAGCCGAGCGACTGAGCGGAAGATCGCCCCGGAAGTTGAGCCCAATACGTCAGATCAGGTGCGAGAGCCGGCGACAGTGCCCATCGCGAGGGAGCCAACCGTGGACGGCTGAGGATGAGTTGATTATTCATCTGGGGCTGCTGGACTTTGAAGGGGATCTCATTGACTGGGAGACGGATCTGGAGGTCGAAGTTCCCCCTCTCCTCTCTCCCTCACCCTGGCTGGTCCCGTCCAGCTCGTCTGTGCCTCCACTGATCCCGTCCAGCTCGTCTGTGCCTCCGCTGGTCCCGTCCAGCTCGTCTGTGCCTCCGCTGGTCCCGCCCTGTCTCCGCGCTGCAAGAGCGCCCCTCAGAATCCGCACTGCAAGAGCGCAAACCAGAGCCCGCGCTGCAAGAGCACCGACCAGTGCCGGCCCCTCGCAAGTGCCCTACAAAGAGTAGCCCTGAAAGCCAGGAGGCTCAAAAATGCCCACCCTCCCACCCGCTCTTACCTCCTCCATCACTGTCGTCTGGCAGCCCCTCTGCTCGCCCTCAGCCCACCTTCAATGCGGTGCGAGCCCCACAGGACTGCCATCCTCCAGCATCGCCGGGGCTGGAGTATCCCTCACCTCCGCCTCCAACCTCCTCGGCCTGGACTCCGCCTCGGTCCGTTGACCCAGTGGCTCCACCTCGGCTTCTAGCTCCCTCGCCTCCACCGTCACCCAGCGATCCTCCAGCTCCACCGGGCTCCCTCGTCCCTCCGGCTCCGCCTTGGTCGGGCGTCGACCCGCCATCGCCTCAGGACTCCGCTCCTCCGGCTGCACCTCGTCGCTCCGTCCCACCAGCTCAGTTGGGCTCCTTCCTCCCGCCAGCTCCACCTTGGTCCTCAGTCGCTCCGGCTTCGCCGCGGATCTCCGGAGCTCCGCCTCCGCCTCAGTCACCAGAGCACTCGGCTCCACCTTGGCCCCCCGGATCCTCGGCATCCCCCTGGCTTGTCGGCTCTCCGTCGCCACCTGCTCCACCGCCGTCGGTCGGCCCCCTGGAGTCGGCGGCCATCCCTCCTCCATGGCTCCTCCCTCCGTCGGCTCCACCGTGGACCATCATCATGGCTGTGGCCTGGGTCCTGCCAGGCTCCTCCTGCTCCGGGTCCCTCCTGTCTCCTCCCTGGCTCCTCCCTCCTTCGTCACCTCCCTGGTCTCTGTCAGCCGGCCCCCTCTGGTGGTCCGTCGTCCTCCTGAGCCTCCGCCTTTGTTCCCACCCGTTTTCCCCCCCCTCTGTTGTTCCACGGTGCGAGGACGCACCTTCCGGGAGGGGGGAGTAATGTCACGCCCCTGGACTCTTATTTGTGTTTTCATTCCCCGTGTGTGCCTTGTGACCTAGTTTCTGTCTTCCATTCATTGTTCATTATGTTCAGGTGTGTTCCCTCATTATCCTTAATTACGTTCCCCTTATAAGCTTCATTCAGTTCTGTTTCGCTGTCCGATCTCGTCAATGTATGTTTGCAGTGCTTACTCCCGTGTCTGGAATTACCTTGTGTGGATTATTAAAGACTGTTTATTACTGTTCTTCGGCCTCGTCATACTTCTCTCCCGCACCGAACCGTGACACTAACAAAGATATAAGACAAGTTTTTAATGAACAAAAGAGGGTTATTCCAAGAGGAAAATTTTGTTGGAATTCCATCCTAAGGGATGTTAATTGGAGAAAAGCATGGCTGCTTCCTTACAAATTCTGTATTTCAAACAAGGTAAGGGAAATTCACCTGTAGATTTTACACAAAATTCATCCAACTAACATATCGCTCTCTAACTTTATGGATATTGGGAAAGAATGTTCTTTTTGTAACAGCTGTGAGGAGTCTTTATGTCATTTATTTGTTGATTGCCAGAGTGTACAATCATTTTGGAAAGATTGTTTTTCTGCTTTTTCAGTTAAAATGAATCTAATGATAACTCTGAATGTGAAAGAAATTATCTGTTACTTTGAGAATGATGATAAAAATATTCATAATTTTGTAAATTCTCATATTGAATGGCAAATTCTTCATTCATAAATGTAGATTGTCAAAATCTCTTCCTCTATACAAGGTTTTGTCTAACGAACTCATGTTTTTAATGGAGTCTCTTGAAGTTGTGAAAAATGTAAAAGCTACATCTATTGTAAAATATTACGAATCTATATTTGGCGTCTTGTGAATGTCTTTTTTGTATTTATTTAATTTTTTGTTCTTTAACCATCTTTGGAGCTTCTGTTTTTGCTGCCTATTTTTTCTGTAATATTGTTCTCATGTTCTTAATAATAATAATAATAAAAATAAATAAATAAAGAGAAAAAAAAAAACATAACTTGCGTGGCAGCACTTCCTGGACATTTTGACTAAGTTAACAAATTCATAAAAAGGAAAACCAAAAACAATATGTAAGAAATATAAATATACCTGTATAAAAAAAGGAAAATAATACTTAACATATTGTGCTTGTAACCACATGACCGTGCATCACTCATGCAATCTCGCCTAATTCCAATTTCAAAATAAAAGCCCCGTATGTTAGTGCGATTAATTAAAAGTAATTTCAATAATCTAGTGTAAAAATATTACACTTACCACATCCACCCCTACTGTTTCACACTTGATTATTGGACAGATCAACATCTGGACTTATCAGTGTTGCATGTTTAAGTTAGTGTAAAACAAGTCATTTACTGTTGCCAGCAGGTGGCGGTATGATTATAACTGAAAATTGGCCATTTGATGTGTTTAGGCCAGGACTATTATAAAAGGTGTGAAGTTTGGGGCAGATAAGACATTGTATGCATAAGTTACAACAACTTCCTGTGTCATGGTATTGATAACATGCTTTAGCACTTAGTAAGTGTTGCTAGCATGTTTGACCATTATTCTAGCATGTTTAGCACACAATGGCATAAGTGTTGCTAAAAGTGCATCACTGTGTAAAACATGTCACTTCCTGGTGTCAGTAGTATTACTGAATGTGAGCATGTAGATGTCTTCAGGCCAGGACTGTAATCAAACATGTGAAGTTTGAGGCAGATTGGACATTGTATGCCTGAGTTACAACAACTTCCTGTTTGATGGAGTTAGTAGCATACTTTAGCACTTAGCTAAGTGTTGCTAACATGTTTGAGCATGTTGCTAACATGTTTAGCACACAATGGCATATTTTACTGTGTTGCTAATAGTGCATCACAGTCTAAAACATGTCACTTCCTGTTGCCAGCAGGTGGCGCTATGACTATAACCAAATATGGGAATGTATATGTGTTCAGGACAGGCCTCTTATCAAACTTGTAAAATTTGGGGCAGACTGGACACTGCATGTCTGAGTTACAGCAACTTCCCGTTTCACTGCATTACTAGCATGCTTTAGCACTTAGCTAAGTGTTGCTAGCATGTTTTAGTATGCTTGTAGCATGCTACCAGCCTATTTATCACTTGTTGGCACTTTTTAATATGCACCTAGGAGTCCATTACAGTGTTAAACATGTCTCTTCCTGTTGCCAGCAGGTGGCGCTATGACTATACCCGAATACAGGAATGTAGATGTATTCAGGACAGGCCTCTTATCAAACTTGTTAAATTTGGGGCAGACTGGACACTGTATGCCTGAGTTACAGCAACTTCCTGTTTCACTGCATTAATAGCATGCTTTAACACTTAGCTAAGTGTTGCTAGCATGTTTTAGTATGTTCCTAGCATGTTACCAGCCTATTTAACACTTGCTGACACTTTTTAATATGCTCCTAGGAGTCCATAACAGTGTTAAACATGTCTCTTCCTGTTGCCAGCAGGTGGCACTATGACTAGATTTCTGACTGTTTTCTAGGGGGCACCATAGAGCCCCTGTGCCATGCCCGGGTCCCAGCCTGGGCGACTTCCTAATGGCCGCGGATTCCAACGTGTGTGCAAATTTTCAAGAGTTTTTGCGCAAGTTAAGGCCCCCAAAAACCCCCGGAAAATTGAAAAAAATAAATAAATAATAATCCTTAGGAAAACAAGAGGGCCCTGCGCCTTACTGGCTTGGGCCCTAATAATAATCCTTAGGAAAACAAGAGGGCCCGGCGCCTTACTGGCTTGGGACCTAATAAACGGAGCAATTCCAAGAGGGTCCTCGCACCTCGGTGCTCGGGCCCTAATAAACAAATCAATTCCAAAAGGGTCCTTGCACCTTGGTCCTCTGGCCCTAATTACACTTCTAACACAGGACTAACCCTTTTAGTCGACATTATCTGTATCAATCTGCTCACAGGTTTAATAACTCTACCAAACCTTGTGTGTGTTTTCTGCTGTTCATGAAATTCTGTTGCAATCATGATCAGCAAGAGGAATTACAATTGGTCAGTGTTGGGTAAGTTACTTTCAAAAAGTAATTAATTACAGTTACTAATTACATCATCAATATTGTATTTAAATTACATTACTAATTACTCTGTCTGAAAAGTAACTTAGTTACTCAATAAGTAACTTAATTATTAAAATCATTAATTAGGCTACATCTTAAAATCCCTATAAACCTTAATAGAAATTAAACTGTTTATTCTTTCAATTTGAGTCAAACATAAAATAGTTTAGCCTTTTAGCTTTAAAATAACTGTAATACTTAAACATTCATTTTTGAACGCGATGCTACTGGTCTAATCGGATTCAATGATCTATGCTAAGCTATGCTAAAAGTGCTATCGCCAGACCCGGAGATCGGCTGAATGGATTCCAAATGGTAAAACTCAACTTATTAACTCTGGGGGAGTTGGAGAATGAGCCTATTTCCAAAAAAAGTGGTTTTCCTTTAAGCATGCTTTACTTTGTCAGACAGGTTTTATTTAAGTGATATCTTGATTCAACAGGTCTGGCAGTAATCAGGCCTGGGTGTGGTTAGGGCATTCCTTTACCCGAGGGCCGGGTATGTCCCTAAGGTGCCCACTTCTATCCCAGGGCCCATAGTACTACAGGCATTCTGTCCTCCTCCATTCAATTTGAGTCAAACATAAAATAGTTTAGCCTTTTAGCTTTAAAATAACTGTAATACTTAAACATTCATTTTTGAACGCGATGCTACTGGTCTAATCGGATTCAATGATCTATGCTAAGCTATGCTAAAAGTGCTATCGCCAGACCCGGAGATCGGCTGAATGGATTCCAAATGGTAAAACTCAACTTATTAACTCTGGGGGAGTTGGAGAATGAGCCTATTTCCAAAAAAAGTGGTTTTCCTTTAAGCATGCTTTACTTTGTCAGACAGGTTTTATTTAAGTGATATCTTGATTCAACAGGTCTGGCAGTAATCAGGCCTGGGTGTGGTTAGGGCATTCCTTTACCCGAGGGCCGGGTATGTCCCTAAGGTGCCCACTTCTATGCCAGGGCCCAAAGTACTACAGGCATTCTGTCCTCCTCCATTCCAGGAAGCAGGCCAAGAAAGGCTTTATCTGCTCTGTCCAGTACATGCACTGGATGCTTACGCCACACAGAGCTGCCCCGTGGCGTAAGACAGCTGTTTGTTTGCTTTGGTCCACCCCAAGAAAGGATCTCCAGCGACCAAGCAGACTATGAGTAGGTGGGTGGTCGAGGCCATCAAACTAGCCTAAGAGTCCTCTGGTTTCCCATCAGGAGTATGGCGGCCTCCAAGGCCCTCAATTTGGGCGTGGCCGGTCCTCTCCGCACACATTTGTCCGCTTTTATAACCTGGACCTGGCATCTACCCCAGGGTCCCGAGTCCTCTCGTCGTGATGTGCTCGTGAGATACACACACAGGCAGGGACTTGATAGTATGGTGCAGTGGGTATTCTCATTCCCAAAGCGCTTTCTTGATGCAGCTCGAGTTCCTGAGGGGGAACATCCCTAGGTTATGTATGTAACCATGGTTCCCAGAGGAAATGAGACGCTGCGTCTCCTTTCCATACTCCCTGCATCCCAGCAGGCTCTACTTCATCGAAGCTAACTTGCGCTCTGCCGGATGCGCTTTTATGCTTCCTGGTTACTCACGTCACCCAGCTCGTGACGTCTCGCTGTTCTATTAGACTGATTTTACATATGCTTCAGAACACGGTCATGCATGGGCATTCCCAAAGCATTTTCTCAATGCAGCGTCTCGTTCCCTCTGGGAACCATGGTTACATACGTAACCTAGGGACATTACGTGTCAGTATACTGGATCTGTGCATTTTATTGTTAAAGTGACCAGTGGTGGACAGTAACTAAGTTTTTTTTTTACTTCATTACTGTACTTAAGTAAAATTTTCAAGTAGCTGTACTACTGGAGTAGTTTTATGTTGAGTAACTTTTACTTTTATTTTTATTTCACTACATTCCAAAGCATAAGATTGTACTTTTACTCCACTACATTTCATAAAACACATCTTTACTCCTTATTTTGAAATGAAGAAATCATCACATGGTCCAAGACGCAAAAGCGCTGTCCTGTTTATGAACGAACTGATTCTTTTCAATGAACACGTTAAATTAGTTCACAAATCGTACCAAATGATTCATTCGCAGGTTGGGCTGATCCGATTGCAGCTGATCTCGAGTCCACAAATCACTGATTCAAAAGATCCGTTCAGAGCAAGACTTCTCCATTCCCAAACCTGACAAGAATGCCCTGAGTGCACAAGCGATGCCGCAAAAAGATTAGCTAGGATATTTTATTGACTCATATTATAAAATCTTACTGTATAGTGTGATTTTTAAATTGAATTTCACTTTGTCCTGTAGGATCTTATTTGATTCTGTTAATTAATTACTTTTTAAGAGTAACTTTACTTTTTCAGAGTAAAAATGCAGCCTACATGAATACACACAAATACCCTGAAATTCATAATACAGTAAGGCAAAGATAATAAATGATATGATATTTCATAATGTACGAATAATTTAAAATGTATTACATGTGACTAAAAATTCATAGAAACACAAACATCTACAGTGGGGAACAAAAAAAAATATTTGATCCCCTGCTGATTTAGTTTGTTTACCCACTGACAAAGAAATGATCAGTCTATAATTTTAATGGCAGGTTTATTTGAACAGTGAGAGACAGAATAACAGCAAAAACCCCCAGAAAAATGCATTTCAAAAAGTTATAAATTTATTTGAATTTTAATTTTACTATGGAAACGGGGCAGCAACTCAACTGACAAGCAGAGAATATCTGTCTGTCACATTGCTTTAAGGTAAGTTTAGTCCCTAAAATTACACAAATACATACAACTGTTCCTGACTCTTTCTTACATGCAATTGACACGCTTCTGTTGAATATTTACTTTATAGAAATGGTTTAGTGTCTTCAGGAAAAGTCTGTTAGCATCTCCACCGTTAGGCTAACTACAAGATGTAGGATAACCATAGACTTTATGAAATTTATTAAATAAAACCTTATTTATGAAAGTTTTTGCTTTTAATCAAATATGTGTAGATGACAGGTTTTTAAAGTTTTGTAAATATATTGCTGGCAATTTGTCAATCGATGAGTGAAAGTAAACTATTTTATTTAACCTAAAAGTATCCACTGTACTGTTAATTGGTGACGTCACTTACACGGAGCGTGAAAATTAGCTAAAACTATTTAAAATACATTTTGATATTTCACGCTAAACAAATATTGATTAAAAAAAAAAGTACTGTGATTTCAGGAGCATCAGATGTATTATTTATTAGTTATTTTAAGAAGGCTTTGACTTCCAGACATACTGTAAGTGACACCTTATGAGGATTAATTACTAAATTGGTATATTCTTCATATTATTCTCTCTTTTCTGCATTTCACCACTATTCTAGTTTGTTTATTTCTAATAAACCTGACATTACATATTATATAAATTATATATCGTTATTGTCACAGGAAAAGAGACAGGATTCAGTAGCAGATGCAAAACAAATAGTTTATTGGATAAATCCCAAGAACACACAAACGGAGAGTTTACAGGAGTCCTTGCCGAGGGCTGACAAGTCTCTGTAGCAGGGATGCAATGGGCAGCTCACGGAAGTAGAATTCCCAGGAAGGGGCTGTGAAGACGACCAGGGAGCCAGACACTGGAGCAACAGAGTGACCAGGAACGCGAGGACAAACACCAAGGATCTGACAATATATCTAATATAGAGACGCAAACGAGCCACACCTGGGAATGATTAGCTCTAGTAGTAATCAGACACACCCACTCACACATAGCAGCCTAAGCACAGATGAGACCGTGATCCCATGAACCGTGACAGTATCCCTCCTCCTAAGAGCGCATCCTGGCGTTCTCTGCAGATCTTACCTGTCGATTGTAATCATCAATAAGTGAGTGTTCCAATATGTCCCTGGCAGGAACCCAACTTCTCTCCTCCGGACCGTAACCCTCCCAGTCCACCAAGTACTGGAATCTGCGTCCCCTCCGTCTCGAGTCCAGTCTGAGATAACACCGCACCTACCCCCACCTCTGACGCGTCGACCTCCACCACGAATTGACGTGTGGGATCAGGGGCAACGAGAATGGGAGCCGAAACGAAGTGGCTCTTGAGGTTGGAGAATGCAGCTTCAGCTGCACTCGACCACCTGAACATCACCCTGGTGGAGGTCAAGGCAGTCAGAGGAGCAGCTAGTTGACTGAAATTGCGAATAAAACACCGGTAGAAATTGGCGAACCCCAGAAACCTCTGCAGGGCCTTACGGGAATCAGGGGTTGGCCAATTCACCACAGCCTTAACCTTATCGGGATCCATGCGTGTTCCCTCAGACGAGATGATGTAACCCAAAAACGGAACCGACTGTGCATGAAACGTGAACTTCTCCGCCTTGACAAAAAACCCATTCTCGAGCAGTCTTTGGAGCACTTGTCTGACGTGCTGTGTTTAGTAGGCCCCTCTGATGAACGCATGTCGACTCAGTTCCTGCATGCTCATTAGGGCTGTCAAAAAGAATTAGAGGTCCCACTTTATATTAGGTGGCCTTAACTACTATGTACTTACATTTAAATTAATAATTTGGTACAATGCACTTATTGTGTACATACATGTTTTTACATTTTACATTTATTTTTAAAAATGCCTATATGTACTTACATCTGTAATTAATTTCTGTAATTACATTTATAATTACACTGTTGACCCATCCCTTACACCTTAACCCACCCTTAAACCTACCCATACCACCAAACCTGTCCCTAACCTTACCCGTATGCCTCCTCAATAGCAGCAGAAGTGTTTTGAAATACAGTATGAACACAATAAGTACATTGTACTAATTTTTTGATGTAAGTACATAGTAGTTAAGGCCACCTAATATAAAGTGTACGACTGGGGGTGGTATACGGTGGTCCTCAACTGCTTTACCCGGAGCAGTCACCAGAGGTCAGCCATTAGCCGGGACATAAACGGTGTTCCCTGATCGGTCAAGATCTCCGTCGGGATGCAAACCCGGCTGAACAGCAGGAAGAGCTCGTGTGCGATGGCTTTGGCTGTGGCTTTCCGGAGTGGGATGGCTTCAGGATACCGGGTGGCATAGTCCACCACGACGAGGATGTGCTCATGTCCCCGGGCTGACTTGGGCAACGGGCCTACCAGATCCATCCCGATCCGCTCGAAGGGCACCTCAATAATGGGTAATGGAATGAGCGATGATGGGGGAGGGTGGTTCGGCAAGGTCTTCTGGCACTCGGGGCAAGCTTGGCAAAATCATCGAACCTCGGCTTCCAAGCCGGGCCAGTGAAACCGGTCCCGGATCTAACTGATGGTGTTCCCAGCCCCTAGGTGTCCGGCTGAGGGGTGGGCGTGTGCCAGATTCAAGACTGTCTCCGTCTTGGAGCGTGGGACCACTAGGAGCTTTTTTTCCTCCCTGCTTCGCTGGGCGACACAGTAGAGCAGGCCGTTCTCTACGACAAAATGGGGGAGAGGATGGGGCTTTTTTATGGCAGGCAGGCTAAGTAGCGACGTGGAGCAGGGCCTCAAATCCCGGCCAGTCTCGTCCTAATAACACCGCTACGGGCAGATCCTTGACGAGGCTGACACCCACTGGCCAGGCTCCCGGTGCCGAGGAAATGGTGACGCGTCGCACAGGCACCTCCCGTGTATCTCCGTGGACACAGGTGATGGGAAGTACAGTCTTCGATCCGTGAGGCGGGGGCAAGATCTTGGTCTGGACGAGACTGACCGCGCTGCCAGAGTCGAGAACGGCTTTATGTTGCCGGCCGTCGATCCTAATCGCGGCCGATGGGGCTCCCTTCGGTAGTTCCCCATGAATAACACAGCCTGCCCACCAAGTCCGGGCTTCGGAAGATGAGGGAGCAGTGGGCATGGACTCATCCTGGGTATCGGGGGCCGCCTACTGGTTGCGAGGTGCCCTCCGGCGTGCGTTGCTCCGGAGCCACCCTCCGGGGCAACGGCGGTACTCTCTCCCCTGCCTCGCGCTGATGGGCCGCTTCGGCCAGTTCGATCGCCTCCACCAATTCGGATGCCGTGATTGGGTTCCTCATGCCGACGGCTTGCCGGAGCGGACATGGTAAGGTTCTGAGGAGGCGATCGATCAAGACGCGTTCCGTTACCTGGGCGGCAGTGGGTGCTCCTACCAACAGCCAATGCTGGGCCAGCCGGGCGAGTTCGGCGACTTGGACTCTCGCGGGACACTGAGGCTGATAGGTCCAGTTGTTGAGCGCCTGGGCAGCGCACACTCGGGCCACGTGTAGTTCTCGGCAACAGCCCTGGGGAGACTGAAGAAGGTCCGCTGTGCTTCGCCTGTTAGGAGTGGGGCCAGTGCGTGGGCCCATTCCTCTGGATCCCATCCCTCCATAGTCGCCGTGTTCTCGAACATTTGTAAGTAGGCCTCCACGTCATCGTGTGCTGTCATTTTTGGCAGGAGCTGAGTGGCTTGAACTCGCGGATCCGGTAACGGAACGCGCTGGCAGGCGGCTGTGTGAAGAGCGGCGATTTCCTGGTCAGCCTGGCTCTGGCGGGTGACCAGATGTTCCATGATCTGTTGTTGGCGAAGGCTGACTCCAACTGACAAACATTCAAATGTAAACACACTGAAGCCCATTAGACTCAATCAAGCTTCTCTTCTATGTACTATTTCTAACCCATTCAAACTCATATAAGCTTCCACTCTATCTAATACTATTTCTAATCTATCTAAATCATGCTTTGTACTATTCTAACCCATTCAAACTCATATAAGCTTCCACTCTATCTAATACTATTTCTAATCTAATCATGCTAGCAACATGCTAGTAACATGCTAATCATGCTTGAAACATGCTAACATCATGCTAGTAACTTGCTAATCATGCTAACAACACGCTAATAACTTGCTAATCATGCTTGAAACATGCTAACCAGTGGCGGCTGCTGGTCTTTCAAAGAGGGGAAGCTCATTTTCGGCCTACATCATAAAAATTGTCCATTTATTTATACGTAAATCCTGCCCTACGTTCCTTTTCAAGAAAATGCTCTGTGACCCTTTCGTACCAACTAGGTGTCTTTTCCAGTGACGCTAGCCTAGCCTACTGTATGAATGAATTAATGAACAAAAAAACAATCTAAAAAAAAGATATTAAACTCGCCGGAGGAAATGTGGGAATTAGGTTAAACTGAAACAAGGAATGTGGTGTATAATAGGGTTGTCACAATATCATAAAAATATCTTACGATACTATACCATCTTAATTTATAATTCAATTACAAAATGAATCAAAATTTAATAAATAAATAGATGTAAGTGAAAAACAGACAATATTATTCTCTGAATACTTAATTAATGTGAATGAATGAGTAGCAATTGTTATCCATGAAATGAAACTCATCTTACCACTGCACAGAAGCTCCATGAAGTGAAATTTTTATGTGGCATTTATTAATTTAGACTGTATTTATAATTACATAAATAATGTTATGAGATTTTTTAAAAACTAAATTCTGAATATAGAAATATGTTGAAAAATAATAAGTAATATGCCTACTTTTAGACGGGAAACTTAAAAACGGCCAGCAGGTGGCAGAAGTTCGTGATTGAATCACTGAGTCATTCAAACAATTCTTTCAAAACGTCTGAATCCTTCAGGAGGGAATCAAATGACTGTTTTTATGAATGGCTCAGCCTGCGTCCCAATGTGCATACTATCCATCCTAAATTCTATGTGATATTAGTAATTTTCAATACTATTTAGGGTAGATAGTATGGATAGTATGCACATTGGGACGCAGGGTCAGTGAATCAATGATTCGCCCAAATCAACGCGGATTTGGATCGAACACAGAAACGAAACAAAAACAGTACTCTTGCTCGTGTCGTATTGCCTAAGTGTCAGGAGCATTTTTTGCTCGCATATCTTGAAATTTCTGAGTTAGCAGCATGTATATTAAAACATAACATTATAAATGAATAAAAAATATATATAATGATTGATAAGAACCAAGTGCAAAGCCGCGATGGGACTGAGCTCGAATAGCTTCAGCGTCAGCGACTTTTTATAGGACAAAATCGCTGTCAATCAAAAGGAGATGCAGACCCTCCAATTATCACGCAGAAGCCCGGAGTCCAGGCCAGCCCACTCCTCCATTCACCCCCAGAGACGCTGAGCGTCCGTGGGCGGGACATAATCATAATTTATCCAATGACCGTCTAGTTTCGAAGCTCTGAAATAACTGTTCAAAGCAGCCCCATTGAAGTCAATGGCCGCTCGGCTTCAACAGAGAAATACACTGACGCTACAGGAATGTATGAGAAGGAAATCGAGTCACCTGACCTACTGTATGTAGCTGATTCTGAACGAACTCGTCTTCGAGATGAACGTGTTCTAACGCATTCTTAGTCAATACAATGTTAAAGGAACACTCCACTTTTTTTGGAAATAGGCTCATTCTCCAACTCCCCCAGAGTTAATAAGTTGAGTTTTACCGTTTTTGAATCCATTCAGCCGATCTCCGGGTCTGGCGATAGCACTTTTAGCATAGCTTAGCATAGATCATTGAATCCTATTAGACCAGTAGCATCGCGTTCTAAAACGATCAAACAGTTTCGATATTTGTCCTATTTAAAACTTGACTCTTCTGTAGTTATATCGTGTACTAAGATCGGCGGAAAATGAAAAGTTGCGATTTTCTAGGCTGATATGATTAGGAACTACTCTCATTCCGGCGTAATAATCAAGGAACTTTGCTGCCGTAACATGGCCGCGGCAGGCGCAGTGATATTACGCAGCGCCTGAAAGTAGCCCCCAGCTACCGGACACTACTTTAAGGCGCTGCGTAATATCACTACGATGTTACGGCAGCAAAGGCCCATTTTTCCTACTATTGTAATTTACATTGGAATTTTGCATTGAACATAACTCTGAATCACTATATCATAGAGACATGGGGGTGGGCTCATTTTACTCAGCCAACCAATCAGACTCTCAGGATCATTATGAAGCTATCAAGCCCTAGCAACCATTTAGAGCACCCTAGCAACTGATCCCATAGACTGCCATGTTAAAAGCCCAGATGGATATCTTCGGATCACAGTGTCATAGAGACATGTGGGTGGGCTCATTTGACTCAGGACAGCAAACAGCCAATCATGAATCACCATAGACACTTCCTAGCCATGCCCTAGCAACCATTATCAAGCACCCTAGCAACCCAAACCCAAAAAGCCATATCTTTAAATCTGAATATCATAGAGACATGGTGGTAGGCTCATTTGACTTGGGGCAGCAGGCAGCAAATAGCCAATAATGATTCACCATAGACACTTCCTAGCCACTCCCTAGCAACCCTAGCAATCCAAACCCAAACAGGCATATATTCAAATCTGAATGTCACAGAGACATGGGGGTGGGCTCGTTTGACTCGAGGCAGCAAACAGGCAATCATGAATCACCATAGACACTTCCTAGCCACTCCCTAGCAACCAATGTCGAGCACCCTAGCAACCCAAACCCAAACAGGCATATCTTTAAATCTGAATGTCATAGAGACATGGGGGTTGGTTTATATTATTCATACTGGCAAACAGCCTTTGGAGTATTATCATTGGCAGCTGCTAAGCCACTTCCTAACAACCATACAGAGTACCCTAGCAACCATTTATCAAGTCCTATATCTTTGCATCAGAATGTCGTATAGACTTGGGAGTTGGTTCTTTTGACTCATGCTAACAAATAGGACTTCCAAACATGCTACACATGCTAGCAGTGAATAGCTACATGCTAATAGTGATTAGCTAAGTGCTAATTCAAACTAAGAACTCTATAAAACTCCATAGTAACGATCTGTGACAACTAGTAACTGCCTAGAAACACCCTAGCAACCACCCAAGGTACCCTAGCAACCAACCCAAGTACCATAGCAACTGCATAGCAACACCCTAGCAAATCACCACATTTACCTTAGCAACCACCCTGACTACCTTTAGCAACGGCCCTAGCAACCATCCTAGGTACCCAAGCAACCACCCTGAGTACCCTAGCAACCACATAGAAACACCCTAGCAACCACTCCAAGTACCCTAGCAACCGCATAGTAACATCATAGCAACCACCCTGGGTACCCCAGCAACCACCCTGAATACCCTAGCAACTGCATAACAACACCTTAGCAACAACTCTGATTACCCTAGAAACCACTTAGCAACATCCTAGCAACCACCCTGGGTACCCTAGCAACCACTCCGAGTGCCCTAGCAACCGCCTAGCAGTGCCGTGGAAACCACTCATGCCGACCTAGTAACCGAGGGCCGAGTTTTGCCACGGCAAGCACCAATCACATTTTCTTCAGGAAATGTATATTCTAGTTATTATTAAGTTGGCTTGAGAAATCCAACTTACTGAAATCCTATTTAAACTTCTTATTATTATTCTTCTGAGACAAAAATGTCTGACTGCTACTTGCAGAGCGAGTAGACTTTAACTCTACAGACTCCAAACTCAGCCCAGATCTTCAGACTGGTCTCGCCGGGTGTGCTATATCTTTTCTAACTGATCCGACTTATGGTTTTCATAAAAATGAAGATTAAAAATCATAAAAAATCCCATAGACTTACATTGAATAGTCTTGGCTCATCTGAAAATTCCATCAAATTCCAACTGTCAAAATTTAAATCTAAACACACTGAAGCCCATTAGACTCAATCAGATTTCCTTTCTATGTACTATTTCTAACCCAATCAAACTCATCTATCTATCTATCTATCTATCTATCTATCTATCTATCTATCTATCTATCTATCTATCTATCTATCTATCTATTGTTTTGCGGTGCTAAATTCTATACACCTTCTACCTTGTTTTATTTATTCTCAGGTAAGGTAAAGAAAGTCGAATCTGTCCTATCCTATAAGCATTTAAATTTCATACTCACAAAATAGGTCTCAGAAGACTTCTCTGTGGTCTGTTCTTGCTCAAGTCTATAAATCAGACTCTTCAGGCAGGCGAGCTTCTTAGTTATAATTAAATATAGTTTTATTGTATACAGGTTAAATACATTACAAATAAAATATAAAAACAGAAATAAAACTTCGGTTTACAAGCTTGGCTTTTCTTGGCGTCTCTGGCAAGGCCGCTGGCACCGGAGAGCTGTCACGCAGAACCGGCATCTGATTCTCTTCGTCGTACTTCAGTCCTTTATAGACAGCAAGTGGATTCCAATGTCTTGACTCATGAGGTCTTTGGAATTCCCCTGAATTTCCCTCAGAAGAGTCCTATAAAGTCCTCCATTTTCTCATTCTTCTTCTCCGGGACCTTCTTCTAAGATGTCTCATTCGCTGCATCCGCAACACATCACTCGACGGTAACATTCCTTTCTTTAAAGCTCTGGCTAATACATTTTTCTTTCCTGACTATCTTCCTATTGATATATGCTATAACACTTTCTCAATAAATGCTTAATACAATACTATGTGTTGTGTCTTTCTTTATAAACTACTTTCAATAAAATGAATTCAATAACATGTTTGGTGTATTTCTTAATAAACTACTTTCAATAAAACAAATGCAATAACATGTCGTGGTGTCTTTCTTAATAAACCACTTTCAAACCACTTAATAAACAAACACATATAATAACTTGTAGTTACAATAAAAAGGTATTAAATAAATACAAAGGCAAACTTGCAATAGGACAATTGCTCATTTTCCTTAACACTATCTATCTATCTATCTATCTATCTATCTATCTATCTATCTATCTATCTATCTATCTATCTATCTATCTATCTATCTATCTATCTAAAGGACATTCACTCTCCATTCATTCTTTATCTAACACAAACACACGCACAAACAAACATACCTTCCCTATTTAACACACACACAAGAAATAGACAATAGAAAATGTGAAGCTTTAATATATACACTGCATTTATTCGCATTAGCATTATTTCTTAACCCTCATAAGACCTGTTTTTCCTGTTTACACCTGTGTCATTTGGGGTCAGTATGACCACAAAATTGAAAGAGTAATTGTAAAACATTTATACATTTTTAATCATACAAATAATATAGCATTTTTTTGTTTACTTCTCATCTATACATTAATGCTGTGTTTTGGGAGATATGAAGTACTTTTGTACCTCTTGACCAAAAAAATCCTCAGCTACACCATTAGCTTGCATGTGAAATATTACATTTTTATGAATAAATCTCTTAAATGATGATCTAAATTTAATTTAAACTGTTTCTGAATATTGATCTAGGTGTCAGGTGTACAATACTGCCATCTGGTGGTTAGAGAAAAACTTGTAGAAATCACAGTTTTTGAAAGAATAGTGTAATGACCATATATATCCAGCAGAGGCCCATAGAGATCCATTCATTTTTCTGGAAGTGGTCAACTGCTCCTCTCTCTAATTTTCTGATATATATTAGGTAATTATATATTTAAACATTAAAAAATACACAACTTTTATGACATATATTTTGTAATTATATATTTAAACATTTTAAAATACATTAAAAACAGTATTTTTCCCAAAGGTTAGAATTTGTTTTTGTTGTTTGATGTATTTTGAAGTGCTCACTTTTGCAATAATGCCACATACATTTACAGAAATGCCACACAAGTTGTCACTAAAACTTGATTGCAGGTACATATTTATTTCAATCTAAAAAGTAATATATATATATATATATATATATATATATATATATTATATATATTTATTTATTTATTTTATTTTATTTTTTTTTTTTTTTACATAAATGTAAATAAAATTGAAATGAAAAAAAAAACTAAACTAAAAAACAACTGCAATAAGCAGATATGAATGGTGGGTATGTGTGTAAGAGAGAGTGTGTGTGTGTGCATGTGTACTTACATGAGTGAGTATGCTCGTTCCACATTGCATTTGTGCTCTAGTATAAGGCTTTAATTTTGTTGTGTGGATATTTTCAGATTTATGCAGAATTTATTGATTTCATTTGCCAATTTCTATAAAAATGCTCTTTGTATCAGTCACACATGTGTGTTTTTGTATGTGTGTGTGCGCGCACTCGGGGCAGTAAAAAGCCAATCATGAATCACCATAGACACGTCCTAGCCACTCCCTAGCAACCAATGTCGAGCACCCTAGCAACCCAAACCCAAACAGGCATATCTTCAAATCTGAATGTCATAGAGACATGGGGGTTGGTTTATATTATTCATACTGGCAAACAGACTTCGGAGTATTATCATTGGCAGCTGCCAAGCCACTTCCTAACAACCAAACAGAGTACCCTAGCAACCATTTATCAAGTCCTATATCTTTGCATCAGAATGTCGTATAGACTTGGGAGTTGGTTCTTTTGACTCATGCTAACAAATAGGACTTCCAAACATGCTACACATGCTAGCAGTGAATAGCTACATGCTAATAGTGATTAGCAAAGTGCTAATTCAAACTAAGAACTCTATAAAACTCCATAGTAATGATCTGTGACAACTAGTAACTGCCTAGCAACACCATAACAACCACCCCAGGTACCCTAGCAACCACCCAAGTACCATAGCAACTGCATAGCAACACCCTAGCAACCACTCCATTTACCTTAGCAACCACCCTGGGTACCGTAGCAACCGCATAGCAACACCCTAGCAACCACCCCAAGCACCCTAGCAACCACATAGTAACCTCCTAGCAACCACCCCAAGTACCCTAGCAACCACATAGCAACTCCTTAGCAAGAAACCCAAGGACCCTAGCAACCGCATAGCAACACCCTAGCAACCACCCCGGGTACCTTAGCAACCACATAGCAACTGAGTGGCGAGTTTTGCCATGGCAAGCACCACTCACATTTTCTTCAGGAAATGTACATTCTAGTTCTTCTTCTTATTCTTCTTCTGGACAAAAATTTTGATTCACTACTCCTGCACCGTTTGTCACAGACCCATGAATGAGGTGTCTAATCGACCGGCTCATTGAGGAGATGTGGGCTATATCTTTTCTAAGCGATCGGACCTACGATGCTCGCACAGCGGACGAAAAAGCAGGCAAAAAATCCCATTGACTTACAATGGCGGAATGTTTGTGAATTTGAATCTCAACTGTCACTTTCTCACACACACACACACACACACGCAGGCCCTTAGGAACCCCTTCTCTCTCTCTCTCTCTCTCTCTAACTCACACACACTCATTTGACTCATCTTAAAACTAAAACTACATAGTAATGATGTGTGACAACTACCAACCGCTTAGCAACACGCTTGTAACCTCCCAGTTATAGAGGTGCGCTACATCTTTTATAAATAATTGAGTGTACGATGTTCGTCTGGTGGATGAAAAAGTTTGGGCGAAAAAGTCCCATAGACTTAACATTGGCACAAAATTAGTGAGGTTATATCTTTGGATCAGGAGGTCACAGAGACTTGGGGGAGGGCTCTTTTGACTCGGCCTATCAAGCAGCCAAAAAGTACTGACATGACAACTTCATACCTATACCCTAGCAACCACTTACAGCACCCTAGCAACCGTAAAAGGACATTAACAAACAATGGCGGAATGTTCGTGAATTTGAATCTCAACTGTCACTTTCTCACACACACACACACACACACACACACACACACACACACACACACACACACACACACACACACACACACACACACACACACACACACACACACACACACACACACACACACACAAGCAGGCCCTTAGGAACCCCTTCTCTCTCTCTCTCTCTGTAACTCACACACATTCATTTGACTCCTCTTTTAAGTAACCAATAGGTAATGACCTATGATCTTCATAGCCACACCCTAGCAACCACTTACAGCACCCTAGCAACCACCCCATAGACCTCCATTGAAAACAGATAAAAAATATATCTTTGGATAGAAGAGTAATAGAAACATGCAGGTTTTGCTCTTTTGACTCATGATCGCAAACAGGACTTTCCTCATGCATGCTACACATACTAGCAGTGAACAGCTACATGCTAATAGCTAAGTGTTAAAATAGGCTAAGAACATACTAAGACAAAACTTCGGCGCACTACTCCTCCTGCATCTTTTGTCGTAGACCCAAGAATGAGATGTCAAATCATGTGGCATATTGAGGAGAGGTGTACTATATCTTTTATAAGTAATTGAGTGTACGATGTTCGTCTGGTGGACGAAAAAATTTGGGTGAAACAGTCCCATAGACTTCACAAAATTAGTGAGCTTATATCTTTGGATCAGGAGGTGACAGAAACTTGGGGGAGGGCTCATTTGACTCGGCCTATCAAGCAGCCAATAAGCACTGATGTGACAACTTCAAAGCTATGACCTAGCAACCACTTACAGCACCCTAGTAACCATAAAAGGACATTAACAAACATTTTTTCAGCACCAAAACATTGTAGAAACATGGCTTTGGGCTCTGTTGATTCAAAATAGTCTTTAAATACCATCCCATAAACTATATAGCCACACCATAGCAACCATTTAAAGTACCTTAGCAACTGAACAAACATATGAATAAGCAATTTCTCAGCTCCAGAAAGTGGTGTAGATTTGGGGGTGGCCTCTCTTGTCTGGGCTGAAAAACCAGTCTGTAAGTATCAATATGGCGACTGTGCAGCTACACCCCAGCAACCACATAGAGAACCCTAGCAACCGTATCGAAACATAAAGAAGCCATATCTCAGCTCCACAACATCATATAGACATGGGAGTTGGCTCTCTACAATCACGCAGAACACTGTAGTATCTGCCCAGCGCCGAGTTTTGCCACTGCAAGCACCACTCACATTTTCTTCAGGAAATGTACATTCTAGTTAGTGGTGCTTGCCAATTGCAAGGCATCACTATTGTTATCTTGCATACTTATTAAGTTGGCTTGAGAAAGCCAACTTACTGAAATGCTATTTAAACTTCTTATTATTATTCTTCTGAGACTAAACTATCAACTCTAACTCCTCCTAGAGCTTTAACTCTACAGACTCCAAACTCAGCCCAGATCTTCAGACTGATCCCGCCGGGTGTGCTATATCTTTTCTAACTGATCCGACGGTTTTCATAAAAATAAAGATTAAAAATCATAAAAAATCCCATAGACTTACATTGAAAAGTCTTGGCTCATCTGAACATTCCGTCAAACTCCAACTGTCAAAATTTAAATCTAAACACACTGAAGCCCATTAGACTCAATCAGACTTCCCTTCTATGTACTATTTCTAACCCATTTAAACTCATTCAAATCTATCT